>CAIGQW010055820.1:1886649-1988808 GCA_903798125.1 Danio choprae | reverse complement strand
ATATATATATCTATATAGTGGGTATGCAGTTGTCAGGTGGATGGGTGTGGAGTTCTCACAATAACAATAACTTTGTAGTTGATGGAACATCACATAACGTGACATTAAATAAACAAACAAACAAAAACAGTATCACAATGGCAAAAAGATGGGGGCTTGTCCGGGATCAGATCCCGGACGAGACCCCATATTTCTTCCATTGTGATTTGTTTTTTAATTTTTCGTAATGGCTTTTTATTTTGTTTGTGAAACTGGGTGACGGCAATATATATTGGTTTAATTAATCTTTTTTGGGAGAATAGCAATTACACAACATTTTAGATGAAGAGACACTCTTTTGTTTTCAGTGATAACTAATGTGCTCTCTCATAGAATCGGACACTGCTACTTTTTACATAATGCATTTTCCATTATGAATAATAATATAGCTTGGTTTCTTGGTCCAATGGGTCAGAGTGATTTCTCACAACAACTAAAATATGCCAAATTTATTAGTTTTCGATACAACTCTACCTCATTCGGGTGATCCTCTGGCCAATTGTTTGGATGTTTATCAGAATATGATAAGCAGGTTCACATTTATGAACAAAACAAACTAGGAAGTAAATGCATCGGGTTACTAAACAAACACTCCAAACAATCCAGGAGTCAAAACGCCCATATAATAATATATTTGCAAGCATTTTCACATTTATAATTTAGATTTCTGAGTGAATTAAATTGATTATATTTGCTAGACATCTGTCTGAAAAGTGATTTTTTTTTCCTGATTGGTAAATCATTCATTCATTCATTCATTTTCATTTCGGCTTAGTCCCTTTATTAATCTGGGGTCGCCACAGTGGAATGAACCGCCAACTTATCCAGCATATGTTTTACGCAGCGGATGCCCTTCCAGCTGCAACCCATCTCTGGGAAACATCCATACACACCCATTCACACACTACGGACAATTTAGCTTACCCAATTCACCTAAACCGCATGTCTTTGGACTTGTGGGGGAAACCGGATCACCCGGAGGAAACCCACGCCAACACGGGGAGAACAAGCAAACTCCACACAGAAATGCCAACTGACCCAGCCGAGCCTCGAACCAGCGACCTTCTTGCTGTGAGGCGAACGTGCTATCCACTGCGCCACCGTGAGGCCCATTGGTAAATCACTCTAAATAAATCAATCTAAATTAAATATTTCCTAATATTTAATGCAGTGCTGTGTACATAAAGTACAGTAAAGTGCAGTTTATTAATCATCCGTTGCCAGTAATGCGAGTAATACTATGTATTAAGCACAGTTGGACAGAAGCACAGTTCAAACAACTGATGAGTGAAATGAAAGCTAGTGGCAGTAGCATTTATAAGAAATACAAGAGTATACAAGCATTTACTGAACAGAAGTAACTTTAAATATCTGTCACATATACCTTTGCTCTGCAAACACCACCACCTTCAAACAAAAAGTCTTTCCAACATAAATTTGCGTAATCAGGAGTTTTGTTTGTGTGAAGGTGAAAATACTCTATTTGATGACTAGACAGATTAGACAGACACATGTGTAGTCATCCATTCCTGTCTATTTGATGACTAGTATATTTTTTACTATTTTTAGACTATTTTTAGATTTTCAATGACAGCCCAGTCTAAGTTTAGATGTCTATTAAACATAAAATTGCTTAATGGGAAGTCTGTAACAAAACAAAATGTGGAAATGCTGTAATACCTTTCTTGGATGCACTATATTTAGAATGGATATTAGTCAAAATGATATTTGTCCACTATGTTGTGTCTCACGGTACATATATTTTTCAGTTATACTATAAACAGAAATGTTTTTTCTTTGTGTTTCCTTGTAAAGTTTTATGTATAAATGTGAACATTTATCAAAAGAGTTCCTATATACACAGATCTTTGAAAGCAACTAAAGCTCTGCATGCCCAGCCAGTAGTTATCAATGTCTTTAAACATTTAGTGGCTAGAGCAGCAAAAACACTGTCCTGTTTTCCACCATTGTTGTTTTTGTTTTCAATTACTTTTGTATGCCTATCTGCCTTTTTGGTACAGTGTGTTAAATTATGGGTAGCGTTTCTGGTTTGGGGCCTACCATTCAAAAGAGCTGAAACAAGTACATTCAAATAGTAAAGTTGTCAAAGGAGACACTCTACAAAATGCTGGGTTGTCGTAACACAAAGTTGGGTCAAATATAGTCTCAGCCTAAAGAAGTCATGCCAAACGTCTGATGCATATGGCACACTTTTCTGGAAACACTTTAACAGATCACCAGTCGTCCTCTGATTGGTTTAAATATACAGGATTTGTGGGAGTCGAGTGTGCACCAATCTTAACCAGTTTGCTTGGAAACAAGGCTGATTGGATAAAAAAAGCTGCAATGTTTACATTGATGACATTGATGATTGATTCTTAAAATTGTTGGTTACATTATTGGATACTTTCTATTAAAGGATCTTCTGAAACATAAATGAATCACTGATTTAGCTGAACAGCAATATGTTATTGTAAGAATAACTTTGTGACAACGATAAGCATTTCATTCATTCATTCATTCATTCATTCATTCATTCATTCATTCATTCATTCATTTATTCACTTTCTTTTCAGCTTATTCCCTTTATTACTCTGGGGTCACCACAGCAGAATGAACGGCCAACTCATCCAGCATGTTTTACACACCTCTAAATTTACCCAGCTGCAACCCAACACTGGGAAATATCCATACACTCTCATTCACACACATACACTATGTGAAGTTTATTTATAAACTAATTTCGAGAGGAGCACATGCTTATGATTGACTGCAGCTGGTCCCGCTTTAGCTAATGCACAATCCACCAATCAGATGATTCCTAAATCACTATAAATAACCAAAGTATCTCACCTTAGCCATCTTCGTCCCGAAGAATCCCCCCTTCCACCCCTACTCCTCCCCTTTTCCTCGACAGGGCGGCACGGAGGCCCGGTGGTTAGCACCGTCGCCTCACAGCAAATGTCACTGGCTCAAATCTCACCCGGCCAAGCGACATTCCTGTGTGGAGTTTACATGTTCTCCCCGTGTCCGCGTGGGTTTTCCCCGGGTTCTCCGGTTTCCTGCCACAAGCCAAAAAACATGCAACATAAGTAAATTGACCAAAACCAAATCTACGCCATAGACGAGCTATCAATCAGCAACATTTCTCTCCACAAGTATTCATAATTTACATTCACCATTAACAAGCGGGGGAGTTCTTGAGACCTACCTGAGCTCAAACTCCCCTCTCGCCCCGCAAACGGGAGGGAGCCCCGGGCTCGAGGATCTCATGAGCTCCGGGCTCTCTCCCGGGTCAGCATTCCCAAACTCGCTTTTACATTCAATCAACAGCTAAGTGTGAACTCTTGAATGACAATTTAGCTTACCCAATTCACCTATACCGCATGTCTTTGAACTTGTGGAGGAAACCGGAGCACCCGAAGGAAACCCACACCAACACGGGGAGAACATGCACAGAACTCCACACAGAAATGCCAAGTGACCCAGCCAAGGCTCGAACCAGCGACCTTCTTGCTGTGAGGTGATCGTGCTACCCACTGCGCCACTGTGATGCCCACGATAAGCATTTATTAAATTGAAATAAACACTTTATTAATAAAAAATATGCAATATTCACTGCATAAATGCTTAATCTATGATGTCAACAAAACACACAGGTATGCTTCTACTTTTTTTTTCTAATGAAAAACTTTCAAATACTCAGTCAATTTGGTCACAAAGATAAGAGGACTTTATCATTCAAAACAGTAAATTGTCTACAAAAATATGCCTTTATAGAATAAAGAAAACTTTCACTTTGTCATCTGATCTTTATGTAGAAACGCATCCCTAAAATACTAAATGAATCTCAGAACAAAGTCTACAAACATGTCCTAATGATATCTTTTATGTTTTGCTGACAGATTATTTAAAATATTGATGCCTTGTTGCAAACTTTTAAAGAGCTTCGTGATTGAATGACAGGCATATTCTGTGGACATTTTCACAACATAATGTGCCACAAAACAAAAGGTGATTGGTTGGATAACCTGTCAGTTAAATAGCATTGTGGGCAGTCCTTGATCAGTCAAAGCCAAGTGGTAATCGCTGCAGAGTCACATATATTGAGCTGGAGCTCCAGCTCCTCCCTCTTCAAGTGATGTCACTGGGGGCTTGTGTTAGGGGCCGGGTAGGTGTACATGTTTACCCTCTGTCATTCTTTCATTATAGATCAAAACAATTTTTTTTTATTTAAAAAGAAATTACAGAATCATCAGAGTGGTCTAATGTTTTTGCTTTTATTATTACTTAAATTACACTTTTTTTAACCCAACAGTTGGGTTTGTCCATATTTGACCCAAGGTTGGGTTACAGCCCAGCCTTGTTTAGAGTGTGATTGTTTACAGTTTAATGGAAGTATAACTCCCATAATTAAAAAAGCGTAACACTTTAGTTTAAATACTAATTCCCACTATTAATGCAGGCTTATTATTAAGATATTGGCTATTTTTTTTTAGTATTTTTTTCTTATTATACATCCCCAATCCAAGCCAATACCTAAACCCAACTACTACCTTAATACATTTATTAAGTTTTAGTTAATGGTTTGGAAATAGCAAGAACTGTACCTTAAAATAAAGTGCATCCAAAAATGTGCCACCTCAGTTAACAATTCATTCATTCATTCATTTTCATTTCGGCTTAGTCCCTTTATTAATCTGGGGTCGCCACAGCGGAATGAACCGCCAACTTATCCAGCATATGTTTTACGCAGCGGATGCCCTTCCAGCTGCAACCCATCTCTGGGAAACATCCATACACACCCATTCACACTCATACCCTACAGACAATTTAGCTTACCCAATTCACCTATACCGCATGTCTTTGGACTTGTGGGGGAAACCGAAGCACCCAGAGTAAACCCACGCCAACACAGGGAGAACATGCAAACTCCACACAGAAACGCCAACTGACCCAGCCGAGGCTCGAACCAGCGATCTTCTTGCTGTGAAGCGAACGTGCTACCCACTGCGCCACTGTGAGGCCCTTCAGTTAACAATTTCAGTGAAAATGATTTCAGGGGGACTTCAAAATTAGTATTACTACTATATATATATTTTTTTTTTGTATATTTTTCATGTGATGATTGATTTTTATATTTATTTTTGCAAACACCAGAAGCTTTAATATTATATGCTGCTGATATATATATCACATATATGGCTTTTTTCTTTGAGGTTGGTGCATATGTGTAATCGATGCATATATATATATGCATATATATATATATATATATATATATTCACATAACACCAACAACATTATTTATGATGTCTCCAGTGACATTTACAGTGTTTAAAAAGAATTTGTCGACCACCAACACTTAGTGAATGACATGGACAGCAGATAAGGGCTTTCATATTCCATCATCCCAAAATCCCCTTTAAGACTTAAAACGGCTCTTTAAATTTAAAACTAGTGAGATTACACAGCATACCCCCTAATGGTATTCCAAGAAGGACTACGCAAGACCTGCATGCAAATTACTGGAGCTTAATACTATTCAAAGGAGTAAAAGTATTAACTAGGGCAAATGTTTCTTTTTTAAATATATATATAAGAGATAAATACAGCATAAGCAGTCCACTGCGATCAAGAGCTCTTCATCTCAAGGTTCTGCGCTTTTATAAATGAGATTTAGGAATTTAATAAACGATTCATTATAGAACAATAACATGGGACAAAGTAACTTGAAGTCTGCAGTAAACATTTAATGAAGTGGCTTTTAAAATAGTGTTTGTGTTAAGTAAAAGTGCATTTGCTAATGCATTTTAAAAAAACATGATTCATAATAAGCTCATGTTTTATCTCAAAGCGTTAAACATCTTGCAAGAAATTTGCTGTTTTTCCAATTCGTTCATTTCGAAGGAGAAAGAAACTGTGCTTTGGTATTTGCTCATTTACTTAGAAAATATCACCTAAATATCTAATATTACCTAGATATCTTGTATCTTAATTAATTTGGTTTAAATTAGTTTACAAAATTTGGTTTGAACATACTGTAAAAAATATTTTTTTGTCTTTGTAGTCCAAATATCTAAGAACTCCTAAATCAAGAAGCATTTTGTCAAGAAAAAAATATTGTCTGAGTATTTCATTAAAACAAACAAAATAATCTGGCAAAGGGGTAAGCAAAAAATTTAGTTTTTCCTTTTGACATATAAGATATATATATATATATATATATATATATATATATATATCTGGTTCTGGAATCTGATTGGCTGATAGCCGTAAGATATTAAAGTAATATTCAGCACTAGTACAGCCTCTTTACCCTTGTGTATTACTCGGCCCACACGAGTGGCAAGCAGAGGATTACTGTTTGACAAATATTGCAGCTGTTGGACAACATAATGTACTTTTGAGGCTTTTTTAGACAAGAATGTAGTTGTTTAGATTGCAACTATGCAGTTTATTTGTAAGGATAGTGCCTATTTTAAATATTCATAACTTCAGAGGTTCAGAGGGTTGACGTTCTGCCATAAGATGGCGACAGAGACCGCATAATATGTACTTAGGGGAGAAAAACAGCATGAACAAATCATTACAGAACAGGTAAGTGAAATTTCAAGTCGATCTCTCTCTTTTGTATTTTGCAGCGCTATATTTATACCATAGTAATCTGGTAGCGTTTGCTTTGTTCTTGTTTTTTTCAGAGTTAATTATTGTGATCTCCTGATTGCAACAGAGAAATAATGGGAAATCTCTGTAGACTGATGGCATTTCATGCTGTACAACCTTATAATCTTAACATGTGAGCAAAATCACCTGTTTTGTCATAATTTTAGACATTATGCTAGAGAGTCATTCAAATACTAACTCTAAAGTGACATTTGTGAAGTAGCAATGGTTTTTGCTGTTCTGACTGTCAGCTGCAGATGTTAATGAATGGCGAAAGAAAGTAGTTCCTCTTACAAAAGCAGAGTTTTTGAGACTCTCTCTCTGTTTGATTAACTTTTATGCAATCGAACTGTTGTATAAATGCATTATCACACTCGTAGCAATGCAAAATGGCTGTATATTGTCACTAAGACACTCGGCCTGCAGCCTCGAGCCAATGCATGCCTCCCACAAGTGCCGATCTACAGCCATATCGTACTGCTACGAGTGTGATATTGCTCATATATATATATATATATATATAGTTGTAAATCTTCGAATTTTTATTCTTTTTTTTTCAAAAATTATTTATTTATTTATTTTTATTTTTTCATTTTTCTCAGACTAGCATGGGGCACAAAGGTGATAAATTTGCTTAAAACTTTAGTAGTCTAAGGCAAGCCTTTAAACATCAAGTGGTCAATTTGTTTTCTAAATAACAATAGGCTGACATTGAAATATTTTAATTAAAACAGTCTATTTTTTTTATTCAAAAGTTGAATGTCTCACACAAACCCAACGACAGTTCTATTAGAGCTTCCAGACATAAAAAAAAGACATGGTCACAATTGTGACTGGTGCGTTAAAATGGGTTAAAATAAAAACTATTTAATGTACAGTACGTTGCTGCTAGAAGACCATTCATTAAACAAGAACATTTTTTTAATGTGTATTATGAGTATTAATCATTCCATAAATTGCAGTACAGCTTCAGGCACAGATAAAAAAATGTTTTAAAGTTTGACAGCTCAGCAACCTAGGAAAAAAAGCTCCTTTTAGTTTCCATTGCAGTCATCCCAATTTCAGCCTTCTTCATTTCCTCTTTTCCCACAAAAAAAAAAAATATTAATAATTAAATAAAACGCTCACACTGCACGACCCACTCCACAAAATATAAAAAGCCCTGGATCCCCACAGCACATCTGATATGACGAGAAAGGCAAAAGCAAAACCTATAACATTCATCCTTCCATATTAAAACAGGACAAAAAGGATGAGAGCTTTGATCTAAACAGGAAGGTTGAGCAGCTCAGCTTTTTAAAAAAAAGTGATGCAGGTTGATGGAGCCTGTTCTGATCACCCAAGGGAATCCACCGGCCGCTTTACAAGAGCTCTCCAATCTCCTACATGTTCTCTGTGGCTACCAGCAGAAAAAGCTTTCGGTTTTTACACACTTTTGAAGATTTTTTTTTTTCTTTTGTGAAGCGGTTGAAGTTTTAGTGAGACACTGTGGAGCTTTTATGCTTTGATATGTTCCCTAGCCATCATTTCCATATATATTTAATTCTAGAGTTTGACAAATGGGTATGTGGCTGTCTCTCCTTTATAGGGCATGGATGACATTCAGAAATAGTCACAATATATTGAAATCATGCTTAACCAACACTATTTTGGACAGGCTGAAATATTATAAAAGCACACAAGGAAAAAGGAAAAATTGACTGCATGGGAAAAAATAATAAATAAAACAAACCCCACAACCTATGAGCCCAGATCAGTGGCCACACGACGTCGTGGAGAATAATGTAAGTTACACACGTACAAGTTGTTCTTGTATTTTTCAATTGTTAGAGTAGCTGACTAGAAAAGCCAAGTTCACAGGTTTGGCTCATTTCCTCAATGAAAATACAGGCGAAAAGTGTTGATTGTCAATCTTTTTTTTTAAAACTAAGACAAGACAAAGATGAAATGACTTGGATATACAGTTGAAGTCAAAATTATTAGCTCTACTGTGAAATATGTATTCCCAAATAATGCTTAACTGACCAAGGTCATTTTCACAGTATTTCTACAATATAATTTTTTCTTCTGGGGAAAGTCTTATTTCTTTTAGTTTGGCTGAAATAAAAGCAGGGTGACACGATGGCTCAGTGGTTAGCACAGTCATCTCACAGCAAGAAGGTCACTGGTTCGAGTCCCAGCTGGGTCAGTTGGCATTTCTGTGTGGAGTTTGCAGGTTCTCCCCATATTCGTGTGGGTTTCCTCCAAGTTCTCTGGTTTCCCCCATGCAGTATAGGTGAATTGAATAAACTAAATTGGCCGTAGTGTATGTGTGTGCATATGAGAGTGCATGGGTGTTTCCCAGCACTGGGTTTCAGCTGGAAGGGCATCCACTGTGTAAAACATGGTGGCTAATTTGGCAGTTCATTCGGCTGTGGCGACCCCAAATGAATAAAGGGATGCAAAAATGTACACCTTGAATATCTCATTATCTCGGGTAATTATTATTGATTATTAGGTTTGAAATTTGGAGTTTTCACTGACTAGCCAATTTGGCTTTACATTTTTTAAGTGACTAGCCATTTAGAACTTCTACAAACAACAGTCAATCATGATCAAATGTGTAGATATTGTAAAGGCCCCGGTTTACTTCAAATAAAATCGAAAAACGAACTCAAATGACGCCATTAAATTCCATCCAAAATTTAAGTTAGTTTTGGCAGTTCAAATCACCTCACCAAAGCACTTTTAGGGGAGTTTGTTTTGGCTCCTAAACACATTTGAGCAACCATTGGTCCATTCCGATTACATAATCAGTTCTGGAACTCTGCTTTCTTTGATGTTCTTCAGCTCTCATAACCACAGAGGTCAAGCAACAGAACAACAATCAACACAACAACACCAAGTTAGCATCATGAACATAACCTGGAGGGTTGAATAGCAGAGCTGGTACAGATGCATCCGTGCCTGTATGTTCGTTCACAGAGAAATTTTAAGGGCTCAGCGTCCCCACCCCATTGTGCCATTGTAATTTTTGTTCAAGGGTACATGAAAACACAACATTGGCTCATTCTAAAAATGCAGTCCTATATACTTTTCTGGAGATTGCAAATTATGTAGCCAGAAGTACGTATGGCTGCATTTCGTTTTTAAAAAGACATTACGGGGCAGTATGACACTGTTCCTTTTCACGCTAGCAGCTGACCGCTTGCCTCTGTGTGGACGTCTTTCCAGTTGTTACTAGTTTGTTCAGTGACTCGCAGAATACGTCAGCGGACTTGAGACCCAGAGAGGAATTGACCATGACGATGGGATTTGAGTCCGGTGAAGAACGATTCTAGAATGCGGATAAGACAAAAACAGCAGGCAAAAAATAAAATGAACAAATAAATAACAAGGTGAGAATGTGGTAAAATCTGAAAATGTGGTAAAAAAAAAAATCGGGGCTTTTTCTGGATTGCTTTTTAAAACACTATTGGTTGGGTTTAGGGAAGGGGGTGGGTGGGGGTAATCGGGTAATCTGTAATCGGTTGGTCAATCAGTCGACAGCGGTCTCTGGTGGATTTACGTGAGAAGAACAGGTGTGAAAGGGACTTGCAAGAGAAATTTGAGCTCTCAAAAAGCATACACAGCGGCCTGTAGTGTATTCACACAGTGGTGTATTCGTGAAAACAAAAACTACAAAAGAACCTCCTGGGATGTATTTGGCGCTCTCGAAAAATGTATATAGGACTACGTTTTCAGAATGAGCCTGGGTTGTAAAAACAGCATGGCACACTTACAATTAAAAGACTTTTAGCAAAATAAAATTTGTTATTACGTATAGTATTTAGTTTGTTTAGGCTTAGGAATTGGACAGGATTAGGGATGTAAAATAAGATCATGCAAAATATGTTATTTAATAATATGTTATTTAATAAACAGCCAGTATCTTTAACAGGCAGGTAATACGGCACTAGTTAATAGTGAGTTAAAATGTCATGATGATTTGGAGAGTTGCACCAGTTGATAGATTACAGCTGATCTTGTCTTTATTAGTCTTTTTTTCTAATCTTTTTTTCCCCTTTGAAGTGCGTTAGGGATTGTTGGTTTTTACATTACTGTCAATCACATTGCTGTTCGCTGCTCACAGCTTAAAGGAGAGGAGACCTACCTCATGTGCCCTGGGGTTGTGTGCACCCAAAGATTTTTTGTGCGCTGCTACATTGATCGTCTACAGTGCAGTAACAACAATTTACTGGTCACTGCAAATATCAAGCAATCACTGCTTCAAAGGTCAGTGCTTTATGTAATGTTTAACATGTCGAAGAGAGCACTATGGCATTTACACAGCTGTTGGGTGAATCATCTCAGAATGTTTTATCATGTGACCCACTCATTGTTAATCACGGCAATGTGTAATTCAGAAGGAGAGCTTTAGCAGTTTTATTCCCATAATGGAACTTTGAAAAGGACATTATATTCTAATGGGGCTCTGTCATGCCTTGGCACATAGACATTTTATTACATCTTACATATTTTCACCATTCCTCTGGAATCATTGTAAAGATCAATGCCTAGCTCAAGGGTTCAGTGGTGGCAGATCATACATTTCTCTTGAGATTTGAACCCTAAAACCTTATGAACCCAAACGTGTGATAGTGCAGCATGGATAATTTATTACACGGCTCTCTGGAATGCTTGATTCTGATTGATCAGTCTCAACATTCCAAATAGGGCTGCACAATATATCGCTTCAGCATAGATATCGCAATATATGAATCTGCAATAGTCACATCGCAGGATCAGCAATGGTAAATTGGGATTATAGTTGATCAGCACCAGAGTTCAGAACATGTGATTTTTGGGGTCATTGCAAATTTAAACCCTAAAATAGAGTGAAAGATTTTCATTTGGATGTGCTTTAAGACCTGTGACTGTGTAAGATTTAAGCTCATTTAAACCAAGATGTTATAAACCAAAGATTAATTGTATTTAATTATTTATACAATGAAGACTCTAACATAGTGTTATTTTATATATTGAATTTCTGTACCTCAATACTGTTAGATTCCACGTGGTGCAACACTCCAAATCATCATGACATTTTAAAAATAAATGGGTAACACTTTGGTTAAGTACCAAATTCTCATCAACTAGTAGCGTATTACCTGTATGTTAATAAGATACTGGCTGTTTATTAAATAACATATTGATAAAATAAATAAAACCATGAAATTAATTTGTATCTGTTCAGTTGTATTGTATTTTATGTAAATACTCCTCTACAAAATGATCCCAATCAATTTAAAATCATGAATTAATTGCAAATATAAGTCATCTTATGAAATTATATTCATATCGCAATATATATATATCGCAAACAAACTAAACATGCCAACTAATTTTAATTCATTCATATTCCTTCGGCATATTATTCATCAACCTGGATGCCCTTCCAGTTGCAACCCAGTATTGGGAAACATCCATACACACTCATTCACACACATAAACTATGGGCAATTTAGTTTATTCAATTCACCTGTACCGCATGTCTTTGGACTGTGATGGAAACTGGAGCACCCAGAGGAAACCCACGGCAACACAGGTAGAACATGCAAACTCCACACAGAAATGCCAACTGACCCAGCCGGGACTCGAACCAGCGACCTTCTTGCTGTGAGGCAACAGTGCAAAAAAAGAAAAGAATGTGCAAAAGAGACCATCAAGTCAAAGTGGGTCTACAGTATTTGGAAGTTAACCTTCAAATAAAACTGACTGCCAATCATATGACTTTTATGACTATCAAAAACCCTAGGCTCCACACAAAAGTTTGCGCAAGAAAAGTACTTTTTGAGAGACATCGAGTGAATTAAATTGCCATACACAGCTCTCAAACTCGGACTTGGTTGCTTTTGAATTCATTTCCATGGATTGCCCTCATTAAAACTGGCGACGAGAGTTCAGCGCAGTTGAAGTCTGGAGTGGAGGCGACCGCTCGACTGGCACTACGGTTGGAATAAACGAGACCTTTTTAACACGAGACCGAATGCACTCACCCTTCCCTCCTACTCTCACACTTCAGCTAACTCACTCGCTGCTTCCTACATCAATAATTGGCTACGGGTGAAGACAACGATCAAACACCTGAGCGGAATTCAAATGGCCGCAGTTCTTTAAAAAAATAAATCAATAAATAAATAAAAATGCATGTTTACACAAGCCTGAGTTCATAATGAGACAGTCCTGTGGAAGATAATTAGAGTTCAGTAAAGTGCGTGCCCTTAGTTAGTCAAAACCAGTTTATGTTTCACGAGTGTGAAGTTATTGAGTTCAGTTGTATTTAAGTTTAAGAGTCTGACTTTATCTTAAAGCCTCATTTGTTTGCCCATTAAAATTCTTGATTTAATATGCAGAACAATATACGCTGAGAAATATGCTGTGAATTTGAAAATGTATTGTCTGGTTCTTATTAAATAGTATGTGAAAGTGTACAAATATGATGCAGGAATACATATTTCATACCGCAGGGGGCTACAATATTGTCACATGAGCCCATTAGCTTGTATGTTTAATTCAAGATAATTCCTGTCAGAAATAATACAGCTATTTAACATTTATAATGCAAGTTTGTGTAAAAATAAACGTCTCATCTCATGGTAGTCTCTTCCAATCAGCCACTGTTTCGTCAACCGCTAGAATGCATTGCATGATGGGATACATTATTCCATTAAGGATTCACAGTGTATCATGTAAGATCCAAATATTTCATGCATTAAAAAATTGTCCACAACATACACAGTAAACATTATATGATAAATAAGGTATGGCAGCCTACGTTCATTTTGCATATATAAATAAATTAGCCATGTTTCAACTATAAGTTTTACTAGATTCAACTTGATGTTATAAGTCAGCTTCAAGAGTTCACACTTAGATATCGCTTGATAATAATAGCAGGTTTGGCATGCTGTCCCGGGAGAGAACCCTGAGCTCGGAGATAATTAAGCCCAGGGCTCCCGCCTGGTCATTGAGCATAAAAGGGAGTACGAGATCAGGTAGTTCTCGAGAGCTCCCCGAAATGCTTAATAACTTAGGACAGCAGCCGTGTATTCGAAGAAACTCCCCTAAAGGCTAGAAATGCTATATCTGGCTGCTGGATATAGTGTTTGGGAAAGGAAAAGTAAAGAGGGCTCCTGCGGGAGCAAAGGGTGACACAGACTCCTGCGGGAGCCCGAGCAGGGTTGGCGTGGGGGGGGCGATGAAGACTCCTGCGGGAGTCGGCTTGGGGAGACCCCTGCAGGAGTCAGAGCAGGGAAAAGGGAGGGGATGATGAGGACTTCGGTTGGATAGGGAGGTGAAGGGGGGCTAGGGACAGGGGGCGTTGACTTCTGGGGAGTATATATATATATATATATATATATATTCCCGCAGGAGTGTTTTACTCAGAGTCTCGACTCCCGCAGAAGTCATCTCGTTGTATATATATATATGAGATAACTCTTGCAGGAGTCAAGACAGGGGGGCTTGGGCGGGAAGAATTCCTAAGGGAGTTGGGTGAGTGATTAAGGGAGAAAGCTGAGTGGTACTCAAGGCTGGAAGGAAGAAAGAAAGAAGGTTAGGTGGCTGGGTCATTCCCTAGCTCTTGAGTAGTCGATGTGGCTGGGTCATGCCCTCGCCCTTGAGAGGTTGATGTAGCTGGGTCATGCCCTAGCCCTTGAGAGTATGATGTGGCTGGGTCATGCCCTCGCCCTTGAAAGATTGATGTAGCTGGGTTGAGCCCTCGCCCTTGTGTACTAGAAATGGGGTGACGGCTGGTGAGGGTCTTCTGGGCTTCTTTGAGATGACTGTGGCTAAGGCGAATGTAGGATTTGAAGGCATCAGAAGACCACCTTCCCAGTTTTGGAACCAAAAACGTGTTACTGGGTGGTTTGTGTCGTTTATGAAGAGAGGGGAGAGGGGACTAAAACTTTGGAATGGGCTTGTAGAGGAGGTGATGTTGAATATGTAAATATGTGTCCTTTTCGAGATTGATCTGATTTGCTTTGTTTGATGAGGAAAGATATTGTTTCCTCGTCAATCAAAGCTAGATCTGAGATGGTGGGGTGGATATTAGACTCAAATTTGGATGTTACAGTGATTTCGGAGCATCTGAGAAACCCCAAAATGTAAGTGTAAACATTGCATCTAGGGTGTGGTCTATATGTATAGATAGGTAGCCTTTTCTGAGTGTGGAAATACATTTGGAAAGGATAGTGTGTAATGGGCAGCCTGGTCTCGGGGGGGGGGCAGGGGAGGGGGTTGGGGGGTGGACTTTTTGAATGCCTTTAATAAGAAGGCTGGTTTGGGAATTAGCTATGGAATCAGATGTGAAGCAATACATTAACTTGTGACAAAATTGGATTCCACTTAGATAGCTTTTAATAGAGCTGGCTTGGATGTGTTTGTGTGAATGGAGATATGTGATGAATGAAGTGATTGTAAGTAGGAAAAAATTGGGAAATGTAGTGTTGTACAGGGAATGGAAATGTTTAAATGCTTTCCATGCAGTGAGGTATGATTCTAGTGTTCTGGGGGCTACTGCTTGTAAAGTAAGAGATATAGATGTTTGGTGCAAGTTGTGCATGGGGTGATTTATGGGAATATCATCTCTGAATAAGGAGGGATGGGAGTCGGATACGGCTCTGCTTCTGGTGCCAGCTGTCTGAATCTCTGGAATGAAAAACAGAGAGAGAGAGTTGACAATTTGGTTATGAAAACCAGGAACGTATAGCAGTTATAATGAATTGTTTTTTAGCTGAAGTCCAAATAAGGCGACGGAGGAGTGGCATTAGAGCAGGGAAATGAGAGCGCCCCTTTATTAATGCAGTGAACAATGACTTCGTTGTCGCAATGAACGAGAAAGCTGGAGGCGGACCATTCGTCTCCGCACAACATAGAGGCGGCTACTATAGGGTACATTTCAAAAAGGGCTGACGAATGTTGATGAGATGGAATTTCGAGCATTTGGGGAGGCCAGAAGTAAGCGAACCAACGGCCCTGGTAATATCCCCCGAAGACTACGAAGGGGGCAGCATCTGTGTAGAGATGGATATCTATAAAAGAATGAGCAGCCGTTCCAGCACTTAAGGAAGGAAATCCAGAGGCTGAGTTCGTTACGGCAGGGATCGGGTAAAGATATAATCTCTTCCAGATCATGGACTGATGCTGTGAGTTGAAGGAGGTGAGTGACGAAAGGGCGTCCCTTCTAAATGATGCGCATAGCGAAATTTAGGTGTCCTATAATGGACAGCAATTTGCGCTTAGAGCATTCTTGTTTCTCTAAGAATATGGAAGATAACTAAACAATTTGATCGATTTTCTTCTTTGGTAGGGATGCTTGGAAATTTTGTGAATCTCTTCCAGATCATGGACCGATGCTGCGAGTTGAAGGAGGTGAGTGACGAAAGGGCGCCCCTGCGGAATGATGCGCATAGCGAAATTTAGGTGTCCTAAGATGGACAGCAATTTGCGCTTAGAGCATTCTTGTTTCGCTATGAATATGGAAGATAACTAAACAATTTGATCGATTTTCTCCTTAGGTAGGGATGCTTAGAATATTTGTAAATCTAAATTGATGCCTAAGAATTCTATGGAAATACTTGGGCCGGAGGTTTTTTCTTCCGCAAGGGGGATGCCAAGATTTTTGAGTTGTCGCTAAGTGTTTGGCTGGTGGAGTATTAGGGGGAGAGATGATAAGAAACTCATAGAGGAGATGAACTGCATGCGAAACACCATCGTTATTGGCGAGAATCCAGCATATAGCTTCTGAAAGCATGTCGAATATTTTTGGGCTGCTTCTGCAACCGAAGGTTAAACGGACTGCAAAGTAGAATTGTGATCTCCAATTAATGCCGAAGAGATGCCAGAATTCGGGGTATAATGGCATGACTTTAAAGGCAGAGGTGATGTCGACTTTAGCGAGAGTGCGAGCTCTGAAATGATTGCCATATAGTCGTTCTCCTATGGGGAGTGACTGAGCAAATGGTTTCTGTATATTTTGCAAAGGCTAGGTGAAATTCGGCTAAGGAGAGTGTGCGGGGTTGAGTGCTGGCGGGTGATTTTAGGGCTAGTGTAAATTCGCCGCAATCCACCTGCCGCTCTGCTGTAGGAGGTGCAATAGGTAAAAGTAGTGTTGTAACCTGATATGTTTGCACCTGATAGTATGAGCTTCTTGATGGCGTTGGAGATTAGAGGTGGTTCCAGAACTGAAGCATTATGCGGAATGGGGAGGGGTGTGGCTGTGGACAGGGTGAAAGGGGTCTATGTAAAAGAAATGTTGTTTTTTATTGCTTTTCTTTGTTGTTTTTTCAAATGGGCTGGAGGGGCTTGGTGCTTGCGGGGCAGTAGTGGGTTGATGATAGGGGGCATGGCGGGAGCGTGTGATTCTGCGGTCCTGGGGGGACGGAGTCGATGAAGAGATGGATTCGTAAAGTTTCAATAGTTCTGATTTTTTGCAGCAACTTGGGATGGCGATTCCGGCGTCTAGGAGAGTCTGGTGGAGTTTGATGACTGTAATTTTGTTGGATGTGAGAGATGATGATCTGGCGTAGACGTAAGATGATGCTGGTGAAGGTGGGGGCGATTTGAAGTAGCCAGGGATGGGGATTGCTTGAGGCGTTGGGTTCTGGCTGAAGTGGAGCGGATAGGCCTTTGGCCTCTTGCTGGAGCCTCGGTCTCAAGCTGACTTCCAGACTGGGCTAGGTGTTGTTGAGTCAAGGCTGGTGTTTCGGGGAGAGCGGAGCTTTCGTTCCTGTCCATATTGTTGTTGTTGTTATTGTTATTGTTGTTGTAGTAGTAGTTGATGATGGTATTGCTATTGAAGCTGTCGTTAGCAGAAGGTTGAGTTCTGTCCATTTTTGAAAAAGCTTTGGAAGGAGCTGGAGCAGTCCTATCGTTTGGCTTTCTTTGGAAAACGAAGATAAGGGAGTAGTTTTAGACAAGCTACTTATAGTGAGTTGGATTAATCTAATGGGCTTACTAATGGTTACAGATGAGAGACTAGCTGCGATCAATCATATCACGTGCTCCTCTCGAAAGTAGTTGTATGCTGCATGAAAGACATGTACATTTAATTTGAATTAAAAACAGGATCTTTTTTTTTACAGTGTATGCTGTGCAGAAATAGCATTAGTATGGTAGTAAGATAAGATGCACAGTTTTTTTGGGGGGGGGTAGCAAAGGAGTGGCATGCAGACTATTAAAGGTGGCAACAGTAAAGTAAACATTAAGGCGTTATTGTATTTCCTCAGAGGGACCACAAAGTAATCTTCTTAATGTTTAAAAATAATTAAAAACAAATAACAATATCAATATCTGCTGCATCAAGACATTGTCTATTAGGCGTTCCCAAATGAGATCTTATAGGGAGTATGAGTTGTTTTATTAAACAGGGACCAAGCAATGAAGCTGTGTAACTACTTCTTCTTTAACTTTTGTTTATGGTACCTCCTAAAAACTTGTTTAAAAAGTGAAAATAAGAAATCTTTGAAAGATACTTTTGACCACAGTGTCAGACTTGCAGCCAATCAGATGTGACAGAAGTGTCTCATATTGATAGGGGCGATATTAAAAAATGGCGAAATAAGGTTATGGGCTTGTTTGTTTTGGTGTTTTCAAATATCAAGGTCGTTCACGAAATGTGCTTTGTGCACCTTTATTACTCAATTCGGATTTATTCCTCAGACCTGATGTTTTTATTTTGTTTTGATCAGGGTTTTTTTTTTCTTCTTCTTCTTTTTTTGTATAGCTGTTCAAAATGTTGTATTAAATGTGGTCCTGGAATGACCCATATGTGGATATCATTAAACCTTGAAAATACTATTATGCAGAAGTAAAAACACAGGACATTACGTTATAAGAGTACATGCTTCAACACAAACTCTTTGTGAGCAAAAATATATGGGCCACATTTTCCTTCAGTCTAAACATGGCCTTATTCAGAGATTTCCAAACTTGTTCCTGGAGAATTACCATCCTGTACACTTCAGTTTTCCTGCTTCATCATGATTGAAATTAAAGCTGAAATCTGCAGGAAGGCGATTCTCCATGCGTGGAGATCACTGATTTAATTCAGTCCCTTCAAGTGGCGATTAACCCTTTAATTTTTGCAGTCATACTTTTTTTTCCCCATTGGGAGAATCACATTAATGATCATATTGGTGGTGGCTCATACCGTGTGAGAGAAACCTACAAATCTACAACCTTCATCATTTTTAAATGTCAAAAACGTTTGAGAGTTGTCGGCTTAAATTCTTGAGGTGTGTGCGGTTGAACAAGTCGATCTGTCAATCCAGCCGACCAATCTGGAGGATAAACTCTCCGAACAGCAAGTGCTGTATGATGTGTTATGCATGACAGAGTCAGAGATAATAGTCCCATGATTCAAAGACCAGAAAAGAACAAAAAACCTTGCCAAAATATTCTCTGTTACTTAAGGCGTTCAACTGTAATCATACAAAGCTCCAATAACACTTTTGTGCACCAAAAAAAAAATCTGTTAAAATCTTCTTTGTTCATCTCTGTCTTGAACATTCAATGACCCCTACTGTCTATGGAGGGTCAAAAAGCTCTCAGACTTCATTTAAAACAGTTTAATTTGTGTTTTGAAGATGAACGCTCTCAGGGGATTGGAATTAGAGGTCTTCACGGGTCCAAATATTCAGACCCGAACCCAAAGAGCCTGGTAAATGTGCTGCACAAACTACTCGTGTACACCCGAGATATGCTTTCAATGTACCAGACCTGAAGTAACAAATTCAAGTTCCATTATCTGACCACTGTTGAAAATGGAACTGAGTTCTGCTTCTTGCAGCTGAGGTAATATGCGCACATGCATTTTAACCACATTATTTCCTGCTTACATCCCATCTTAATTTTACAAGTTGCAAAACCTGGCACAGTTGGCATTTCTGTGTGGAGTTTGCATGTTCCTCCGGGTGGTCCTGTTTACCCCACTGTCCAAAGACATGCGCTATAGGTGAACTGGATGAAATAAATTGGCCGTAGTGTATGAATGCAAGAGTGTATGGGTGTAAGGGCATCCGCTGCATAAAACATATGCCGGATTATTTGACGGTTCATTCCGCTGTGGAGAGCCATCATAACAGGGACTAAGCCGAAAAACAATGAATGAATGAAGTTATAAAACACATGCAAAGTGCTGGTGACTGATCACTGGTGGATTGGGTGTTCTCGGAGCCTGATCGACTTAAGCATTACATTCATTCATTCATTCATTCATTTTCTTTTCGGCTTGAATGAACCAGCGGAATGAACCGCCAACTTATCCAGCATATGTTTTACGCAGCGGATGCCCTTCCAGCTGCAACCCATCTCTGGGAAACATCCATACGCACCCATTCACACTCATACACTACGGACAATTTAGTCTACCCAATTCACCTGTACCGCATGTCTTTGGACTTGTGGGAGAAACCGGAGCACCCGGAGGAAACCCACGCCAACACAGGGAGAACATGCAAACTCCACACAGAAATGCCAACTGACCCAGCCGAGGCTCGAACCAGCGACCTTCTTGCTGTGAGGCGAACGTGCTACCCACTGCGCCACTGTGAGACCCTTAAGTATTACACAAAGGCCCAATATAGTATATAATATACAATATTGGAACTTGACTCAGACCGGACTGATCATTTAAAGCATGGTCGGGTCCTGGGTCTTCGGGTCTCTGGTCCACTGTAAAGAACTCTAATTAGAATAACATGAGGGTGAGTAATAAATACCAGTATTGTAATTATTGTAAAAAAAAATTGGTCATATTTCATGATACACTTTTCCTAAACTGAAAACTGCTACTGAAAAACAGCTACTAACATTTCTGTTTCATACATTGGTACACAAATGCCTTTTATGCCATTGCTTTTACTAGAATGGCATTTTGATTCGCCCTTCATGCCACCTGGCTATATAAACTCCAGCAAATAGCATTGTTAGCTTAGCACTAACATCATTAGTTACAATGTTCTCTGAAAATGAGTTTTAAAAAGAAAAAGAAAGAAAGAAGAAATAGTCAGAGTAGAAAATGGACTATAAATGAATGTTTTTCACTGTGAAAGACATATTTCTTCTTGTGTGGAATATTAAGGGATTAACCCTCCTATTATCCTCATTCAATGTTAAACGTATGTACATATATAGTTGACATTGTTTTGTTGTTGTTGTTTTTTTGCTCCAGATTGAGTGGCACTTCATAATTTAATGGGGAAAACTTGGTAAACAAAATTAACATGATGTTATTTTTTTCAATGCCCTGTACACACTTCCATTGTACCACTGTTCTTTTGGGTCAATTTGCTGTAAAAAACATAAGAAATATAAAAATTTTACACATATTTGTTTTGGGTGATATTGAGGTCACTATAACATGCTATGATTCTATAATATGCACTAAAATTGTATATGCTAAGTATAATAAAAATAAAAAAATAAAACAATTATACCTGTAGCATTGCGAAAACCACTGACAGCTCTCTCTTTAAGCTCTCTCAATTGAAAATGGCCTCTAAGCAAAGGTTTTCTGTCAGTGATGTTTTGTCACAGGTTTTTGACAGTGAAAGTGAGGAGAATGTGTCTGAGACAGGATAATCTTGATGAGGACCCTGATTGTGAGGCATCCTTGTCAGGTGAGAATGAAACTCCTAGTGTTGACCCTCCTGTTGTCTCTCAACCAACAGCAGATACATTATTTTCCAAAAATGGAAAATTATTATGGACCTCCACCCCCCACTTGAACAACAGGGTAGACTTAGTGCCACTAATGTCATCAAAATGGTTCCATGGCCCACCAGATATGCTGTCAGTCATGTTCAAGACATAAAATTAGCCTTTCATCTTTTCATTACACCATCAATTGAAAATAATATACTTGAAATGACAAACTTAGAGGGGAGGAGGGTCTATGGGGACAGCTGGAAAAACTTTGATGTGACTGATTTGCAAGCTTAACATGGGTTGCTCATTTTGGCAGGAGTGTACAAGTCCAAAGAAGAAGCAAAAGCAAGCCTTTGGAATGCTGACCCTGGAAGGTCAATATTACTAGCCACCATGTCTCTGAAGACATTCCATGTTTTCTCCTGTATCATACGCTTTGATGACAAAGAAACAAGGCAAGGCAGACAAGATACTACGGACGAGGTTTGACAAACTCGCAGCAATACATGATGTATGGGACAAGTGGGTCCAGTGATTGGCATATACAGGCCCCCACATCACTGTGGATGAATGTCTGGTTCCATTTTGTGACCGCCGACACTTTAGACAATACATGCCCAGCAAACCATGTTTGTTTTACTGGGTGTAAATTGACCCTGTACACAATTGTTCCAGTCCTTGCTAAAACTTTTTAAAAATAATTTTCATATGTTATAAATAATAAAAAATATATACCAATAACAAGTACAAAACTAATAAAACAACAAAAATATAAATACGTTTCCACTTTTAGGTGAAACAGTGAGATTTCGTGCTGATTTGTAAATATGTCTATAGTAATGCAATAGGTAATCTTCATGTATAAGGGGCAGGAAGTCGGTGATTGGGAGTGGGGAGAGGGTGTATTTCAGAATGTTGTTAAGTAGTCAACAAAGACATCAATTACCTGATACCAACCTTTGGCAAAAAGAAAGAAAAAAAAAATAATTCTGGACGTTGCTAAATTGCTGGGGTCAAATTGACCCCAGAGGGAAAAAGGTGTTAGCAGATTTTAGGGTAACAGGAGGGTTAAGCAGTGTCTGTGACAGTAAGCCATTATACAGAACCTAAATGTGATACAAATCAGTTCACAAGCAACAAGACACTGAACATTTGCCATGGTAGGTGTGTTTTAATGGGATTTCAGGGTGCAAATTATGTTCAAAAAAAAAATAAAAACAGAAAAAAATAAATAAATAAAATAAAAAAAATAAACAGTATCAACCCTGGACACAGAAGAAGACGTTATTACAGATCTGTTGAAAGCTTTTGCACCAGTTTGAAAGGTTTTTGCACGCTCATTGAAAATTAATTGTGTCCTACAACCACCGGCAGTTTCTTCTACTTCCTTCCCTGCTGCCTCATCTCATTTCTGTTTCTGTCTGCCCATTAGAAAAAGTCTCCTCACTTCTCAAGAGTCAAAAGTTAAGTAAATAGCACCGTAAACAGAGGTCAAACTAAATCAAGTCAGTGAAGTCAAAACAAAGAGCAACTAAATTTAATGTGAAAGCCATTCCACTTTACCAAAAGACCGGTCTTCAGCCAATCAGTTTCAAGTATATTTTATATTCAACACAGGCTCATTTTGAAAACGTACCTCTGAATACATTTCTGGAGACCGCGAATTATGTGGTCAGAGGTACGCATGGCTGCATTTCATTTTTTAAACAAAGGCTACGGGGTGGTATGACACTGTTCCTTTTCGCGTTTACCAGCTGACAGCTTACCACTTCCATTTTTTTTTTTTAATAAGACTAGGTTAGGGAACTGAAACCCTCTCCCTATATCAGAATGTAGTAATGTTGGTGCCTCATTACATTGCCATTTAAATGCCTGAAATTGTCACGGTCACACAAGGAAGAGAGGACAGGGAATTAGTGATCGAGGTGTTTATTAAAACAACAGTGAAGTCTTCGCACTCACTAGTGCAGGTGGTGCATACGTGGAACACCCAGTGGTGGTGAAAAGACACAATGTTTGTAGAAAACACAAGAGTCACTTCCCTTAGTAGTTTGGCGAGTAAACAGATCACAGGAGTTTGTCTCGATGATGCACAGGAGAGCAGATGAGAGCATAGGAGAACACAAGGAGATGCACGAGGAAGCGATGACCATCCAACATTCATTCACTTTGAGTGAATGAATGAGGTGAGCTTAAATAGTGAGTGGGTGATTGCAGGTGCAGGTGTGTGTGACTACAGGTGCAGGTGTGTGTGATTAGTATTCTGGTGATTGTTCACGGTGTGTGGTGGATGGGGACTGTGAATGGTGACTGGGGCTGATAGAACGTGCAGAGGGTGTGACAGAAATACAGTTGAAGTCAGAATTATTAAACCCTCTGAATTATTAGCCCCTGTTTATTTTTTCCCCCAATTTCTGTTTAACGGAGAGAAGATTTTTTTCAACACATTTCTAAACATAATAGTTTTAATAACTCATTTCCAATAACTGATTTATTTTATCTTTGCCATGATGACAGTAAATTATATTTTACTAGATATTTTTCAAGACACTTCTATACAGATTAAAGTGACATTTAAAGGCTTAACTAGGTTAATTAAGTTAACTAGGCAGGATAGGGTAATTAGGCAAGTTATTGTATAATGATGGTTTGTTCTGTAGACTATCGAAAAAAATATAGCTTAAAGGGGCTAATACATTTTTTTAATTAAAAACTGCTTTTATTCTAGCCGAAATACAACAAATAAGACTTTCTCCAGAAGAAAAAATATTATCAGACATACTGTGAAGATGTCCTTGCTCTGTTTAACATCATTTGGGAAATATTTAAAAAAGAAAACAAAATTCAAAGGGGGTTTAATAATTCTGATATCAACTGTATATATATATATATATATATATATATATATATATATATAGCCTCTGGGTGCTCCAAAACAACAACCATTAAAAAGCATTAACACAAGAAGATTTATCACCACACATTATTGTTACAGTCAGCGCTACATAATACAGATGCAATATACAGTATCTTTAACGTTACTATCCATGTTGTTTCAGATCCTTTACTTATTCAAGACTTTAATCATCCCTCACAAAAAAGTTTAGCCTTTAATATATGAAAGATAATACATTTCTTGTTTTATTTGTGGCACTATATTTGTGGCGTTATGTGAACAAACTGTAATGTAAAGGATTAAAACAGGGTTGTCAAACTCATTTTCACTGAGGGCCACTTCAGCATCATAGCCGGTTGTAAGACTGCATAAATATTTCTACTCCGTAACATATTGTTAAATAATTGTCTCTTCTTTTCAAATATAACATATTAGAGTAACGAATATATACATGTATTTGCATAAAACGTAAAATAGATGTTACTTCTCTGGGTTACTTTAACATAAATGCTTTTATTAGGTTAAAAAACCCACATTACTTTATCAGGTAAATAACAAACACAAGTCATTCCCTTTCTCCAAAACTTTGTCGCATTTGAGAGAAGCAGAACTATGGAACCACAAATAGTTTTGAGCTGCTACTGAGAGACAGATGGAACATTTGCAAGTGACAAATCCTGCTTAGTTGAATGCTTATGTGGAATCACTGCCATCGAAACAAAGATGCATTATGGGAAATGTAGTTCATCAATATACAATATGAAGCAGCATGGACCTTTGCTATAATACTGGGTTCACACCACTTGCAAAGCATAGAGTCACTTGCTGTAGATTACACAAAGAATACTTTTCACCTCACACATATTTTCATCTCGAGTGTAATATCTTGAACTTGTACCGAATACACATTCAAAGCAAATGTGTTTCTCATTGACAGGCACAGCAAACAAGACGTACATTACACTACATTCACTCCACCTAGTTTGCATTGACTTTGTACATGTACTACTCGCATGAATACTTAGATTTGCATATGGTGTGTATCATATGCTCTTATGGCCCAATAAAGAAAATATGGCAGGTCAAATTTGGCCCGCAGACCTTGAGTGATTTTGACACATTTAAAATGTTTGTTTTTTTTAAACATTATTGTTATCATCTGTACTGATACAGCAAAGAAAATGTCTGTGAAATTGAGAAAATCCTTTATGTCCTTATTTGTGAATAGATTAATTTTGGAATACAAGTGTTACATACAGAACGTCTAGCTGTATTTATAAACTCATTACTCTATTCATGTAGAGTTAATGCATGAACAAAATGATGAACTAACTATTTGCTAATGCTCAATAAATGACCAATAGTGCGCAGTTATTATAAAGTGTCACCCAGTTCGGTAGTAAATAGAAGAGAATATAAATTAATCTATAAATATTAACCCATGTATGATGTTAAAACAAGTATATACCTTTAAAAAAATCCACTTGTATAAATTAACCAATTATGTTGTGTTAACTAAACAACACTACTGTAATATTAGATTAATAATACTTAGTATTTATATTGATATTTGACCCATCCATGTGTTACTTTAAATCCAATGCTTTTTGGCATGTTTCTTTAATTTAATTAATCTTTAATTACCTGATAGTTAATATTTAATTTAAAGGGATTTTAAGCAGTATTTTGAACCAATGAGAGTCAACTCTGGGAAGGAATATATATCCAATTTGTAAGGCACAAAACTTTTGACTCCAATTTGTACAGAATAGTATCTTTATTCACACTTTTATACACTGGCAAGATAAGTGGAATGTGCGTTTTTTTTTTTTTTTAAAAAAAGGATTTTGCAGATGCTGAGCTTTATATACATTTCTGTGATTATATTTTTGTTTCCATTTTTCTGTTTGACTTACAGTAGTACTGTCTAAACGCATACTTTTTTTCTGGCAGCACAGGAAACACTGGCTTGCACATAGTGTACAATAATGAATAAGTTAAATAGAAGGGCTGGCTCTGTCTCAGGCACAGATGGTGACCTCCTTCCCCCAAAAAAGGGAAAGACTAATGGCTAAAAATATTACCCATTAATAGGAGTCCTCAAAGATGTACAAGTCCCCCGCCTTTAATGTGAGTATGAAACACTCGACTCACTTCCAGATTGGCAGCCATTTTGCTGGGCTGTTTACAATTCTGGAAGCCAAATGAAGAAGGAATGCAAATGAAAGTTTTTCCCATTATTGGTTTTTGTATGACAGTATATGAAAACAAAATAAATAAATAAACAGTAAAGACTGTGGCAAAGCAGTGAGGCAGGTAATTGCTGCGAAACTAATTAGCTAACTACTCAAGGACAGCTTGGGATGGGAAAACAAGGAGGAGGTGCTGTGTCACCAAAAGTAATTGGATGGAAAATACTTGGGAAAGTGTTGTGTAAACAACTGAAGAAGGGGAAGTTCGGAGAAGGACCTGGCAAGGTTGAAGATTAAACGAATTAATGAGCGTGATGGGGTGCCATCAACAACCTCGGTGCCGTTCTCACTTACATAAGAATCGACTGAGGCAAGCCCCAATTATCGCCCCTCTCAAAGAGCTCACGCGGCCCTTGGTTTCCAAGATGAGTAGGAATTTGTGTCAACCGAGCAGAATGAAGAACAAAGACGCGTTTCAAGTCAGATCTTAAGAATCCATTTGAAAATGCTCCATTTCCCCACTTTCTGTATCCGTAGGCCAATTATTCGGTCCTCAGGTTTGAGTTTGGTTAAAACTTTTTAAAAACAAACATCGCATCATACAGTCCTAATAAATAAAGCTTCTTTATTGCCGCTGATGGCTCCATGAAGAAAGTCTTACCATGCCTTTGTGTGAGGATCCAAATTGAAGTTGTTTTTCAGTATAACTCTTGATTCATGGGAACTAATGATTGATGTAACAATATTTATTTCATGACTTCTTTTGAGACAGATCTTTTCAGCCAATCAGTTGATTTACTGATTGCTTGATTAATTGATTGATTGATTGATTGATTGATTGATTGATTAATTGAGTGATTGGTTGGTTGGTTGGTTGGTTGATTGATTGATTGATTGATTGATTGATTGATTGATTGATTGATTGATTGATTGATTGATTGATTGATTGATTTAGTGGTTGGTTGGTTGGTAGATTGATTGATTGATTGATTGATTGATTGATTGGTTGATTGATTCATTCATTCATTTATTCATTCATTCATTCATTGCCAAACAACAACTTTTGGCTGAAATTTCTTGGAGAGACAAACACATTTTTTGTACACAAAAATGTAAACTCCTAAAATTTAATTCTAAAGAATTATATTCAAACACATCAGTACTAATGCTGTGTTTAATGCTGGAAAATATGCTCAATGTCACACTCACTGACCTTTCCATTTAGAATAAAAGAGAACTTTCCAAGTGAACTGAAAACTATTATAATTATTGGGATCCAACATTTGCTAACATTTCAGGTGAAGGATAATCCACTTGTTATGGTCTCTATGTCCTTATTATTTTTATTGGGAGAATTAGAATTACCATCTGTCACTCAGGGAAAGATAATTAAAGAGGAGCCATAAAGGAAAATAATGTGACTTTGCATTTATATAATAGTTTGATGCCAAAAGTGTAAATATAAATTTAAAAAAATGTAAATAAATAAATAATCACAGTGTCTCAATCCTTTTTGTGTAAATTGAGAAACTACATTTTGTGTTGCTAAGCTGCTGCTAATACAATTATGTCACTTTAAAAACATTTGTTTATTATTATTATTATTATTATTTTATTGCATAGTGTATAGTATTGTAACACACTAATGATGACAAAACAGAGGATCATGCTCAAAGATCAAGATCCTAATGATGACAGCATGAGACTAAACCAATATTTCTGTCGTTTTACTCCGCCTTCTTGGAACTCCCCAACATTAATCCCCCATAAATAGCTAAAGTAGCACACACACTGAATTACTAGTATAACCCTAGCTAACAGGGAACGTTCTCACCAAAACACTTACATTCCTTAAAAGTTGTATAAATGTTGAAACATAACATTATTAAAATAATATTTTTGGAACATTCTTGTAACATTGATAAAAAAGAAAAGAGTTATTGTGATGCCTTTTGAACATTAGTTTATACATAAAGCAATAAAACCTAACAAATACCAAAACCATCTGTCGGACTCCAGAATAAGTGTCCATCAGAAGGTTGCTCTCGGCTGGCAATGAGAGGTTGAATGGCTGCTGAAATCATCATATATTGATATTTTGTTGTAAAACAAATATGTTATAAAATATCAGCTGGTATATTATTCTTCTTTGTATACTCCAAAAGAAAGAAAATCATGCAGCTTTGGAAAGACATGAGGGTGAGTAAATGATCATAGAATTTTCATCTTCAGGAGAACTAATCCTTTAAAAATGAAAGACTTTGATGGTTTTGAGAAAAGCCTCAGGGTTTTTCACAGAACACTCAGCTAAGCAACTAACATGAAGGCTAAGACTTTCTGCAAGTGTCTCCAAGCCCTTTTTATTTGAACCCTATAGTCTATATACAGTATTTCAACACAACCCCACCTGACCTCTAAAATAGCTTGTTGGCATGGACAAAATACCAATCACCTCTCTTTTCATTTCACAGTTGTGACAGTGTTTTTTTTCCCCATTGTCTCTGAGAAACCTTATTGCATGGCCACATGTCACATTTAGTTTATATGATCCGAAGGGTCTGCTCTACCGTATCCCCCCCTTCGTTTTGCTTGCCAGACCCTGACACTTTTATGTCAACATTCATTTCATAGCACCTTATCCAGAACATCGAATCAGGCTTTCATACAGGCAAATCTTCAAACTCACAGCACGATCATGGTCAAGCACAAGGGGAAGCAGTGAAAACTACAAGCTAAGTCATTGATACCAAAGAACAATCAATACATCATGTAGCTCACATTTTATAATGCAATCTAAGGAAATACAATTTTATTTTTAGTCAATAGTGTAAACATAGTATTGCATTTATGCATTGATCCCAGTGTGCTTACTATATTGAAGTACAGAACATTAATAAAATGCATTGTAAACAAAAACTACGGTGGCTGAGAGAGCTCAAATGCGCTGCAAGTTAAGAAAACATACGCAAATAGAAAAACACTAACAATCTGAGAAAACATCTTCATCAAGTTGACGTGTTTAATACACACAAAACCCAAATTCTCACAACACATAATAATACAGAACGCAGTGCAAATAGTGCAGACCACAACAGAAATCTGTGAGGGGGCTACAAAACGTGACGAACCCATCTGCTTCCTGTTTAGAGTCAGGTGTGTTGTCTGAGATCTGAGAAGTGATTTTTTTTAAAGGTCCCTTGAAAGTGTAGAGCTACTGTTTATTACTTTCTTGTATTATTAATAATAATTCCTTACATTTATATAACGCTTTTCTAGACACTCAAAGCGCTTTACACATTGGGGGGAATCTCCTCATCCACCACCAGTGTCCAGCATCCACCTGGATGACGCGACGGCAGCCATATTGGACCATACTGCACACCACACACCAGCTGATTGGTGGAGAGGAGACAGAGTGATGGTTGGTGGTCAAGACAGGACTAGTGTCTGGACTCTGCCACCAAAACATGAACAAGGTACAAGACAGACTAGAAACACCACAAGAAAAAACAGGCAACCATCAACAGACAACACAAGACAGGGAAGTGAACATACAAGACATAAGGAAGGGAGGGAGGGAGGGGAGCCAAACCAGACCCAGCTAGACAAACAAGGGAGGGATGGGAGGGCAAAACCATTGAGGATCAGGAGATTCAGAGGCCTGGCGGACAGGAAGGGAAGGGCAGCAGGAACGGGAGTCCAGGCTGGAAGCCAGGGAGGAGCAGGAGGGACAGTCCAGGGCGGGACCGGAGGGACAGACCAGGATGGGTTCAGCGGGTCAGGGACCCTGGCAGGGGGCCAGGGTGGAGCCGGAGGGACCGTCCAGGGTGGCAGAAGGTCACACCATGGAGGAGCAGGAGGGACGACCCAGGGAGGATCAGTCAGGTATAGCAAGGTAGGGGGCCTGTGGAGGAGCCAGCAGGGCAAGGCGTTTGGGTGGTGCCGGCAGGGCAAGGCGTCTGGGGGGTGCCGGCAGGGCAAGACGCAGGGCTGGGGCCGGCAGGGCAAGACGCCGGGCTAGGGCCAGCAGGGCAAGACATGTGGGCGGCGCAGGCAGGGCTAGGAGCCGGGCTGGGGCCGGCAGGGCTAGGAGCCGGGCTGGGACCGGCAGGGCAAGACATGTGGGCGGCGCCGGCAGGGCTAGGAGCCGGGCTGGGGCCGGCAGGGCTAGGAGCCGGGCAGGGGCCAGCAGGGCAAGACATGTGGGCGGCGCCGGCAGGGCTAGGAGCCGGGCAGGGGCCAGCAGGGCAAGACATGTAGGCGGCGCCGGCAGGGCTAGGAGCCGGGCTGGGGCCGGCAGGGCTAGACATATGGGTGGGGCCGGCAGGGCTAGACACATGGATGGTGCCGGCACTGAGTTGCGCTCTGGGGCAGGAGCCGACACTGACGGGCGCTCTGGGGCCGACTCGAGCCGAGCACAACATAGAGGACAAGACAGGACTAGTGTCTGGACTCTGCCACCAAAACATGAATTTACAAGACCGGAGTGGCAGAACCCTGACAGATATGGAGATGGTTAGGAGGCCATGATGGACAAATTAGGCCACAGAGAGTCAGGACCTCAGTTTAACATCTCATCCAAAAGACAGCACTCTCTGAGCAGTATAGAGTCCCCTTCTCTATACTGGGACATTAGAACACACACAGACCGCAGGTTGAGTGCCCACTTCTGGCCTCACTAACACCACTTCCAGCAGCAACCTAGCTATCCCATGTGGTCTCCCATCCAGGTACTGACCAGGCGCAGTCCTGCTTAGCTTCAGTGGGCGACCATGTGAGAGTTGCAGAGAGCTAGCTGCAGGCTATATTGTAAGTGTTTATATAAGAGTGTTAATTCTCTTTGATGTGAATAAGTGACCAATAACACCATCAGCAATAGCGTCTTGGAGGAGGGAAATATCAAATAGAGAACATTTGATTGGTCAAAATATTTAATAAGAAATTGAAGTAGCAGGTGACGTCAAGTAATTTGTTGATTCATTTTTACCAAATTGACAAAAGCTTTGAACATTATGTATAATCTAAACCAGAGATGCCCAAAGTAAGGCCCGTTGGCCCATCATAATCTTTGATTTGGCCCACCATCCCATCTGAGAGGAGAGTGAGTATGATGGAGAAGGTTGGGGCGAATGCCTTTAACACAAAGATTGTCATTTAAAACTGATATTAAATGTTTCAATTAAATGTTGTAAATGAATCTGATTTTTTTTTTTATGTAAATACTGTCACTCGATAGATAGAGGACTATGCAGAAGACATCAGCGTGCAAATCAAGGCAAAAACTAGTGTAATTCTGTTATAAATTAGATTGTTTTGTTTTTACTGTAATAAGTTCATTATAAAATGTAAAAACAATTCTGTATTAGTTAATATAAAGCAATGTTTTCTAGTCATTTTTAAACATTGTTAAATGAATTAGGAGATTACCCATGGCAACTATATTTACCTTCGGCCGACTAGCCTCAATCAAGTTTGGTTTTTGGCCCTTCATAAAAAAAACTTTTGGGCACCCCTGATCTAAACGCAAATTTTGTCACTGTTTGGAAGCACATACTATTCATTCATTCATTCATTTTCATTTCGGCTTAGTCCCTTTATTAATCTGGGGTCGCCACAGCGGAATGAGCCGCCAACTTATCCAGCATATGTTTTACGCAGCGGATGCCCTTCCAGCTGCAACCCATCTCTGGGAAACATCCATACACACCCATTCACACTCATACACTACGGACAATTTATTCTACCCAATTCACCTATACCGCATGTCTTTGGACTTGTGGGGGAAACCGGAGCACCCGGAGGAAACCCACGCCAACACAGGGAGAACATGCAAACTCCACACAGAAACGCCAACTGACCCAGCCGAGGCTCGAACCAGCGACTTCTTGCTGTGAGGCGAAAGCACATACTATTACATTATAGAAAATGAATATTATATTGTTTATACTAACATCTTAAAATCTTTCATTTTGACTTCACAAGGATTTTAAAGTCATGATCGAAAGGGTTCTAGTAAAATCTATACTAGTCTGACATGCTTCTTCTCTAACTTACAGTTGTTCTGAGAGTAACTCTAAATAGGCATTAAAATAACATTTCATTTAACATAAATTGTGCAATTTGTCAGATTATTAGGGCTCAAATACACAAACAACAAGGAACAGTACTAATAGAATGTTAAAATCAACAACAACTAAAAGAAGCTCACCTATCAGGTCTCCAACAACACCACAGAAGCTATTGGGTTTGTCACGATTTGGGCTCCCCCAACATATTTTCATTGTAGTCTGTACTATTTGAAGTTCTTTACTGTATTTGCATGTGTTTTGAAAAGTTTGCGTGCACGTCTTGTCAAACTGATATGTCAAACTGACACGTGTTGAAAATATATTTTCTCAATTTGTTTGTGTTATTTCTATTTGCATGTGTTTTCTTGACTTGCAGCACGTTTAAGCTCTGTCAACCATTTTGTGTTAAAACACTTAACACAAAATGCAAAATTTGAACCTGGATATTTTGCACCTTGGACATGCTAACATCTTTTGTCTTTGTATTCAGTTACAGAAATAGCAATCAAATGTAAAATAAATCCAGCCAAATCTCACAAGGAAACATAACTATTTTAATTACTGTCCGAAAAGTGGCTAATTCGTATGAATCCATACAATGCAATTCATACAGAAAGCTGTTTTTAAAGGTTTAAAAGGCATGACCCTAAATTCCACCCCTGAACCCAAACATAATTGGGGGATGAGCAAATCGTACTAAAATATATGAGTGCGATTGTACAAATTCATAGAAATTAGGCACTAAATCAAAAGGTTAGGAAAAAGTTGCAAAAAAAGTCGCCTCACATTTATTCATCTTCATAATTTTAAAATGCCTGATTGCAATCTGATATTGGTTTTGGTCATGTAAAGTTACTGAAATGTACTATTTTTAGCTATTTCTATGTTCTTCAGTGTTTCTAATGTAAGTATTTTGTGCTAATTTTACAACTTCTTCAATCAAATGAAATTTGTTTTATATTGACTATATATACATATTAGTGTTTAATTTATTATTACACTAATATATTATATACTTATCAATTATATTTTTTATTACTTTCTCATACGCACTCGTACACAGCACCTTATAACAATTTACAGTGCAATACTTTTTCTACGCAGTCGTACACAGCACCTTATAACTTGTCTGTACATACAATTCACCTTCCAGAGCTTTTTGACTGATTGCATCTCTGTTTAATGTCTGTTGTGTTTTTCATATATATATCGTGTTGTCACTGTTCACTTTATGTACACTGGAAGCTTCTGTAGCCAAAACAAATTCCTTGTGTGTGTAAGCACACTTGGCAATAAAACCCATTCTGATTCTGATATAATATTATAATAAAAAAAAAAACATTTATAATAAACATTTTCAAATGTATGTATTCAAATATTTCTATATATTAAGTCAACAATTTGTATGCACATTTTCTAATGAAGTATAAGAATACTAGAATGAGATGAAATGCTTAGTAGGAGATATTCTCTCTAAAGTTAGATGTCAGCCTTAATCACTAAACTAAGCCCACATTTAGTAGATTGACAATGTTCTCAAATCCTTTAGTTTCCCCATTCCTTTCCCTCATTTCAATCAATATCCTGTCAGGTTTATGTAAAAATTTGTTTATCTACAATTAGGACCTTTTCTGTATACAGACAGTGTATAATATCAGTTTATGTCTCCCTGTCTCTTATCATCTGTATTTTAGGGGTTGGATTTCTAGTTTGTGGCTAGATTTCCAGTTTGTGTAGTTGTGTATGTTTATTAACCAACCCATGAGAACTGTAAAGTCTTAATCAGCATTGTTATCCACCCTAAGTGTGAACACCAGGTATATGACTTTTTTGACCAGGCTTTAGGGGGTGGAATACCAGGCCTTTTTCAAAATTAAATAAGAGTGTCCGGCATGCAATGTTTATCAACAACAATATTCTGTTCAATAAAATGCTTTTGATTAATGTAAGAATGTGTGATTAACTCTAACATATGTTAATGACTCAAAATAAAAATCTGAAACCCCCCTATTTATGTGTGCTGTCACATAGTCTGGCATGTCATTGCCATAGGCAATGTGACATGTTATGCAGCATTGGCATATAACATTAGCATTGTTATTGGCACAGCACACTGTGTGATTTCAAATTCTAGCATAGGATATAAACAAAAACTTTTGTGAGTTTTATAAAGTTACAATACACTTTTTTGTCACACCATTGCTTCTTGTTTCCGTTTTGTTTGCATGCTCATCACTGGAAATGTTTTAAATAGTTTCAGATGGCATGTGTTAGTAAGAAACCTACTGAACCAAGTTGTTCGATTTTCAGGCATGATTTTGGATGCACACTCTCTTTTATAAAGAGAGTAAAGCCAAGATGTCAAAGAAACAGAAATGAAAGAAAATTTAAATTAGGAAGCAACTCTGTAGTGATATATGCAGGTAACTTTGTTGGCCATTGAATTTTGAATGTGAGGCTCAATGTCATCTGTTTCCTATTATTTAAGCTATACAAAACATTTTTTAACACTGCTTAATATTGTAAGATCATTTTTGTTAATATATCCATTTATTGTTGTAATCATAAACACTGCTTGTAGCTCAAAGAGTCAAGCACATTTTATTATTTTAAATTGTTAATAGCAGCTGATGGATGTGAACTTTTGCACAATTACAAAAAAAAAAATGCTTACCACAATGCAAAATGCATTATGGAGTCCCAGAGTCTTGGTAAAGGGTCCGTTTAAAAAATTTTCATTGTGGGGTCCAAACACCTTGGTAAGTCCTCAGTGTGGAAAAGTTTCATTATGTGTTCCCAAAGCCTTGGTGAGAAGTCTCAACAGATAAGTTTAATTATGGGGTTTCAAAGTATGTGTGGGGTCTGTGCAGAAAAGTTTCAATATGGGGTCACAGAGTTTTCTTGAGGGGTTTGTACAGAAAAGTTTCATTATTGGCTTCAAGTGTCTTGGTGAGACATCTATGCATAAAAGTTTTTTTTATGGGGTCCTGAGTCTTGGTACAGTAAGGTATCTCTACAGGAAGGTTAAATTTTGGGATTCAAAAATATTAGTAAGGCCTCGGTGCTGAAATTTTTCATTATGGGGTCCCAGAGCCTTGGTGAGGGGTCTGTGCAGAAAAGTTTTGGGTTGCAGAGTCTGTGCAGAAAAGTATTGGGTTGCAGAGTCTTGGTGAGACATCTATGCATAAAAGTTTTCTTTTATGGGGTCCTGAGTCTTGGTACAATAAGGGGTCTGCGTAGAAAAGTTTCATTATGGAGTCCTGAGCTTTGGTAAGTGGTCTGTATGGAAGGCTTCATTGTGGGGTACAAAAATATAGGTAAGGCCCCTTGGTTAGAGCTCAGTGCAGAAAGAGCTTTTCGTACAAAAAAGGACAGTAAAGGCAGATGAGCAAAAACATTATGAACTTGTGCCTAATATGCTGTTGGTCCTCCACATGCTGTAAATTCTACAATACTCCAAAAGGTTATTTGTAGCTTGTGGCACCAAAAAATCATCATCAGGTCATTCAAGTCATGTTGATTATGATGTGGAGCTGCTGTTGATTGATCTTGCTGGTCCAGTACATCCCAGAGATTCTCAATTAAACTGAGATCTTGAGATTTTGAAAGACAGGGCAACACCTCCATCATTTTATAATTTTTTTATACTATTCATGTGCAGTGTAGCAAAGTGAATGATCCTGAAAAGAGAGACTTCCACCACACTTCCACCGATGGCAACACCAATGCCATCCCTTCTAGCCATCACGATCACTTCCTCGAGTAACTGGTGTCTACCAAGGATGTCCAAAATTGTTCCTATAGGGTCACTGTTCTACAAAGTTTAGTTCCAACCATAATTAAGCAAATCTGATCCAGCTGATCAAGGTATTTAGCCTCACTGGATATTTAAAAGCAAGTATGTTGCAGTTGGTTGGAGTTAAACTTTGAAGGACAGGGGGGGGGGGGGGGGGAGTTCAATTGCCTCACGCCTCTGGGGAACCGGATGATGAAGTTATGTCTGCCCATAGTGGCGCCATCCACCACATCATGATGAGCAGAGATGGCAGCAACATATACCTTCAGTGTGGAGGGTGACAGCCTCCACTCCAATCTATCCTGAAGGAAAGAAAGCACAACACTGATCTGACAAATTCGGGGGTCTTCTCGGCGAGAAGACTCCACTAGACTCCACTTCAGGGCGTAGGCATGCCCCGTGGAGGGTGCTCTAGCCTGAGTGATGGTGTTAACCACCGCAGCCGATAGGTCGCCTGAATCTTCCGCACTCTATTTAAAAGCAAGTATGTTGCAGTTGGAGTTAAACTTTCAAGGACATCAGCCCCCTGGGAGCAGGATTGGACAGCCCATAGTGTATACAAACATGGCCATCCACTACGACCTTCTACTGCTTCAAGGTCCAGTTCCAATACTCGCATGGCAATTGTATTCACTTTTAACAGTGGACAAGAGTCATTCTGATTTACTCAGATTGGCCTACAGTGACAGCCTTACACACAGCAGAATGCAATGCACAGTGTGTTGTAATGCATTCCTCCCAAACCCATCATTAAAATTTTGAGTGACTTTTGCCACAGTAGACATTCTGTTGGCTCTGACCAGACTAGATAGCTCTTTTGCTCACATGCATCAATGAGCCTTGGGCACCCAACACTCTGTCGCCAGTTTGAGGTTGTCCCTAATTGGACCACTGTTGGTCAGTTCTCACCACTGCTGACCGGGGCAAGCCCACAAGCCCTGCTGTTTCTGAGATAATCTGACCCAGTCCCCTTGCCATAACAACTTGGCCCTTGTCAAAGTCATTCAGATCTTTTTCCCTGCCTTTTCTCCTGTATCCAACATAGGGTTTTATAAGAATGAATTGTTTGCTTACCATCTTATCTGCCTGTAGAATTTATGGTGTGTTCAAGTCATTGTAGAAAGATCATATTTTTTTAATATATAAAAAATACATTAATGGGTTTAATGAACATTAATGTCACATAAATTATAAATACAAATAGAAATTCAAGATTTTTTGTGAGACCTAGATTGAAATCATGAAAAAACATGGCAAAAGCAGTGGTAGAAGCATCTGTATTGACTGGAAATTGTCTATTAGTTCACCTGCTTTGGTCTGGACCAAATAAAATGTTGATTTTATTTAGTGCAGTTTGCACACTGCCCTTTTTGCAAGTGAAGCAGAAATTTTAAACAAAAACCTCATGTCAACCTCAAGTCATCTGTTTATTGGACAGAAATCCTTGCATTCCTGTGGTATGGTGTCCGCTGTCAAACTCTGTTTACATACTGTTCACATATCGCATCATTTGCTCCCACAAGTTCTTTATTTAAAATGTAGACAGGCACAAATACAGTAGACCAATGTGGTCTTGAAATTTCACTTATAATGTAGACTAGTTACCTCAGACAAATGCAAAACAGCCAAATACCACAATAACACATCATTAAATAAGAATGAGTGGTGTTTTGTTTTTTTGTTTTTTAAAATTGGGATTGATGGTTGCTTAACAATCCCAAACACCACAGGAGTGTAACTTAAACCACGGGATCCTGATAGCTCAAAAGGCACAGGGTTTTCTGCAAATCTGTTAGATTGAGCTTGGGTCATTTTCCCACCTTAAACAAACTGTACCAGAGTTATTTTGAAAGTGGACCGAGACCCCCTTTTCAGCTGGGCCTACATTCAAATGTATAGCAGTTGGACAATTAAACTGAAATGCCTGGTTTTAGACCACAATAATTCATTAGTGTGGTATAAAAAGAAATGGTTACTACGTAACCCTCGTTCCCTGAGGGGGGGAATGGAAATGCTATGTGGAAACTTCCACTATGGGGATTTTGTCAGAAAGCCAATCATCTAAAGAGTAATAAAACGGGCCAAAGAAATGTCAATGAGTTGGCCGTGCCTCGCAACAACACCTTTTCTAACTGAAGAAGCCGAACTACAGCTGTCAGCTAAGGCGCAATCACTGTGGCAAAGGAACATAGCATTTCCATTCCCCCCCCTCGGGGAATGAGGGTTACGTTGTAACCATTTCGTTTTCCAGCGGGAGGGGAACTACAATGCTATGTGGAAACTTCCACTATGGGGAAATGTATGGAAAACGCCACAGTGATTGAACCTTACCACGTCGCTGGTGAGAGGATAACCAGGCTCCAGCGTGAGCACACCATCATCACCAGAGACGCAGCCCTCCAACGTGTCCCCTGGCGCTTACCTTACTTACCAGTGAAGCGCTTAGGCTTATATATATTTTTGGGTCGTAAAAATATACCTAGTTAAGTTGCTAGGGATTTTAAAATACGACAGTACGTTGGAAAAGCGTGCAGTCCCAATAGGGAGGACGCTGCGGAGGCCACCTGCTGCCCAATGGAGAGACCTGGTGGCAAGAACACATATGGACTAACCCAGAGAGGGGGAGTACACATATGAAGGATGGTTAGCGGGGAGGGAAGACACTGGTCCGCCTGAAGAGGGGGGAACTATACCGTGGCTGAGAGAAGTGTATGGGATTGCCAGAGGGGACCGCGTATAGCAGGCCTATACCCAGAGCTGACCGAGCGGGCATGCCAACTACTATGCCACTATTCAGTGGGCCAACCTTTGTTTGGATACGGCTCTTTCCTTCTACCGACCGCTGTAACAGACAAAGAGCTGTTCAGAGGAACTAAAGTTCTGAGTGCAGTCCACATAACATCGCAGAGGGCGAACAGGACATGGCAAAGAAAGGGCTGGATAATGGACCTAGCTCGACCGACACTACTTGCGTTGTAGCTCGCTCTGGGACTGGGAGAAACAACCTGTCTGTAGCCGGCAGCTTTCTCTTTCTCTCTCTCTCTCTCGATTGAAGTCGGAGGATCAGCAAAATGACTCTTTCAGTTGCCTGAGGCTTCTGAAAGTGGAAAGGGCTTGTTGCGAGGCACGGCTGGCATTATTATAGACGAATTGATTGTGATTGCTGCCAGCAACTCATTTTCATTTCATTGGCCCGTTTTATTACTCTTTAGATAATTGGCTTTCTGACAAAAAACCCATAGTGGAAGTTTCCACATAGCATTGTAGTTCCCCTCCTGCTGGGGAACCTACTTTTTTTTGCAAAACGTTTCCTGATTCGCTTCTCCAAAACACCTCAAAGTGGCTCAGTAATATTTAGATCTGGTGACTGTGCAGACCATGGGAGATGTTCAACTTCACTTTCATGTTCATCAAACCACTCTTTCACCAGTCTTGCTGTGTGTGTTGGAGCATTATCATCCTGATACATGGCACTGCCTTCAGAATAAAATGTTTGAACCATTGGGTGCACATGGTCCTCCAGAATGGTTTAGTAGTCCTTGGCAGTGATGTGCCTATCTAGCACAAGTATTGGGCCTAGGGAATGCTGTCATAGCTCAAACCATCACTGATCCACCCCCATGCTTCACTCTGGGCATGCAACAGTTTAGGTAGTACACTTTTTTTGGAGCTTCTCCACACCGTAACTCTCCCGGATGTGGGAAAGTCAGTGAAGGTGGACTCATCAGAGAACAATACATGTTTCACATTGTCCACAGTCCAAGATTTTTGCTGCTGGCACCATTGAAACTAACATTTGGCATTGGGACGAGTGACCAAAGCTTTGGCTATAGCAGGGGTTCTCAATTCCTCAGGACCCCCTGCCCTGCACATTTTGTATGTCATCCTTACTTAACACACCTTATTAACAGAGAGATCCATGAACTGATCATTGTGTGTCATATAAGAAAGACATACAAAATGTGCAGGACAGGGGGGCTCGAGAACTGGAATTGAGAACCACTGGGCTATAGCAACTCGGCCATGTATATTGACCCTGTGAAGCTCCCAAAAAACAGTTTTTATGGAAACAGAAGTGTTGAGGTGCACATTTAATTCTGCAGTGAGTTGGCAACTGTGGTTTTGTTTTTTGGATACAATCCAGGTGAGCACCTGGACATCCATTTCAGACAGCTTCCTCTTGCGTCCACAGTTACTCCTGTTGAATGTGGGTCGTCCTTTTTGGTGGTATGCTGACATCACCCTGGATATCGTGGCTCTTGATACACCAAAAACACTTGCTGTCTCTTGGTCACAGCTGCACCAATTAAATGAGCACCAACAACCAAAAATTCATTCATTCATTTTCATTTCGGCTTAGTCCCTTTATTAATCTGGGGTCGCCACAGCGGAATGAACCGCCAACTTATCCAGCATATGTTTTACGCAGCGGATGCCCTTCCAGCTGCAACCCATCTCTGGGAAACATCCATACACACCCATTCACACTAATACACTACGGACAATTTAGCTTACCCAATTCCCCTATACCGCATGTCTTTGGACTTGTGGGGGAAACCGGAGCACCCAGAGGAAACCCACGCCAACACGGGGAGAACATGCAAACTCCACACAGAAACGCCAACTGACCCAGCCGAGGCTCGAACCAGCGACCTTCTTGCTGTGAGGCAAACGTGCTATCCACTGCGCCACCGTGAGGCCCAGCACCAACAACTTGTCCTCTTTTAAAAATGTTGTATGCATTGCACTTTTTTAGCAAAACTGTGCTAATACTCTGCTAATTAACCTTCACACTCTGCTCTTACTAGTGGAATGTGCAATCAATAAAGACTGGCCACCAGGCTGGTCAAATTTAGCCATGAAACCTCCAACACTAAATTAGCCAGTGTTTCAGCTTTAATTTTATATAGTGGGTACGGATAGTATTCAGACTTAAATCTTTCACCATTAAAGATCATATTGCAGCCATTTTGCTAAAATCATTTGTTCATTTTTTTCTGTCATTAATGTACACACAGCACCATTTCTCCATTTCTCCTGATCTTGAGATGGTTCTACACCTTGAATATTTTCTGTACCCACTGTATATATATATATATATATATATATATACACTGTTGCACATTGTTTATTGATCATTTATTGATTACCATTGCTTTGTCTGTAATTGGTGATAATGAGTTAGCTCATCATAGTATATTAAATACACACTGACTGGTTTCTGAAGTGCTGAAATGTAATTTTGCTTATTTAAAACAAAACATACTCATCAGAACCAAACTGTTTTGACTTTCTTTTAAGAAGAGGGTCACGCTTTAATTATTTAGCATGTAAGGATTTAGCATTAGCACTAATTCCTGATTAACTACACACACGCTGCGTCTCTCTTTGTGTTTAATTGGATTAAAGCTACCAAGGCTTTTACTTAGAAAAGAATTATAACAAAAAAATCAAGTGCTTTCTCAAGTTATGAACTGCATGGACATCCATTAATATGATCTTTTACATATTCAGGTCACAGCTTTGACAAATAGTCTGTCTGTAATGCAATGTCATCATTCTGAATGCCAAATGGAGACCTGATTCATCAATGAGTGCAATGAGTTCTAACATAAAATTTACGAGTCTTCAAGAGACTTCATGTCCTCTTTGTCCCTCTGACGTCTTGTCACAGGATGTGTTGTGGCATCTGTGGTGGTTTGTCTTGGCAAGCCTTCGCGGTGCAGGTGGAGCAAAAGATTAAAGAGTCAGATGTTGCACACAACACATAAGCTTCAAAGCCACAACAAGGTCATAAATTCCTTTCTCCACCTGTTTGTGACTGTACTTTCAGAATTCATTAGGTTTTCAGATATCCACCTTTTCTTACGCCATATGATGCTTTGAGTGAATTATGGGAGTAACTTCTGTTAAACTGCATTACTGTTTTATTGACAAATAGACAGTCAAAATGGTGAAGAAAAAAGTGATATATTTGTGTTGTTTGAAGTCTGATGTTTGAGAAAATACCAGGGGTCACTAACTTTAGCAATTCTTTCACTGTTTTTTTTTTTTTTTTTTACATTTTTTCTGTACTCCTTTAAATACATCCTATGGTGTGACAGGAAAAATTAAGAAAAACACCTTTTAATAATCTAAAAATGGAGTGAGGGTGATTTATCTTCTTTGTTGCACACTTATTTTTATATAATTCTATTTGTATTACAATAAAGTATGAATAATGTTTGCTTTTCTCTATGATGTGTCACAGAAAATGACAAGAACACTAACCAATTTTATGGTAAAAGACAAAACCCCAACCGGTGCACATCAGGGGCTTCACATGGGACTTAAGTCACGTGATCTTGAAAGGGGTCCTTTAACTAATTAAAGTTTACCATGGAATTGCCCAATTTAAAATTAGCATACAGTGTCACATTAGAGGATATGGTTTTCAGCAAAAACAAATCCTGCTTATAGAAATATATGGATAAAAAAGAGACTTTACTTTTACTTAAACAGCCGCTTTAGATTAGATAAATAGAATTTATTAATTATTTTATTAAATAATTAAGAAAGTTTTAAAATTGTGGCTCAAAAATGTAATAACACAGTAACACATTTATAACATGTTTATTTATATAACCATTTATAACATGTTTAACCATTTATAACCATGTATATCATGTTTAATCATTCACTAAATTTTAAAGGATGACAATACTGATTATATTAACATTTGTCACGTGCAAAGATAACCCAAAAACAATCATTGACGTGTTTAAAACAAACGGAGTATCATTCATTCGTTCATTCATTCATTCTTTTTTTTCTCGGCTTAGTCCCTTTATTAATTGCAACCCATCTCTGGGAAACAACCATACACTCTCATTCACACACATACATTCATTCATTCATTATTTTCTTTTCGGCTTAGTCCCTTTATTAATCGGGGATCGACACAGCGGAATGAACCGCCAACTTATCCAGCATATGTTTTACCCAGCGGATGCCCTTCTAGCTGCAACCCATCACTGGGAAACATCCATACACTCTCATTCACACACATACGTACACTACGGACAATTTAGCTTACCCAATTCACCTATACCGCATGTCTTTGGACTTGTGGGGGAAACCAGAGCACCCGGAGGAAACCCACGCGAACACAGGGAGAACATGCAAACTCCACACAGAAAGCCAACTGACCCAGCCGAGGCTCAAACCAGCGACCTTCTTGCTGTGAGGTGACATCGCTACCCACGGAGTATCATCAAGTAATAAAATAAATATTTTTCTAATGAACATACCAAGAATATCACCAAAAACCTTGAAACGGCTCATTTCATAGTAATATTAGGAAATTATATTGAACATTACAGCATTGTAGAGAATACCAGGAGCAAAACACAGTGAACTCAAATGAGTTTTGGCAACCAATATGCTTATGATACTAATGTCCCATTACAATACCAAGTGAACTGTAACTGTTTTGTGTAAAACACAAAGCCTCCGTTCATATGGATTATTTGTAGCGCAGCCTTATTAACTGAAGTGTTTTGTTTCAGTTCTTTTGAATGTAAATTCTCAAAACTTGAAGTGCAACTAATATTTTGAAAAGCAGTATAGTCACATGTGAAAAAAAGGTGGATAGTTTTGGTTCTAAAGGATGTATGGAGAATGCCATACCATCTTTAAAAGCATGTGAAAGTATTCGATGTGAATTGTCGCACCAAATGCTATACTGATGATAATAATAACAGTAATTCTGTCATGGTGGGTTAGGCAAGGAAAAGAAGATGAGGATCTTTTGCAGCTTAAAGTTTAATCAATAACACAGAGAAGATAATCCAACAGGAGATACAGCTAACACCTAGGGATGGCTGCTTTCAAGACACTGCTTCATGAAGCTTAGAAAGCTTTACAGTGATCCAGAGCATGAATCAAACTGTCAAAATCATCTGATTTAAGTAATCAAAGCTGTGTTATGTCAGAATTGTTTTTTTTATTGTTTTGAAATGCTAATAATAAATCACGCCTTTCAGAAATACAGCTTACTCTATGGGCTTACTTCTATGGAAGCATATCAATAACAAAATTCTTTATGAAATGTAAATTGCAAAATGGCAATGCAATATGTAAAATGTTAATGTATTCATTTATTTCATTTCACATTCTCCATGATATATGTGAACATTTTGGTTATTTTATTTTTACAGTTTTATTAGGTACATTTTCCAACCACAGTTTTAATATGTAAATAACACACTAATGTTAATGCTTCATAATTTGTTATATTAAACTGAAAATGCATTACCGAAATTGAATTGATGTTTGTAATGTACATGCAGAAATGATCATTTACAGTAAATGTTATTTGCCCTATTTGTTACAAGACTCAGGGTTGGGGAAAGTAAGATTGTTTTTCACCATAACACTTTGGGATGTTTGTAGCAAAATTCAAGATGTATTTCATAATGCATTCTGAGGCAAAGATATAACGAAATGGCATTAGTTGTGTTTTTATGTATTGACACTCACACTTAAGATGTTTTAAACAACATAGTAAATGTTAGCAATTAATGCATCGCAACAAATGTTGAGTCGAAGTTGTTTTGAAAATGCATTCTTGTGATGGCCGGTTTACAAATTATTCTTTTAACCGATTCTTTTTATTAAATCATTCGAACAAATCTTTACCTTTAGTCATCTCACAAATTCTTGCTGTTAATTTTTGCGAGACACACTCAACTTAAAATTAGTATGTAATATACAAAACTGTGGTTGGAAATGGCTGTGTAAAAGTGTAAATTGTATCATTTCATTTTGATTTTGCACAAATCTTTGCATATTATATGTCTTGAAAAATGCCAATTTAAATACAGAAATACATTTGCATTTTACATACAGAATGGTCATTTTGCATATTGCATTTCAAAATGAATTTTACTGTTGATATGCTTCCATATACTACCACAGCAATATGTTATATAATATTATTTATGACATTTTATTATATAGTATGTATTATTAAATATTATTATTATTTTTCTATTTTTTTTATTATTATTATTATTATTTTAAGAACACTGTGAATTAAAGAGTAACAAAAAACTTACTAAAACCTATACTGCTGGTATTTTTGAGACCATATTTGTAAATAATATTCTGTTATAGTAAGTATTATTTAGTAAATCTGATTAAACAAACATTTGTAAAATTGTGCCATTATTATTATAACATAGTTATCATTCTATATATAATTATTACGGACACTTAAGGACTAGTTTGTTTTATCTTAGGTCATTTTTTGTTGTTGTTTTGTTTTACTGTAATAATCCTGATTTAAACACAGTAAGAAATGTACATGAAGTAAGGTGCACAGGTAAAAAGTTATAAAAAAATCAAACTTGATATGCTTCCACTTAGCAAAATAATGAAAAAGAACCAAATCTTTTACCACAGCTATGCGATGATACTCAGATCTACTTAGCCTTATCGCCAATGACTGCAGCCCCATTGACACCTTCTGCCAATGCATTGATGAAATGAATAGCTTTATGTCAAAACTTTCTTCGGTTAAACAAGAACAAAACTGAAGTCATTGCATTTGATATCAAAGATGAAGCTCTCGAGCTGAATGTGTACCTTGACTCTAAAAACTAAAAATCAAGTCAAGAACCTTGGTGTGATTCTGAAGTCAGATCTTAGTTTCAGTAGTCATGTTCAAAGCAGTAACTAAATCAGCATACTATTATCTTAAAAACATTGTAAGAATTATACTTGTTCATATATTATAAGAAGACTTATTCATGTTTTTATCACCAGAAGGGTGGATTACTGTAATGGACTCCTCGCTGGCCTTCCCAAAAATACAGTCAGACAGTTGCAGCTCATTCAGAATGCTGCGGCCTGGATTCTGACCAAAACCAGAAAATAAGTGTACATGACATCTGTCCTCAGGTTTTTACACTGGCGTCCAGTTACAGTACATTCTGAATAGATTTTAGAGTATTACTACTTGTTTATAAATCACCAAATGGTCTAGGACCTCAATACATTGCAGATATGCTGACTGAATACAAACCGAACAGATCACTCTGATCATTAAGACCAAGTAAATGAATATTTAAACCTGTTATAATGCATTTTTAATTCTTTGTTGTTTTTTATTTACTATACCTCATGTATTGTGTGAATATTTTATTATTATTTTAATCTTCTTGCTTATGTAAGGCACTTTAAATTAGCATTGTGTATGAAATGTGCTATACGAATAAACTTGCCTCGCCTTGCATTGTAAAAATGAATCTTCCTGAATCTTGTAAAAATTCTTTCTCATCCATTTTTAAGTAGGTGTAGTTCATCTGTACAATCCACCAGCAAACTGGCTTAGAGGTCATTAAACAGGCAAAGTGAGATCACAGATTAGTTTTGTTGCATTATCTACTGAAACAAAAAGTTGGGGAAATAAATGTTGAGGTTTTTTCTCGGAAGGAAAAAAAAATGTTTTTTTGCAGTCTTCAGCTCAGTATTACGACATTGTTCACCGTTTCAGCAGGTCTTATTTTAAATAATATATACTCATTTTAGAATTGCAGTACATTTCAGGCATTTTCCATTCATTTTCCTTAACCTGGAATGACATAGAGTACAACACATATATAATTTACCAGTAAACTGAATCCACTATTAAAATGCTTAAATGTGATTGGAAACCTTTGATTCTGTTACTAATTTATGTTTAAGTTATTGTTATTTAACTTTTTAAACCATAACAGAGTTAACGATTTAACAGAGTTGACATTTCTAGCATTTTGTGCTTTAGCTTAAAATGCTAACCTCAAACCAGATACCACATGGCGTGTCAAAAACATAATTTTATGCATTCGTATCATATTATTGTTTTCAAAAAGTGAATGAGAAATTCAATAAAATATCACAATAACAGAGTTGATATAAAATGAATCTACTATTTGGTGTATTTTAAACATTTTGTACAAATTAATGAGAGAATAATAATAACACTTCTGGCTCAATGCTTTCCAGAGTTTTTCGCCAGAGGAAATTACAATCAGTTCAATTCATCTTTATTTCTATAGCGCTTTTACAATGTAGATTGTGTCAAAGCAGCTTAACATAGGAGATTATAGTAAATTGAAACAGTGTCAGTGCAGTTTTCAGAGTTTAAGTTCAGTTTAGTTCAGTTCAGTGTGGTTTAATTTTCACTGCTGAAAGTCCAAACACTGAAGAGCAAATCCATCGATGCGCAGCTCCACAAGTCCTGAACCATGCAAGCCAGTGGCGACAGTGGTGAGGAACGAACTTCACCAATTGAAACAAAAACCTCGAGAGAAACCAGGCTCAGTTGGGCATGACCATTTCTCCTATGACCAAACGTCTTGTGCAGAGCTGCAGTCTAAGCACCGGAGGCTGGAGAAAGCTGGACGTCCATCGTGGAGAAGCTGCAGGTGGGAGAGGTCACCAACGGGTGTTCAGGCTGGCCCTTCAGGATCAATGCGAAGACTTGTCTGTGACTGGGGTCTTACAGGAATCAGTCTCATGCTCTCCACTCCTCCATGACCTCCACAGCAGCTGCTCAGGATACGGCCTGGTCCAGGATTATGAAAACCTCAGGAATAATAAAAACAGACTAACATAAGCGCAGATGCCGTTCAAAGTATGTCTTTTGGCAAGTGTTCCCGGCTGCGGTTGCCCTAAATAATGCAGACTAACAATCCTTTAGAGGATTTGGATTTATATCACTTGGAGCAAGTCACGTGCTTTTTCAAGCAGTAATTTACAGATTGTATTTCTTGTAACAGAGATGACCAGAATGTAGAGACAGACATAAAATGTTTTTTTTTAATATATATAAAATTACAAAAAATATAGAAAATAGATGTTTCATGCAAATGTTTATTGAACTTCGCAAAATAAAAACACACAAAAAAAAGATTAAACTTAGACTTTATTATTTCATGATAATTGAAGCTGAATGTATGATTGAGGAGGAATAGAGTCAAAAATAGTTATAGTTGGAGTCTTTCGATCTTTAAGACAAAATGTCACTAAGTAAACATACAAACACAATTTTTTATACTTGGTAAACTTGGTAAAGATGTATAAATAAAATTTGTGTTATTGTTCAAAGCTGTTTCAATAAAGTTTTTGAATAATAGAAGGTTTATAATAAAAAAAAATAATATTCTCTTTCATCTATCTGACACTTGCACATTTGCACACAATGCATTTATGAAATGTTCTTCACACAGGTGAGTGGGCTCGACAAACCACCTGTAGAAACACTCCTCTCTCCATAAAAATAATAATAATAATAATAATAATAATAAAAACTTACTCTAGCACATAATTCTTTAGGAACTGGCAGTTCCTTTGTATTATTAGCACTTCTTACTGTTTTTACTTTTAGGAGAATGTGTCATATTAAACGTAGCCTAGTTCAATGCTAAAAACACACCTGGGTTTGTTAACCAAAACACAAAAATAAATCCAAACACCCTGAGAGTTACATTCATGCCTTTGATTTAAGCTGTAATAGGCTTGTCATGGAACAAAGTAAACAAGCTCTCTATTTTGAAGAAAGTAAGATCGATTATGCCGTGAGAAGTTGTTATCCTCATGGCACGCCATTCAGAATATAGATAACAGGAATTTGCATGTCTGTCCAGATGTTGGGGAAAGTTTATTTGATTTACAGACAATGGAGCTGTCAGCATGAACCGTTCATTTATTTATTACTGTTTATTTACAGCCCCGAGCAGACACTCAAATTCTAGCTGTTTGAATAGTGATGACCAGACAAAGTTTTTTTCACCACTGCTCAGTGTGAGTGATGGTACTGAAATATATTAGGTGTGCATATAATAAGTGTAGCCTTTCAACAAGTGACATTAAACTACCTAGATGCATTTTACTTCTGAAAAATATGTTTTAAATCATGTACACATGACACAGAGGCTCAAGTAAAATAATATAGAATGAATCAGCTGTATTCTACATGGAGTGGAGTTCTCATGGCAAACTTGACAAATACTTGATTAGTTCTTATAAAGAGGCTTTTTCTTTTTCTTATAAATCTGTGTTTTTTCTTTTCTTTTGCCTCATCTAAAAAAATATCTGAGTGCACACAAAACCAATGAAACCGGATAAACAATGTAGTACACATGCCAGACCAGTATGTGGTGCTGTAATTCTTGAAACATCCAAATAATCTTTGTGTGCTGTATACAAACCAGCATAAGAAAAAAAATGTGCATTTGTGCAAGATTTGAAGAATGAATTAATATTAATTTAGTGAAGACATGTATTTTCACAAATCAGATAGCTGTCCAATCAGAGAAAATGCATGAAGTGACCAGTTGTAAACAGGCCCTTAGATTTGAAATCTGAATTCAATCTGAAATGAGAACCAAACTTAACAGTTCTACCAGAAAGAATTGGGAGGCGGATAAACTTTTTAACATTTATTGAGAAAGCATAAAACATTGCAATTTCGATTGCAAACTGTACTTTGTTTATAGTCCTTTGGCATAACCCCCGTCGATGATGCAGGTCTTGTGAAGAGCTGGCAAATACTGCCTGAAGATGAAGGCGGGGTGGAGCCAACCTCCAGCAAGAACAGGCCCAACCTGGTGGTGGTGAGGAGGATGGAGGGAACTTCGGCTACATCACCTATGAACAGCAAAATAATTTTTTTAGACGCCTTATTTATATAGCACGCTTGATTATTTTTGGCTGAATTGATAATTATGAAGAATGACGTAGAATTAAAGTCTTCCTGGTAGAACCTTCGCTGAAGCTTTGATATCTCTTCAGTGCGCAGTGTCTTGTATAGTGAACAATTCCATCAACCCCCGATAACATTATTTCTAAACTATTTTATTAACAGCAAATTGAATCAAAACTTGAAATCGTATGAAAATCCTCATTGCAGAAATCCTTCCATCCCTCCATCATCCATCAGTTAGACAGGCTTCTAATCAGACAAAGCGACCTCATCAGCTCCGTCCACCGGTCTCTCCTTCTCCACCGCATGGGCTGCAGGGAAAATGAGTGGCTTGGGGAGCACGAAGACATGGAGATTGGGTGACTGATTTTATCTCTGCGCCTGAAGGCGATGGAGAGGGAGGTGGCCCTGGTTAAGACAGACCAATCTGTAATTCCCCAGGATGTTAATGAGGCCACTGGGCTGGTGATGAATGCTGAGGTTAAGACCAAGGATGAGCTCTTGCCTTTATCTCGGCCCCGTGTCACACAAAATACAGCATGATCCTTGCCTTCTCGCCACTCAAGGGCCCTTCATAGATCCATCACAGCCTTTGATTATTGATTGACTGTCTGCGGCAAACGCCAGGGCACCAAGAGGTCGTGCTCTTCTCATCTGCCACCACGCTGCTTCCATCAAGACAAGCTTCATTCTTCACCGTTCACCTCCCATCGCGGGACCTGCAGTCGAGCGATCGTACCCTCCCGCCCTCCGAATAACCTTGCGGGCCGGCTGTTATTCTTGATGTCACGCCGCTGGAAAAAGACAATATTTCAATTCGACTGAGTGGTTTTAATGAGAACGTGTCGCAAGAAACCGAGTGGATTGATCTTTGGTTCGCTCTGTTTATTTTACCGAATAAGACACTTAGGCACTAGGTGAATGAATTATAGAGTATGATGAAAAAAGGAGGTAAAATGGTTTGGAGGGAAATGTGAGGCTGAGCGTTTTATGGAACATGGAAATAAATATTTGAGCTATTCAAAACACATTAATGTCACATAGAGCACTGTTTAAACTTTTATTCATTACTTGCTCATAAATATTCCAGAATGAAGGGTGGAAGTTTATGTTACTTGACGTTTATGGCTCTCTAAATAAGATCTTTATGACTGGGTATTTGCTGGGTTTATTGTATATACAGTAGAACGTTTGAGCTAATATAACATATAGCAACATGCGTTCATGCTCAGCAGGGTTATTTCACTCATTTATGTTTCATGTTTTGAGTTCAGTTTAGGGTTGTTGTTTTTTTTTCTTTTACTTTGCAATGATGACTAAATGATATTATGATATTAAAAACTTTAAAATACATTTTTCAAAAAATTAAGGTATATAAGATATACTAGACAGATAATAAATAGTCTTTTGACACTATTAAAAGTAAAGCGGGACGAAAGTAACAAAGCGATTACCATTTGCCTTCCAACAGCATATTCTGCATGCAACCCTTGAGCTGCCAAATATCACAGGATTTCATCACTGTGTCCTGAGGTTAGGTGCAAATTTCAGATTTCATATGCAAAAAGTGAATTGCTGTAGTGGCACTTTTTTCATTAATACAAGTTGTGTTTCTCTTTTCATTTGTCATATTAATGATCAATCTACAGGTTATTAAGTGCAATAACCTGTCCTTAAGTTTGCAATGTCTGAGCTATTAAGTTTAAAAGTCAGGTTTAAATGGCAAGAGTTCCTGTCGGGGTGAAAGTAGCACTGTTATTTATGTCCCACTGCTAAAAGCCATATCTATTTTTTCACTTCCACATATGAGTTTGCAGTGTTTCAACTTATATGTTTTATAAAATTTGGGCATATTGCCTATAATAATAACCAATATACTAAATAATTACATTTTGTTGGCTTACTTTTGGCCTCACAGTGGCGCAGTGGGTAGCACGTTCGCCTCACAGCAAGAAGGTCGCTGGTCGCTGGTTCGAGCCTCGCCAGTTGGCGTTTCTGTGTGGAGTTTGCATGTTCTCCCTGTGTTGGCGTGGGCTTCCTCCGGGTGCTCCGGTTTCCCCCACAAGTCCAAAGACATGCGGTATAGGTGAATTGGGTAAGCTAAAATTGTCCGTAGTGTATGAGTGTGAATGGGTGTGTATGGATGTTTCCCAGAGATGGGTTGCAGCTGGAAGGGCATCCGCTGCGTAAAACATATGCTGGATAAGTTGGCGGTTCATTCCGCTGTGGCGACCCCAGATTAATAAAGGGACTAAGCCGAAATGAAAATGAATGAATGAATGAATGGGTTACTTTTGAAACATTCCATGGAACCGAAATATAAAATGAAATGTGCAATTTAATGTTTTTTTGCAAAAATAAAGGACAAAATATCTTTGTAGTTAACATATTGACAGTCAGGTCACAGTCAGATATATATATCAAATAAACTAGATTAAGACAGTAAATCTAGCATGTGTGTTACTTTTACCCAACTGTTGTTACTTGTGTCTCCACTGACGGGGAAAAGTTAAATTTGAAGTTACAGTTAGCTACATTTGTACAAAATACCACCTGATATTGATAGAGAACAAATGAGTTAGTAACCACACCAAAAATATATTTCTGTTTAAAACATTGTTTTTGAAAAATGTAGTGCAAGTTGAGTAAAATCTCTTCTACTCAAAGTACGAGTAAAAAAAAATAGCCCTTCTAAACGTACTCATGAGAAGTGAGTATTGCACTGTGAAAATTCAAACTTATATCGGCAAAAATGTTCTTTTAAGTGCGTTTCTGAGTGTAAGTTAAATTATTTGCCATTCATGGACTATAAATATAAATTGTGATTTTAGTTTAATGTGAGAACAAATTAATGTATGCACCATAATAAGCTGACATAAAGCAGTAAAGGAGTAAAATCTGTGTAACCTAAAGGGCAAAAATCTTTCTGGGATGATATGGTACTGCTTAGGTTATGTACTTTGAACCCTTGCTAAGTGTCGGTGCCACAAACCAAACTCGTGCAGCACTGATAGAATACATGCAATTTGTGCATGTGTTTGCAAGCGTAACATTCTGTAGTGCATTTAGTTATTGTTTACTGCCATTTGGCGATTTCAGTCATCATGCAGCAGGCATTCTTCATCTTATCGTCAGTGACAGGCAGTCTAAACAATCTCTCGGCTGTTGCATGCAGTGTTCATTTCATCAAAGAAAAGGGGCAAAAATCTACAGAATTCATTCATTCATTCATTCATTCATTTTCTTTTCGGCTTAGTCCCTTTATTAATCTGGGGTCGCCACAGCGGAATGAACCGCCAACTTATCCAGTATATGTTTTACGCAGCGGATGCCCTTCCAGCTGCAACCCATCACTGGGAAACATCCACACACAATCATTCACTTACATACACTACGGACAATTTAGCTTTAGTAATTTAGCCATCTACAGAATGTTACGTTTGCAAATGTAACATTCTGTAGTGCATTTAGTTATTGTTAAAGGCCATTTGGTGATTTCAGTCATCATGCAGCAGGCGTTCTTCATCTTAACATCAGTGACATGCAGTCTAAACAATCTCTCAGCTGTTACATACAGTGTTCATTCTGTCAGAAAATAAATGCAAAAACTGTTTGTTGCCTATAGCTTGGCACAAACAGAAACTTGACAGGTCCTCAGCACTAGAAATGAAAATGAGTATGCAAGAAAGTAATCTAATGAATGAACAACATATTATTGTTGACGAAAATGACAAAAAAGTTTTTGTTTTTATCTTTTCAAAAAGATAAAAACTAATCAACATTTATCCATTCATTTTGCTTCACCTTAGTCCCTTATTTATCAGGGGTTGCCACAGCAGAATGAACCACCAATTATTCTGGCATATGTTTTACGCAACTGATGTCCTTCCGGCCTCAACCTAGTACTGGGAATCACCCATACATTCTCACATTCACACACACACTCATATACGGCCAATTTATTTCATCCTTATGGCGCATGTCTTTGGACTGTGGGGGAAACCAGAACACTCAGAGGAAACCCACACGAGAACATGCAAACTCCACACAGAAATGCCAACTTGCCCAGCCGGGACTCGACCCAGTAACCTTCTTGCTGTGAGGCGACAGTGCTAACCACTGAGCCACCATGCCGCCAACTAATCAACAATAATTTTATTTTAAATTAGTCACATTAATGGTGCAGCAGAACTGTTGAGTTCCTGTTTGTGTCAAGTCATTTTTGTTGACAAAATTAACATTAGATGCCTGTAACGATTTAGCATCTTCTTGAAAACTTTTAATCCTTTCACACTGTATATGTCTTGAGGTTCGTCTGTCTGATGCAATTTTTCTATTCTCAAATTCATTGGACGGGAATCACAGGACTGATTCTTCTACTAAGCCAATTACTATTGAAGATGTGAACATATAAAGTATAAACATAGATATGAACATAAAGTAGTGGCTGTAGGTTAAAGGAAAGTATACAGCACAAAACATGCACTCAAGTAAAAGTACACATTTTTTGAATCACTTAGTAAAGTACAATTCCTGAGGAATAACTACTCAATTACTGTATAAAATCCAAAATCAATCTCAAATAATGCTCAAATAATGTGTCGGTGCTCTTTGGGCAAGGGATTCATCAGCACAAACAGCAAAAATCAGTCCAAGGCACTTGAAATATGTGGAAAAGATATTAAAAGATATTAAAAGAATTATTCATTCATTCATTAATTTTCATTTCGGCTTAGTCCCTTTATTAATCTGGGGTCGCCACAGTGGAATGAACCGCCAACTTATCCAGCATATGTTTTTACGCAGCGGATGCCCTTCCAGCTGCAACCCATCACTGGAAAAAATCCATACACTCTCATTCACACACATACACTACGGACAATTTTAGCTTACCCAATTCACCTGTACCGCATGTCTTTGGACTTGTGGGGGAAACCGGAGCACCCGGAGGAAACCCACGCCAACACGGGGGGAACATGCAAACTCCACACAGAAATGCCAACTGACCCAGCCGAGGCTCGAACCAGCGACCTTCTTGCTGTGAGGCGAACGTGCTACCCACTGTGCCACCGTGAGGCCCCCACTACTCAAATATTCACTGCTAAAATTTCAAGGTCATTGCTAAGGACTTTTTGGAGATATCCTAAAGGGAGTAAAACAGCATTTTTTTTTTTTACAATAATGCATGTTAATATACCCTGAAACACAGTTTAAAACTGGAAATAGATCCATGAAAAACAATAGAAATTAAAATTAGATAACTCTTTCATATTCCTCTCAGTTATTAATGATAATCTGGCACCTGATGGTAAATTGCTTAATTATCTGACAAACTCTATTTAACTGGCAGCCTAACTTTCTGGTTTTTCACTGACTTTGCAAGATGGTGAGCATTTCCAAAGTGACTGAAACATTCAGACAGCAGGGTGTCCAGATTTATCACATATTAAATTTGAATGAGAAATTACGCTCAAAGAAAGTCATCATTCCATTAATAACGAAAAGTCTCTAAGACATTACAAAATGCAGCTTGAGAAAGAAGTAATTCATTTGATTTGTAGAGAGTAGACATGGCTTTATTTAAATAGTTAAATATCTGAATAATTCCAAGACATGGCTGATGTAAAATGGCTAAAATATTCTTAATATATTAAATAGTGTTGCCATGGTAATGCATGGTTTTCAGGTTATTGCTGAGCTTAAGAAACAAAAAAGGTCTCCTTTGTCCTTCACTTTTTTTTTTCCTTGCGCTAAAGCATGCCTGCACCCCCAATATCAGCAGATTAATTTGTGCACAGGTTTGTGGCTGAAGGATCTTGATAAAATCTTTCATGCACGTTTATACATCTGGAGCCCTAAGGCACCGGCTCTTCTTCTCTGTGCCTCCTGCCACCCTGGAACGCGGTCATGGGAGCGGGCGGATGTCAATTTCCTGTTTTATCGCTTCAACAATGCAACCTACACATCTCCAGAGACGTCTGGGATGAGCTCGGCCAACCCATGCAGAAAAAGTCAACCCCCTCGATGTCTCAAACAGATTTCCGACCGCTCCCGCTCTTCGGAACTCCCCTCCTCTGCTTATTTACACACTAATGGTGGGTTGGCGGCGTGAAGAAAAGAACACCTACAGTCAGCGGCATGACCTGGTGAAATGCAACCGCAGAGTGTAATATCCTCCCGGTGTGCAATTCACCCAAATGGAGCTCAATGTGGGTCGCAGTATCCACAGGGAGGTTCTCGGTGAGCAGTAATACCGGAGCGGATTAATAGCATCCTGGAGGTACAATAAAAAGATGCTGACTGAAACCCTTCTCGTTTCTCAACCGGCATTCATCCGGTTTTGACACTGAAATGCACCATTTCCGATCTGCTTCCATTTGTTTAATGATTACGAGGGTTTGCTCTGAAGTTTCTCATTTTCTTTCATGTATTGCGTAAAAAACAACAACACATTTTTTAGCTTTTTTATTTTATTTTGAGCCTCTTCATCATCCAAATAAGCTTCTCCACTACTTTCAGCAGGCTTTGTGTCATGCTTTTAATGACTTGATTCATCATAATTGCTGGCAAGTATCTTAAAAAGCCACCAAATAACAATAATAATAATAATAATAATAATAATAATATATACACAAGACTATGGAACTGACTATGTTTGACTTAAAGGATTAGTTCACATAAAAATGACAATTCTGTTATTAATTTCTTCCCCTCATGTCATTTCAATCCCCTGAGACCTTTGTTCATCTTAAAAAAACAAATTAAGATATTATAGACTAAATATGAGAGTGAACAATTTTTAAAGATGTTTTGACACAAAAGTGTTCATGGAGCTTCATATGATTTCAGATGAACTACTGAAGTCACATGAAATGTTTTCACAATGTTTTTGGTTCATTTTCTGGACTTTAATATAGTTTCTGTCTATGGAGGATAAGAGATTTTATCTAAAACATTGTAATGTGTGTTCTGAAGATGAATAAAAGTCTCGGGATTGGAGCAACAGGAGAGCGAGTAATTAATAACAGCATTTTCTTTTTTTAGGTAATCTAATAAATTATTTTATGGAATTCAGTCACATTTTAAATAATTGCAGTTACAAAAATGTAATTAGGGCCACATGTACATTAGGAATAGTTTTATGAAGTAGTACTATGAGTAGTATGAATTGAATTTGGACACTCTACATTCTTTATACACCATGTTTTAATCATTACATGACCTACCATCAGTTGTGTTGCTTCACTTCTATTCATAAATGCTCTGCTGTGTCCTCATGGGATACTAAAGTGAACTAAATGCCAACTACTTGTGGTTATAGTTTAATGTATAAATTTTGTTATAGTTTAAATTTAGTAAATTTAGTTCATCACATTTCTTTATTCAGAAGTGTACATGTAAACATCTATATGTAAAACATTATTTGTGCATTTTGTGTGTAATTATATAGTGCAAATAACTGTTTTTATCAATATATTACTTGGTCAGTAAATGTGTATCTTTCTCATGAATTTCTCATGACCCTGGAGCACAAAGCTAGTCTTTATACATTTAAGTAAGTTATACATTTGTAAGAATATTAAGTAAATCAGGTTCTATGATGACCTTTTATACATTTCCTACCGTTAATATATAAAAACCTAATTTTTAATTAGTAATACACATTGCTAAGAACTTAATTTGAACAGTTTTAAAGGTGATTTCCTCAATATTCAAATTTTATTTAGTCCTCAATGTTGTGACTCACTGGCATACAGGATCAAAACCAGTCTGAATCTGAAGTCTGGAAGTCGGAAATCAGGCGCCACATTGTCTCAATCATTTAGAACTGGCTCAAGGGCTTATACCATCACGATGACAGAAAGCTAATTGAGTTGACTATTTTCACCAATACTTTGTGCACAGATGTTCTGGGGACCTTTTTACAAATTTGGTAAATGATTTAATCATCTAACAATGGTGTTTTAACAGCCTTTCAACAGGAAACCTAACTAATTGCATCACGAGACATTTTTACATGACTCCCAGGTCATGTACTCGTCATGTGGACATCCTGTTGGACACACTTTCGTAGAGACAAAGGATCTCTGGAATTAATGCATATGAATGAAAGACAATCACTTGAAGTGTTGAACTAAGGCAGATGTATCTTTGAATAATATGCCATAGTTTTCCTCATATAATATTGCAACCATTTTAACCAACCAAATTAATCAATGTGGTTAATTAATGCACCCGCATTACCAGTGCCTTGCGTTCAGTCTTCTGTTGGTGTTGTATTTAGCACGTGGTGCATGTTTACATGCGCCGTGTGCGTGTCGTGTGAACGCACGGTTTTATTGGCTGTGTGTTCGAGTCTTGTTTTTGTGTGAGCACATGGCTTGTGTTTTGTTTGTCATGTGCTCTCCCGTCTATTGTCTAGTCCCACTCTCCTTGTTAACCCATTATTAGTTTATTATGTTCACCTGTTTGTTTGTTAATTATTTGTGCTTATATTCTCCTCATGTTTGCTGTCTTGTGCCAGTTCGTCGTCTGATCTTCCCATCTTATCATCCTCGACTTATCTTCCTTGTCGGATCCTGCCTTGTCCTGTTTCCTGCCACCTTGCCCAGTCAAGTTTGTTTGTTTGTTTATTTATTTGTTTGGTTAATGTTTTCCCCCTCGGGGTAGTTTGTTTTGTCTTTTTGTTTTATTTTGATTATTAATAAACCCATTTCCCTGCAATTGAGTCCTCGCTCCTTTCCCTCCATCCACCAACCTTGACAGCGATTGGATCACCATAAACTTTCCATGCAACCTCTTACAGTTTCGGGACCACCGAAACAGCAAGATGAACTTCCGAGTCTCTCAGAGTCCATCACCCAGGACAATTTCCAACTCACGAGCGAGTGAATCCCAAGGACTTCACCGAGTCACCAACCAATCAGGAGCACCATGCAAAAGACTTCAGCAAAAGCGCAAGCAACACAAACAAATGTTGTCTCTTGCTGGTCTGGTGCAAATTGATCTTAAGCAGTTAAAGATAAGCCAAATCTCTGCTTTTGTGGTTTCTCAGGTGTGATTCTAAGATCTAGTAATAAGTACTAGAATTAATTTGGGTTGTCAACTCAATTTACATCCTCTGAACTGCCTCTGTGTGTGTGTGTGTGTGTGTGTGTGTGTGTGTGTGTGTGTGTGTGTGCGCGCGTTTGTTTGTTTGTCTATTGCGTAGTTAGTTTCATGTATCGTAGTGTAGCTCAATAAATCTTTGTTTCATATTTTGTAAGAACTGTGTTCTTGTTTATGTGCTTCTAAGCCATTGCCTCAAGCTGTAGATTTTGTTACCTTGCTTAAACTTAACCCAATACTGTGTTATGCTATTATCGTTGGCCATGGAAATAATATTAACAAGATTGATAAAACATGATGTCTTCTATTTGCTGGACAAATGGTAGATAAAGTGTGAATATTTTAATCTGATTCAGTCTGACTCAATTGAGTAAAATCAAGTGATTTGAATCTTCAAGATCTGATTCCTTGAAATGGTCTTTTAACTTAGGTTGATCCCCTACATCAAATTCCAGATATTCAAATAGGTTTTTCTCTGCCAAATATTGTTTTATACTAACAAGACATACATCAATGAAAAATGTATTTATTCACCTTTCAGGTGAAAACAAATCAGTTGTGAGTAAAGTGACAAATATATGTGATGCATGCAATAAAGCCATTCCCTTTTTAATTAAAGCCTTTTGCACCAAAATAATTTCGGAGTATTTTGTTGCTAATAATATATTTATATTCTATTAATGAATTATGTATATTTTTTTTTAAAGTTTTACATTACATTTAAGCTCTTAGAAGATGTTTTTATCTAAAGTGACTCACACCCGGAGCAGTGGGCTGGCCGGGGAGTTATTGGGGGTTCAGTGCTTTGCTCAAGGGAATGACCTCAGCTGCTGTATTGAGGGTAGAAGAGAGTGCTGATTATTCACTGCCCCCACTGCCAGTGCCGGGACTCAAACATCTGACCTTTAGATCACAAGTGCAACTCCCTAACTATTAGCCATTGCTGCTTATTCTGTGCTTACATTTAAATATTTGCCTATACATTTTCTATAATATACAGTATAAAGCTTTTAAAGCGTCTGTCTTTTGAGCATTTGGGAACCTACTGTCAGAGTTCTGCCAATCCGGTCTTGTAAATTCATGTCCTGTCTTGTCCTGTATGTTGTACTCGGCTCGAGTATGTTGTGCTCTCGTCTGTTAACTCATTGCATGTGTGAGTCCACGATGAGTGTTTTCATTTATTGTGTACTCATGTCTTGCGTTCAGTCTTCTGTTGGTGTCGTGTTTAGCACGTAGTGCATGTTTACATGCGCCGCGTGCTTTGACTCTTGTGAACACGCGGTTAATGAGTTCTCTCATTGGCTGCGTGTTCTAGTCTCGTTTTGTGTGAGCACGTGGCTTGTGTTGTTTCTTTGTGTCATGTGCTCTCCCGTCTATTGTGTAGTCTCACCCTTCTTGTTAAACCATTATTAGTTTATTATGTTCTCCTGTCTTTGTGTTAATTATTTCTGCTTATATTCTCCTCATGTCTGCTGTCCTGTGCCAGTTTGTCGTCAGTGCTTCCCATGTGTTCCTGCTCCAGTCCTGTCGTGCCCTGCCCTGCCCTGCCTTGCCAGCCCAGTCTAGTTTATTTGTTTTGTTAATGTTTTCCCCCTCGGGGTACTTAGTTTTGCCTTTTATTTTATTCTAATTATTAATAAACCCATTTTAGTTCTGCAACTGAGTCCTCGCTCCTTTCCCCACCCTACAACCTTGACACCTACATTATTAAAATCAGTTTATTGATTTGCACTGGTGTAATACTATTTTATTATTATTATATCCCACTTTTTCTGCATCAGCAGTGTTTTTTTCTGCATTGTAAATGCATTTAATTATGTTTCTAAAATGATACTTCTTAACCTTCAACAGTGAAGTGAATTGCTGACACTCTCGTGAGAAATGACTCAAAATGGCTCTCTAGTGCATGCGTAAAATCACAAACTTCTGGGTTAAACCCTGAGTTGACAGAAAAAGTTTAGATCAAGCATTCGGAAACCACTTGACTTGATTTTAAGCAGGTTGGATTAGCTTGTATTTGTCAACCCGGAATTTGTTGAACTCATTTTGTGCAACAGGCCCAGCAGGTCTTTTCTGTGTCACATGATCTTGGTCTAAACTTGGTCTCAATCCCTAAAAGACTTGACCCTTGAGTGGTGTTTCCATGTGGACATGTATTGTTTGACAAACATCAAAAAGGTAAAAATAAATAACGTGGTACAATGGTCGTTTTTGAACATTTTGTTAAGCATAAGTTAGATTGCAACTACATGCCAACTTATTCTCATTAGAGTATTAGTAGACTGTCTAACCAACGGACATTCAACTGAAATTTAGCAAGTTCATGTCAACTTTCACTAACCCTAACCTAACATTCTGCAAATACTCTAATGTACATGTGTCAAAGCCAGTTCCTGGAGGGCCGCAGCTCTGCACAGTTTAGTTCCAACCCTAATTAAACACACCTTATCCAACTAATTGAGTGCATTAGGCTTGTTTGATACCTACAGATAGGTGTGTTGAAGCAGAGCTGGAACTAAACTCTGCAGGGCTCCGGCCTTCCAGGAATTGACTTTGACACCCGAGTATTAGTTGGTATGTAGTTGCAGTGTAACTTATAATAATGAACAAAATGTGTCAAAGGGACCATCAAAATAAAGTGATACCCAAAACTTTTCTATTTTTCAATACATTTTTGGCATGTAAATAACCCCAGCATAACTGTCAACTCTCGTGTTTTTGCCAGGATTTTCCCGTATTCTACCATTCTATCCGGCTATCATCCCGTTTAAGTATTTTGTATATTGGGAAATGTGCTACGTAAACATATTTGACTTGACCCGACTAGACTATAAGACAGATGTTGTGCTCAAAAGAATCTTGTGTCTTTGTTTAGTCAGGAAACAGACCCGATAAGAGCCAAACACCATAATTCCACCACATGCACATGGTCATATTTCACTCCAGACACTCACTATGGAATTTCCTCTTCTCTTTATTGACTCGGTTATTTGTCATTCTCTATGCAAAAAGTGCCTGGCAATATTTCAGCTGCTACTTTTTTAATAAAAATTCGAGGTGCGAGGACACAGAGGCCCTGTGAATACATATAAAGCAGGACTTGATGTTCTTTGATCCACTGATAATTTTACTTTGGCTTGAAAGGAGCTTGCAAAGCGTAAAATATTCTTAGCAGGCCTTAACAGTGCGTTGTTTTTTGGCCCAAAAAATCTAAAAAACTGGCCATATAACAAAGACGAAAGCTCTTAGAACAACAACAAACCCTCAATATTCTTTAATGTGCTTGAGTTAGGACCGAAATGCAAAACGTTTTTCATTTCAGTGCGAAGAAAGTGCTGCCTCTACGGATTCTGGAGCTATTCTTCACTCTGCATTATCATTTTGATGCCTGCCATCTGTTCCCCTTTTCCCTTCACATCTCTCACCAGGTTTGTTCCACCACTGCACCATAAGGAGAGAGAGGCAGGGAGCAGGTGAGACTGTGGAGGATATGCTGAAATAATGAGAGCTGAGGTGAAGAGGTGGAAATTTGCTTGTGTGGGATGCTACGCTCCCTGACCTTTTTATTATTGCTATGTTGTGTTCGGATTACTTATAGAGCTTTGTCAGACTAGACTGTTTGTCTGGTTATACAAACAAGTGGAGATGAACAATAATGTAACGTTAATTTTATTACTGTATGTCACTCTATTATAATGAGAAGTCAACTTAAAGGGTGTTGGAAGCAATGTTAGCCATTTCGCTAATGCAAGTTAGCAAACATCTACAAATATGAAAGTAAAAAAAAACGTGTAAATAATGTTATTGTAATATAGTGTAAGGAGCAGGGATTTTGCTTGAAATTGCTTGTCTGATATCTTGCACTCCCCATGCCAACTTCAATTGTCACATATGAGCATCTGATTACACAAAAGAAATGTAATTAAATTAAATTCCACACTGAATGCTTATTCTTTTTTCAATCTCTCATGATGTGAATCAATGTTGTTCTTTAGTAATTTAACCACTTTCCAGAACAACTGTCCAAGGTGGTAATGACATGTTATCAAACAATCTGCAATACTAAACTTCTAAGTAAAAACTGTGTGCATGAGTGATTTTATTTCAAATGCAGAAATGTGCAGTTTATGCAAATGTGTAGTTTTTTGTCAGACATTGGTGTTCATCTTATTTTACAAACAACTGGAGCAAAGGATAAATGTGTTACACTTATTTTTACAGTAAATACTTAAAATGCTTGCATTATAGTCATAATATAAAATGAAATGGGTTGGAGGCGATGCTGGCCATTTACTTATTTAAACACCATGTACAGTCAATGATCATGAATTATATGTAAAGAGTAAGTAGGTAAGTATTTAGGTAAATAAATAAATAAATAAATAAATAAATAAATAAATAAATAAATAAAAGTACCATATAATTAGTGGTCAAAACATTGGTCAGTGTATTCATTCAGAAAATAATATTAGCATCATATGTACTAATACTACATTTTACAAATTGACAAAAATCATGATAACAAAATATTTTGTGACTTTAATTTGAATAAATTAATCAGATTTTAACTTTTTTTTTAGTTATAGAAAGTTTAACTTTAAAATGTTAGTTGAGATGGCTAGAAATAAGGTTCGACTAAAAAAATGTAGGTAGCCAGATTTTTTGCAGTGTACACATGTTACTGTATGACCATATATCAACATTTAAGCATATAGCTGGAACATAAACTTTAGTTTTAAGAAAACTACAGTAGAGTTTCATTCAGTTCAGCCCTTCCAGCTGTGTCATGCTGTATTATTCTCAACAGCTACTGTATAATCTAATGAGACTGGCTCGTTATACTTTTCTATCTTAATCTTTCTGTTCCCTGCTAGAGCCTAGATTTTGATGTTGATCGTATAAGATGTAATGCAGCTATCCTGTTGTTGTTCATAATTGTCAAGCCCTTGTTTTGCTTTCCCACACACACTTCCACCCTTTTCATGGCTAAATAAGAGCAATTATGGAGTACAGATTGTTTACAGAGGAAGAAAACAGTTTGCAGAGGCTTAAGCAAAACCCCAAATCCTTGAATGTTTTCAGAGTAACTTTTTAATGGCGCACAATAAAAAAAAGTCTCCTCTGTGACATTTCCCTTATGAAACTGCCCTGGACGAACAATATTTGAAAACGTTATTTTAAAAGTCTTTATATATAAACTTTATATATAAAATTCTGATGAAATCTGCGATCGCGACTGAAATGAACCCTTTCCCTGTCATTTCTTTCCCAAAAATAAAACTTCATGACTCAAGCTCATCCAGAAAGAGGAAAAGCCCTCTCAGCCCCTGGGATTCACATTCTCCCCTCTTGTTTTATCCATAACCAGTAGGTTAATTTAATTACTTTTTGATAGAGAGCAGTCAATTTCACAGTCAGGCACCTAGCAGAACCCAAAAATTGTGGCCCCATAGGTATGATATATGAGGCAATAACCTATAATGTAATGAAGTCACCTTCAGAGCAGGACCTCTGTCAGTGAAGTAATAATGAATTATAACAAGCATAATAGTATTTGGGTTTGACATGGCAGGCGCCGGGTAAAATGAAATAAAAAAAGAGTGAGTTACACTCTTTGGAAACTGAAAGTTCACTGGCAAATCCATCAGGTTGGCACTTTCATCGTGGATCACAGCAGAAGACATATGCTGGGGCAATGGATCAGCCGTGATCCTCTGGGCGGTGTTATCTGAACATATAGGACCATTAGCATAATAAGTTTAAGGTTTTCTTGGTTTATTTCTCGTCTTTGGTGCTGAGTATAGGGCAAGTGCCACCCAGGGGTCTATTATAAATATACAGGACCTGATGGACGGAAGGACATATAGACGGACAGACAGACAGGCAGGCAGACAGACAGATAGATGACTTTACTAAGACATTTTTGATGAAACAAGCTTTAACATTGGTCCGAAAATACAACTGACATATTAAAGGCAAATAAAAACACATTCAGTCTCTCAAAATCTCAGCCGAGGATCATTAAACCTGCTTCACTGTTTAACTTTGTTTCTGTAAGATGTCTACAAAAGTAGATGGACGGACGGACATTCTCCCCCCTTGTTTTATCCATAACCAGTAGGTTAATTTAATTACTTTTTGATAGAGAGTAGTCAATTTCACAGTCAGGCACCTAGCAGAACCCAAAAATTGTGGCCCCATAGGCATTATATATGAGGCAATAACCTATAATGTAATGAAGTCATCTTCAGACGGATGGACGGACTGACGAACCTTCAGACGGATGAATGGACAGACGGACCTTCAGACAGACGGACGGACCTTTGGACGAACTGACAAACAGATAGATAGATGACTTTACTAGTAGTTGGTGATGAAACAAGCTTCAACATTGGTCTATAACTACAACTGACTTCAGTCACAGCAAATAAAAACATGTTCAGTCTCTCAAAATCTCAGCCAAGGATCATTAAACCTGCTTCACTTTATGCTGACCTGTTTAACTTTATTTCTGTCAGATGTCTACAAAAGTCATCAGTCACTGTTATTGAGCGCAAAAACTAATTAAATGTTTTAATTTTTTTTTTTAAGAAGTCACCAGTGTGGTGAGACTGGTCTCTGCACTTTAATGTTAGCTGGTCTTAGATTGCGGTGATTGTGTATTTTGGTTAGTGATAGGTCGTTCTTGAAGGATTTGTTTATTTTGAACAAATCTTTTATGTGACTCGAGAACGATGAGTCCTCTCAGAGAGTAATTTGTTCATTCGCGTATGCATACATTTGTGCAGGTGGGGCAGTAGATTAGTTCCTTTTTCGAGTTTTCAATCGAGTTTGAGTCATTCGTTCATCAAGTGAAAGACAGAAGGCAATCAAATGCATTTAGAGCGGGAAAGCGATTTAATTTGTTCATCTCTCGAGTCCTCGGTTTGAGTCATTCATTCATCAAGTGAAAGACATAAGCCAAACATATACAGTCAGAGCTGGAAAAAGATTTGATCAATTCATTTCTTGAGTCCTCGGTTTTGAGTAATCTCTTTACATGCAGTCAGGTGATGAACGAACTACCCAAAGACTCAAAAGGTGAACTAATCATGAGTGCTTCTGGCTCAGACTGTGTGAATTGGTTAAGCTTATATGGGAGTGTCAGTGTCACGTGAACAAACCACTTAAATTTGAAGACATGTCAGAAGAGGAGAGAGCTAATTATAGACAAAAGACCCAGGTAAACAATGAATGTTTATTTTCTCTTATAACATTATAGTTATGACTTGTTTGTAGGGTGATCAACGTTTGTGCTAGTTGTAGATGTGTTTGGAAGCAACTTCCCATTACTAGTTTTGGCAAGACAAACAATTTGATTATATTTCTTTGTCAACTATAAGTTTGATTCGCTGATCAGAGATTTTAAATGCTGTATAATTGGGGTGCTGATTTCACTGTGCTTATAGCAGTGCCAGCAGTGCTTTGGCCAGGTTTTAAAAACTCATCTGGATCCCTCAAAACACACACAGACAAGAACCAGCATATGCATCCCAATGATGTTGACACATTTCTTGTCACAGTGCACTGTAGCAAGAAATGCATGACCATTGTTGAGATCCATATGCTGATTACTGATGTTTGTGTGTTTTGAGTGATTCGGATGTTCAATGTGTTTTTAAAACCTGACCAAAGTACTACTGGCTCTCAATATGCAGAACCACATGATTTCAAACACAACATTACCATCATAATACAATATTAAAATCGCAGACAGGATCAGTGAATCAAAAACACTAAAATATGATGCAACAACCACTTTGCTTTTAGTCTGTCTTCTTATAACACAGAGCTTCAGCAAACAAAGAGAAGTTAACATGAGGGATGAAGAATAAAAGACCATAAGTAAAGAAACCACTCTTTACTAGTAAAACTTGTATTTTCAATAAAACAATTAAAACTCGTAGTTCTCAATAAATGTAAATGAGGACTTTTGTAGACGTCTGTCAGAAATAAAGTCAAACAGGTTAGCAGTAAGTGAAGCTGTTGGTGCTGTTTGTGGAGTCGTTAAATGATCCTTTGCAGAGATTTTGACACATTTAATGTGTTTTATTTTAGTTGATTTTATCTATGGCTGTGACTGACATCCAAATAACACTGTATAAAATATAGACAGAGATCATTTTTATCAAAAAAAAACAACTTTATATTCTGCACTCTCAGGAGATGTCATTTTAACATCCTTTAAGATGTCTAAAAAAAATTAAATGGATTGAACGTAAAACAAATAAATTCTCCCAAAAAAAGCTCAAGAATTGTGCAGTTTCAGCTCATTTTAAATACACTGTTTGAACAAGCAGCAAAAATCTTTCTGTCTTTTTTTTTTTTGTTTGGGACTGTTTAGTTTCACCTAGTTTAAAAACTTTTATTTTTTCCTTTGGCTTAATCCAAAAATTCAACTGGGGCTGTTTAGTTTCACCTCATGTACAAATTTTGATAGTTTAATGATTCATTTAATTTGATTACTTATAGTAAAGTCAGCTATTTAGGTTAACAGTGTAAGAGACAAACGAACCATAACAATGATTTGACCAAAAAGCAAGATAAAGAAGACCATTCCTTCTAGAAAACACTGCAATTCTTAATGGGCTTCAAAAAAGGTGAATGGGCTTGACAAACAACCGGTACGACACATTCTCTCCTCCCTGTATGTACTAGAATCTTTCTTATCAACACTCCTTGTGTCTCAGAGTGTTTTATGTAGGTGAGTGAGCTTGACAAACAACCTGTACAGGACACATCTTTCCCCTCTCCATATGCACCAGACACCTTCTTAAAAGCCCCCCATGCTTCATGGAAAATGTTGTGCAATTCTGAGTGTGCTCTGCGCACAGGTGTGCTTGACTTTTTTAAGAGAAACACTCCTCATATGCTTGGAGAAAGAAAAAATATCGAAACTAACTTACACTTGTCATAGCAATTTTATGCTGATCTCTGGTAATTTGAAGCGCTAAGTCACTTAGGATATAAGGAACACTTTGGATTACTTAGTGTACCGCTTATGTGTCATATTATATTATTCATTCATTTTCATTAATTTTCTTGTCTGCTTAGTCCCTTTATTAATCTGGGGTCGCCACAGCGGAATGAACCGCCAACTTTTCCAGCATATGTTTTACGCAGCGGATGCCCTTCCAGGTGCAACCCATTACTGGGAAACATCCATGCACACTCATTCACACACATACACTACGGCCAATTTAGCTTACCCAATTCACCTATACCACATGTCTTTAGACAGTGGGGGAAACCAGAGCACCCGGAGGAAACCCACGCCAACACAGGGAGATCATGCAAACTCCACACAGAAATGCCAACTGACCCAGCTGAAGCTCGAACCAGCGACCTTCTTGCTGTGAGGTGATTGTGCTACCACACTGCCACATCCGCTGCGTAAACATATGCTGGATAAGTTGGCGGTTCATTCCGCTGTGGCAACCCTAGATTAATAAAGGGACTAAGCCGAAATGAAAATGAATGAATGAATATATTATATGATATTATATGATATTATATTATATTATATTATATTATGTTATATTATATTTCTGTGCATTTTAGTAAAAGAGTGGTATACATTTTGGAGCTATGCTAGTACAGCTGTATTTTTGGACCTCCTTTATTCTAATGTTGATTCATGGATTTACCTTTCTTTTGCCTGATTGTTTAATCCTGTGATATTGAGCTTAAACTGTACAAAGCACTCAAAGCTCTTGTGAGATAAAAGAGAAGCCTCTTGTGCAAATGATATTAGATGTGTATCTGTTTGATATTCATTGACATGCTGGTATTCAAATAACCCTCACCCATCTCTAATGAGTCTCTGCATGTCTCAACAACCATATGTTGAATATTTCTAGTGTCCAGCAGTCTATGCTTTTCCCAGTCTATTTTCAGTCTGTTTATTAAAAAATAGAAACAGGAAACATGGGAACCATGTACACAATGTTTTTCAAGCAATAATTGGAAAGGTGTCATATACTGCATTGATTCATTCATTCATTCATTTTCATTTCGGCTTAGTCCCTTTATTAATCCGGGGTCGCCACAGCGGAATGAACCGCCAACTTATCCAGCATATGTTTTTACGCAGCGGATGCCCTTCCAGCTGCAACCCATCTCTGGGAAACATCCATACACACCCCTGCATTGATTCAATAAGGTAAATTGTATCTGCATAGTAGGTATGTGGCTTAGGTAAATAAAAATAAAAATTATCCAGAAATGAGTTTATATGCTCATTTATTATTACATAAAATACTCCAAGAATCAAAAGAGAACCATATTTGGAATGGTCGTGAATATTATTGAGATCTGCTTGCTCTCAGTGCTTTCTCTTATACACACACACACACACACACACACACACACACACACACACACACACACACACAGCATGATGCATTTTAAAATAAATGTTCAAAATAATCATACTTCGATTGCCAAAAACAATATATCAAATGGAGTAGATACCCTGTTAAATTTTTTTTTTACTTTATTTTAGCATGTGTTGCTATTCTTTCACTACAGAGAAATCAAAGTAAGAGCTGAGTGATAAGACACAGTGCATTAAACACAATACTTAGCAGTCTACATGGGTTTGTTACCTCAAATTACAAAAATATAATTTAAAGAAATTCATGCTAAACTTGATGAATTATGTACAATTAAACATACGTTAGGCCTCTCTGGGGTGTCACTGAATAAATTTATAATCTGTATATCCTGCATTTTGCCATTTGACGAGCTATAAAGAGTTGTTGCTTAGTAAGGCATAGACCACAAACTTATGCGGCTGTCTCCCATTTTCAAAATAAGAGTCCCACATACATGGCAATTTAATATAAACTTTGTTAAACTTAAAATATAGGAAGACAATCATCATTGTTATAGCCTCAAAACACAGATTGGAGTGTGCATATTAATGATACCGTGTGCATCATAAAAGTCTGTGTTTTGCCTGCTAATCTCTCTATGATGTGGCTGCTCGTTGGGTCTGGATGATGTAGAACGTGACCTGAAGTACATGCAAATCTTGAGGGCGAGCCTTGTGAGCAACGCAACAGTCTGTATTGTGTTCTGATTGGATTGTTTTCACCAGGATTTTACACTAGCAGAACTTACTTGAGAACAAGAAAACAATGGTGTTTGAGTCTCACAGTATGGCAATTTCAGTATACTGAACTTGTATTATTCAACTATGCCTAGGTATACCCAGATTTTCTTTATAGGACACCTTTAATGTAACCTCCCTTGGTTTAGGGAGACTGTCCTGCCGTTTTCTGAGACGTGCTATGAAATTTCAGGCCTTCTTCAGATTTCTTTTCAAAGTTATAGATTCATTATATATGTCATATATGTTTAATTTATAATATCCAGGTCTGGACTCTAGGTAGGCCAGTTCATGTCTTACATTGCTTTATGAGCTATTTTCTCTCCAAATATAATTTCACCACATCAAGCAGTGGGTTTGGGATCATTATCATGCTAAACAATAATAGAAATGCAGCCCCAAACCAGGATAGAGTCTCCAACATTTTTCACTGAAGGCCAAAACACTCATGCTTGCACATCTTTCTAACTATAGCCATGTTTCCTCCACCTATTTTATTCCTCCACCATTTTGATTCCAACTACGATGGAAACACTTTTACCAAATAAATTCCGGAATGTGCATCAAATAAGTAATGTGATTTTGTTTTAACAGATAATGATATAACAGAAATGGGCATGATGGGATGCCATCAACTGACAAACTAGTGGATCATCCATGTTGTATGTTGTTTTGGTCATTCTAAAATCCCTTAGCCAAAGTCTGCAATTAAAGTGGTTCCTGAACAAAATAGCCTTCGACTTTGCCCAGAAATAGCCTTAAGGATGTCTGATTTTTGTTTGCTTGTAGGTTAAATCATTTTTGGAGATTTCACTTTGAATTTCACGTTCACATGGAGATTGTCTAAGCTTTTCTATGTTTCGACCAATCAGAATCGTTTTACCTAAGATGTGTGATGTAGTCAGTGACTTTCTGTTGTTGTTGATTTAAGATTGTAAGCAGAGTAGCCTTAGAACACACTTAGAGTAAGCGTGAGTGTTGAAGCTGGCTTCTGCTGATGAAACTCCAAACTATTTTCTTCAGTAAAGATTTCTTTATTTAATTGCATCTCTGAATTCTGGTCTTCGTCCATCTTACTAGGTCCTCGGGTTAAACTGTTATTCCCCTAACAGCACATTTATTGCGTTTTGTCTTTTGAGACACAAGTAATTATATAATATAAAAGCTCCAAAGTGGCTTCTCCTAACCAGCAAACTCTTTTTTTTCTTTTTCATATTTGCTGCCAGTTCATGAGGAATAGATGATTTTATTCTCTTTGATCTGATCGCATGGAAACACTGCTTTATTCGCAAATGTTTAATGCAATATTCCAGTTTTGCATGCTTTGTACATTCTACCCATACCTGGCTCACAGAACCAATTCTGCAAATGTGCTGAAAACAGTGAATTTTTTCCAGACCTTTAATGACGTACTGATAAAGACCCGTCATTAGCATCTGTCTTTCTCCTGTTTACGCAACGACGGCAACTGTGAGCTATAAAATGAGGGATTTGTCTCAGCAAAATGGGCTGAATAAATAACACAAACATTAGACAGTTCTTTAGTCTTCAGAGTACTCAAGCTAATAAAAGGAAGTAGTAAACAGCATCTAAATGCTACATTTTCTTTTCGATCATTATACATCTGCCAACTAACCTAATAACGATTCTGCAAATATTTGTGTCGGCAAATGTCTCTCACTTTTCAGCTAATAAATAATGCAATGTATTTACATGTTTTGAAGGCAATTAGTTTGCAGAACTAGAGAGGCCTTCATTCAAAAACAGCACAGCGGTAATTACTGTGCTCCGACTTCAAATCAAGAAACACTTTTGCTTCTAAAAAGAAAAAACTAAACGGAAGGCATATAGATGGGCATATAACGAAGCGGGGAGAGTGTTGTTTTGAGCTGAGAGGCCGTCAGATGAAGGATCAGTGGCTGCTTCAGCTGATAATGAGTCTCTCAGCTGTCTGAGTGGACCTGAATATGGCTTTGTTGGGTTCACAGAGACTTATTACAATGTCACCTCACTCTCATCTATATGGAGGGCAGGTCAGGATATCAGAGTAGCCTGTTAAACAATATTCAATGCCGCTGAGTGGAAAGAACAAATGTCAAACTAATATTGCCTATCAGATATGACAAGTGAGCTTTGAACAGTTGATAAAAATAATAATAATTAGCCTGTTGACTCTGGTTTACATTGGCAGATACTTTTATTTAAAGCAACTTTTGTGCTGCATGCATTTTTGTTGTTGTAATGATTATGGGTTTGATAACACATGGTTATTAGGAAAATAAATTAAATAGAAACTTTGGTCCCTCTTTATATTAGGTGGCCTTAACTACTATGTACTTGCATCAAAAATAAATGCAATGTACCTATCGTGTTTATAATGTATTGCGGAATACTTCTGGTGCTCTTGAGGTGGTTACAGGTAGGGTTAGGGACAGGTTTAGTGGTAGGCTATGGGTAGGTTTAAAGGTGGGTTAAGGTTATTGCAGCTTCTGTCCAGGTAGCCAGAGGACTAAAGTTTTCTCTGATTAAATATGTGCATATAAATGTGTCCGCAGAGGTGGTGTCTTTTGTGTTGTCTTTAGTGCTGTACTGCTGTTACCAAACTTCCAATTAAAAAATCCCTTTAAATAAAGTTTCATCTTTGCAGGACAACTCTTTAATATAACCTAATTAAACACTATGTGTATATACAACTTTCATTCATTAATTTTCCTTTGGCTTGGTCCCTTTATGCATCAGGGGTCGCCACTTATCCACCATATGTTTTTACACAGCGTATGCCCTTCCAGCTGCAACCCAGTACTGGGAAACACCCATACACTTTCATATGCACACACATACACTACAGCCAATTTAGTTTATTCAATTCACCTATAGCGCAGGTCTTTGGACTGTGTGGGAAACCAGAGCACCCGGAGGAAACCCACGCGAACATGAGAGAACATGCAAACTCCACACAGAAATGCCAACTGACCACTGCTAACCACTGAGTTACCGTGTCGCCCTACACAACTTAAAGAGTTATATTCATAGACTTAGATGTAAAAAAATAAATGGTGGTGAAGTATAGCTAAGAATTGTCCTTATGAAATTATGACTTAAAGAGGGTATACTTAAGATACTAAGATAGCTTCACGAAACACATATTAATGCAAAGGTACAGCTTAAGAATGACGTAGCCTTACGAAGGTTTGAAGAAAAATGTATCTGCCATCATAAAATGGGGGAACAGATCATCATGACCAGTGTTTGAACTATACCGTGACCTTTTGGGGAACCCACTTTTTTTTCTAGGGGGGGTTACTTTCGGTTTACTTTCTCCCCACAAAGCGCCTGTTTTTCCATCAATAACTTTCTTTGACGCTTAAAAATATCTTTTGAGGGATTTAGTTTTACATGCACAAACAGCAGCCTAGACAACAGAACATCATTGTCTAATTTTACCTGGAGTGCTTCTGTTAGAGGAGTACATTCACTTATATAAAATCAACAAACACGAATATGCTTTACTTAACAACAAAAATAAATAAATTACTGCGTCATGTAGCCTATCATTTTTATATTCGTTCAATAAGCTATTTTATATAGACCCGTAGAATGTCATGGGATCTCACTTTTCACTCCGGTAAATAATAATAGGAAGCTGGAAAATGACAGAAACACCACTGAAAGGGGTTCCATTTTGTCAAGTTTACCTGCTTTCAGCTTAATTGTCCAACACGTTTACAGCAATGTCACGGTGTTTAAAAAAAAGAACATTGTATTGGCTTAGTGTATGAAGCAAATAAAACAAAACACAATGTCACATCATTTGTTTCGGGAAATTAATAAGCAGTGTCTTAACATCCATATGAAAGCATCTGGCTGTCAGTCTTTGACATGACTGGACTTTGCTCCGCAGCGCCCCCACACCTTCATGCTCATGACAGGTATGGCTTGTAGTTATCTTTTTTTTAAGTGAGGTGTAAATCGCCGTCATGCATGAATGAATGATATTTTTGCACTTTTACACATAAAAATTGAGACCCCCAAAATTTCACAAATCATGTTTTTAAGGCAGCCCATGCCTTAATTAGGGGAGCAAAGCTCCCCCGCAGTTTGCACCCTGATGATGACCACTGATGACTGTTGAGCATCTGCAGTTTTGTGTTATGATTGGGCAAATTATTTTGCTTGTAAAACTTTAACAGTTTGTATCCTAAATATTTAGATGATTAAAAGTTGATGTGAAAGTGTCTAGCTTGAAATCGAAATCAAAATGTCTTAATATTTCCAGAATACAATTAATTTGTTCACTGAAAACAATGACAATCTTTTCTTTGTACTTTTTCAAATTAATTAAAAGTTAAAGATAATCAGCACATCTCATATTCTTAATTTTAGTGCATTAAAAAAAAAATCCCAACCTTTCTAGAATTTGGGTTGTAGTTATTTTAATTCCATGCTAAATTAAACGTGAAAAAAATTGTTGCTTTAATTAAAATAGCCCTAATCAACATGCATTTAACTTAATACAAATCTAGTCCAAAATATTGATGTGTAAAAATGTACATAAGCTATGTCTACAGAATATCAAAAAGTAAAACCCTTAATCTCACAAGCAATATTTAAGTCTACTGTATTACTGTATGTGCGACCAATTCCACCTTCCAGTAGAATTGAACATCATTATTAAACTCCTGGGATCTGCCATCTCGCCTGCGTGGTTCCTGTGGGCTTAAACCAATTAGCGTGTCCTCTTTATCTCAAATGACCAATAAATCAGTCAGCCAGTGGACTGTGAATTGGCTGCACACCCAGATCTATAGAGCATGTACGAAGGACGCGGAAGCTCATGATTAATACCAATCGAGCAGCCTCCATAATGGCACAGGATATATGAATAGGATGTGTACGTATATATATATCCCATTTAAATGAGTCCATGCTTCATAAATCAGCTGTAATCTGTTGTAATTTGTGGCTAGGATGCACATTATGCAGCGCCATTCAATGGTATCGATGTATTTTGTGCGCGGCTGATTGCATTGTCTACATGCCATATGAAATCGGGTTGTTTTTCATCAACACAAAAAAAGCTTGTAATTCACGGTTCCATTTTCTTACAGAGTGGCGTGCAAAACTTCAAGGGGTATTAGCGAAAGCCCCCACATCTTTAATTTTACAACTCAATTAAACGAGACGAGAGCTGCGGCGGTGTATGTGATTAACTTTTTAATCTGGCCACAAACTACGAGATGCATTTTTGGCGAGCAAATTAAAGTGACAAGCATTTGCCCCGAGTAATTTCTGTTGATAATCTACAAAGTGACTGCAACACAATCAGACAGTTTAACAATGGTTCATTTTTCCTCATAAAAGGGAGATAAATGGCGCTTTGATGACTGAAAATGATCATGAATATGCTATTTGCTGCTGCAAAAGACCACTCGGATATAGCACATTCTGAGAGGATATTGCCAAAAATAGATTTATTTATTTTTTGTCACTGTCCAGGTGCCAGGTCTCTAAAATGTAATAAACCGTTCCTTTATAGAGGAAAGAGGGGTTCTTGGTGCTTTTCCGAATTGCTGTCATTGAAGAAACTCCTTAAAAACTGGCTACATGAAGTAAAAGCTTGAATACAGCTTTCAGATGTTTTTTACAGTCTCAATATATCCGGCCTTGCCTCATAGGGTCAAGCACTTTCACAAGCAGCTGGAAGGAAAGACATTTCTGAGTGGCACTTTTCTTGAGAAGAGGTTGTGTAATGACTCAGATGTCTCCTCCACATTCATGTCAACAATACGCCATCAGCTGCTGCTCTACATAGAGAGATACTTTCATTTTATTGAAATGATTTTAAGGATGGCAGCTGACCTCTTGGTACTGAATCGAGTGGACAGAATTGCAGAATTTTACTTAGCATTGCTCTAATTGTATGAAGAGTGACACTATCTACCGATACCAGCAAGTTGTCATAGAAATAGAAAGTTTTTCTATTTATAAATCAGTTCTACGTCTTGTGGTAAATTATAGAAAGAAAACAGATAAAGAGATTGGAGTACACTAATTATTTAACAGGCATTGTAACTGCCAGTAGTAGACGAAGTACACAAATCAGGCACTAGAGTAAAAGCACAAATACCCTAATAAAAATATTATTCCATTCATTCGTTCATTCATTTTCTTTTCAGCTTAGTCCCTTTATTAATCAGGGGTCGCCACAGCGGAATGAACCGCCAACTTATCCAGCATATGTTTTACGCAGCGGATGCCCTTCCAGCTGCAACCCATGACTAAGAAACACCCATACACTCATTCACACAAATACACTACGGACAATTTAATGTTTTTGGACTTGTGGGGGAAACTGGAACACCCGGAGGAAGCCCATGCGAATATGGGGAGAACATGCAAACTCCACACAGAAATGCCAACTGACCCAGCCAAGGTTCGAACCAGCGAGCTTCTTGCTGTGAGGCGACAGCGCTACCCACTGCGCCACCGTGTCGCCCCAATATTATTCCAGTAAAAGTATAAAGTCCTCTTTTACAATTTTACTTAAGTCAGAGTACAAAAATGCTTGATATTCACTTTACTTAAGTATTAAAATTACTTATTGATGAAGAAAAAACATAATTCAAATGTATAAACAAGTGAAAATAACTAAATATATGTTCTACCCTATTATATGACAAAAAATAATTTAACTGAAATGTGTACTGATAAATATAAATAATATAAAACGGCATAAAGTGAGTTGAAAACAAGTTAACATTTTAAAAAGAACACCATGTAGTCATGTTAGTTTTATATTTGGAGTTTTATGTGCTACAACAGTAAAAAATACATGCTCATTAACTTAGGTTAATTTAACATCGTTTAGTTTTAAATAAAACATACCCTATTCAGGTTAGTTTGTACAATCACTGAATCATTCACTGGGGACTCTGAATGAATCATTTGAATCAGTGAGTGTCAAAGCCAGGCCAGGTTCTCCCCACTCTCTGTCATCACAATCACGCCAATCACCTGCATTCTAATTAGCCCCGCACCTGCACGTCATTCCCTCTGCTCCACAAAACCAGCCTCATCACAACATGAAAGGACTGCACTCTCCTCACGGTCAGTGTAGCAATATCTAAGTTACATTACTCGCCTCGTTGTGTCAGTGTCTGCATCTCTTCCCCCTAGTGTGGTTTCACCTAATCCTGTGTCTGGTTATCATGGTACCCTCTGTGTATGGTCTTCTCCATTCCTGCTGCATTATCCTCTACTCCGGTCATCTTCATCCAGTATCTATTGTTCCTGTCATCATTCTCCGGTTACCTGTCTAATAGTGCCTTCCGTTTAAATAAACTGTTCATACTCCCCATCGTTGTCAGGTTCCTTCTGTGACAGTGAGATGTTGACAGCTAAATTTACAAATTGTTCAATGCAATTTGTAGACCGATTTACCATGTTAACCAACAAAATTCAGCTTGTTCACCAATAAAGCACTAGTATTGCGTCTCTGGGCATATGGTGATTTTATTTTTTTTTATTTATTTATTTTTTTTACACTATTCAAAATAACTTTGCTCAGCTGGGAAATTAAATGGAGTAAAAGTACAACAATTTGTTTTGTAGTGAAGTAAAACATTTCTAAAATAAAAATATTCAGATAAAGTACAGATATTTTATATACAGTAGGGAAGTAAAAATACCTAGGCTGTTTCTCAATATGCTTTCTTGCGTCCTCATGTTCTTGTGTAACGTCATCATCAACCGTCAAAGTTAAGTTCCAAAACTCAAGACCGCAATAACGGAGGATGCATTCCAGGATGTGTTCTTGATATTGTGGATGCAGAATTGAGCACGAAACTCGCTCGAGAAGTCCCAGAAGTCATTGTGGCTAAATAAAGGCGGTGGGAAGCACAGCATTTTATATAGATTTATTATTGATGTTCAGAGATATAACTTCTCAGGAGTTTCCCTAAATGAGATGGTCAAAGTAAACATTACCATAAAAATCTTAAAGGCATAATCACATTAAGGGTGTTTATTTGCTAAAATTCATATTAAAATCAGTTTTATTTGTATTGTGCAAAGTATATTTGTAAGGTTTTTGTGCATGTTATATATTGTAGCATGCTAGAAAAGGTTTAAGACAGTTCCTGTGTTTTATTTTGGGGATATCTATGTTGTGTAATGTGAGGCTTTAAGGGGCTGGATTATGGGGTAAAGTGGGTCTGCACACTCGAGAGGGAGGGGGGATTTCCATAAGAGGGACAGGTATGTTTTTGGAGAGTGAGTTGCTGTTTTCCGGCGAGCTAAAGGGTTACTCTGTCTGCAACATGCATTTTTGCAAGTTGGCAAGTTTGAAGTGTTAAACGCTTGCTGACCTTCTTCAGTCTGTTACACTATATTGAAAAGGGAAAAACCAAAAAATTGTTTTATGAATGCTGTAATGTTTAAATGGTCATGTGACCATCAGGAAGAATGCAGCATCTCATTTCTCACAGGACGCGATCTCTGTTCTCGTGGTCTCCCGATTTCATTCTTCCGAGGTAACCTGGCAAGGCCCCTCTCCACGTCTTGGAATTGAGAAACAGCCTCAGTTACTGCCCACCGCTTGTAACTGCATGGTTGAGCCTTTGTGAATAAATCATCATTAAAAAAAATGCTGTGTGTTTTTTGTTGGTTTGCTTGTTTGTTTGTTTGTTTTGTTTAACTGTCAAAGCGCTTAATTCCTTGTCATTTTAAGGAGCTCAACCATCAACAAAACAAACTGTCAAACTCAGGTAAAAAATTTCTTTCTTTCTTTCTTTTCTTTTATTTCTAATAACTGTTCCCCAGCGGGAGGGGGACAGAGGTGTTATGTGAAAAACTTCCACTATGGGGATTTCGTCAGAAGCCAATCTGAAAGAGTAATAAAACGGGCCAATGAAATGCCAATGAGTTGGCGGCGTCAGCGTGCACAGCTGGCAGCAATTACAATCATCTGTATAAAGATGCCCGCCGTGCATCGCAAAGACATCTTTTCGCTTTCAGAGCCGAACACGCTGCTGAGAGAGTCTTCGGGTTCTTCCAAACCTCCTTCAGTGAGAGAGAGAAAGAACGACAAAGCTGCCGGTGTTTGAACAGGCTGTTTCTCCCGGTTCCAGAGTGTGTGACACGCAGTGGCAGACGGTCGAGCTTGGCTATTCTTTCTTGCCTGGCGTTCTCTGGTCCGGTCCTTCTAGAGCGGTGAGTATAGTATATACGTCTTTTTAAAGACATCGTTCCAACTGTGCGTTTCTGGATTCGGTGGTTCCCTGTCCACGGATGATGGGCACGAGCATTGTTTTGCATGTCTGGGGGTTCAGCATGTTAATGCGGTGCTCGTGGGCAGCGCATACCATCATTGCGATGGCATGTCTGTTGTGCAGCTAAGATCGCAGCTCACTCTTGCAAAAGGGTGAACCACCCCTGTTGTCCCCCGCAAGTAGCGGTTGGCACACGGGCAGATCTGAGGGTTACAGTAGGGGTCAATCCGCCACCTTCGGGCTTGTGGACCCCCCATTCCTTAACGTGCCCCATCCAAGCTTCATGTGAGAGAAGCGATCCATCCTCCAAGATGATCGCCCTCTCCCGTGAGGCGTGCTAGCGTGGTCAGTCTTGCCCTTGTGGTGCCCCTTCCTGGCGTGGTTAGCCTCGGCACCTGTCCAAAGCATGTAGGATATCTGCGTCCCTCGGGGCCAGAGCCTACACTGCTGCAGGCCAGGCTCCTTCCGTTTTGCTTGCTATGGCTGGCGCAGGCAGTGGCCCAGCGGCACGAGGAAGGTTCCGACCCAGGTGTAATTTACGCACTGCAACCGACTTTGCTCTGAATGCACCAGGTCAGCTGCGAGTGCGCTGGGAAGGGCGATGACCACACTAGTGGTCCAGGAACGCCACCTCTGGCTAAAACCTGGCAGATATGCATGGCGTCAGCAAAGTTCGCTTTCTTAACCCACCCATATCCCGGCTGGCCTGTTCGGCGACACCAAGGGGGAGTTCACCCAGGAATTCACCACGGTGAAAAAGCAGCTAGGTTAACCACCCTGTCCATTCCCCGGTTAAGCGGCAGCGTTGAGCACCCCACAGACGGACCACGAAGTGTCTCTGAGACAGGCCACTCGGAGAAAAGAAGGTTTGCTCTTTCCCTGGCGGAGGGCCAGAGACACCCATATCATTAAATACGGCCATATGGCTACCAAATTATATAAAGAGCAATTCTCCTCTCTCTCTGGATGTGACAGCCCTTATGTGACACTGCCAGTATGGGATGCTATGCTGTCCAGCTCATAGGATCGTTGCTCTTCGCCACAGGCTCCAAGATTGCCAGAGGACGGGCTCCTTTCTCTCGCACTCCCAGCCGTCCTGCGGGCTCTTGGGACGAAGTTAAGATTAACCTCTTATCTTCCGCTCTTCCTCAGGATGCGCGCCTCCCGGGGTGAGCTCTCCCATTCCGTGCTGTCCCACCACTGGTGCGTCAGTGATTGTACCAATGATGTCACTCACAGGGGCTCTACCAGCTTGGTTAGCGCTGCCCAGCCTGTTTCGATGGCTCATTCGGACAATCAGACTGCTATGCGATTCAGTTCGCTAAACGTTCACAGGCGTGTATTACACCAAGGTCAGCCCTGTATCTGCCCCTGTCTTGCGCGAGGAGATTGCTGTCCTCCTGGCGTAGGACACAATCGAGCCGGTCCCACCAGCCAAGATGAGGTATGGGCTTTTTAGTCTGTACTTCATTGTAACCTAAAAGAGTGTCGAGCATGGTAGTACAAAGTTCTCCCTTCCGGGCTCTCCCTGTCTTGCGGAGAATGCCCTAACGCCCCTTCGGCTCAATGGCATCTGCACACTCAATTATCTCAATGACTGGCTTTTTTAGCTCACGCGGGATCAATTGGTTATGCACAGGGACTGGGTGCTCCGGCACCTCGACCTGTTAGGGTTTCGGGTCAACCGAGAAAAGAGCAGGCTCGCCCCCGTGCAGAGCATCTCTTTTCTCTGGTTGGAGCAGGACTCGATCACCATGACAGCGCGCCTCCCCCGAGAGCGCGCCGAGCTGATGCTGACCTGTCTGAGAGAGTCGACAGGAAAACTGTTGCTTCCAGTACATGCTGGGGGGTCGTGTGTTGCGAGCATGCAGCTGTGGCTCCGTAGAAGAAACTCGGTTGCATTGGCATATTAATCACCTGGAGCTGTTGGCAGTGTATCCCGCACTGTGCAGTTTTTTTTCCGGTGCTAGAGGGGAAACACGTGCTGGTCGGGACGGACAGCACGACGATGGTGTCCGACGATGGACTATATCAAACTCACGGCGGTATTTGCTCTCGCCGCATGTCGCAATGGAGGCTCCACCCTCGACTGTCCAGCAGTTATGGGTGCGTTCTGGAATGCGCTAGCTACACAGCTGGCCCCAGGGCATGCGTAATACGATTTTTTTTCAATGAGCCTACTCGCACAGATAATGTGTAAAGTCAGGGAGGACAAGGAGCAGGTCTGTTTATTGAGCCTCTCTGGCTCAACCGGACCAGTATTTCACCTCTCTCCTCTTGACGGCCCCTCCCTGGCATATCCCTTTGAAGAAGCACCTTCTTCTTTGGGACAGGCACCATCTGGCACCCGTGCCCAGATCTCTGGAACCTCCGTGTGGTCCATAGATAGAGCGCAGTTTGGTGGTTAACATCGTCACTCAGGCTAGAGCACTCTCTACGAGGCATGCCTATGTCCTGAAGTGGAGTCTATTCAATGTGTGGTGTACTTCTCTCTGAGAAGGACCCCGGACATGCCAGATCAGTGTGATGCTATCCTCCTTCAGCTGGCTGGAGCTAAGGCTGTCCCCTCCACACTGAGGGGTTGGCGTTACGATCATCCCCGCTCTAAGGACGCAGGGATGGCAGCGCGCTGGGAAAGCATCGTCTCATCACCAGTTCCCAGAGGCGCGAGACACTGGATAATTAATTCAATTCTGTCCCCCTCTCATACCCACTTGGAGATTTCTCTTGGGAGAGGTCTGCTCGACCCACTTGACTCAGTATCTTTAAGATTTCTGTCCAGGTAGACAGCTCTGCTGCTAGTTGCGTTGGCATCAGTCAAGAGGATCGGGTATCTGGAGGCATTCGAAGTATGGATATGGGCAGCAAAGTATGACAGCAATTCGGGCCTGCCCACTCTCACATTTTCCTGAGAGCCCGGCCCACCTAGGTGCCGGAGGTTCCTATAGCGCTTCTTTTAGACTACATAGTAAACCTGCAAGCGATGCCCACGGAGGAGGCAGACCCAGCCCCTTTTCTCAATGGGTTCCGATTGCGCTCTGCGCTATGTGACCGCATTAGAGCTTACGACTCTAAGAAGCTCCTTTTCTGTTATGATCGGCAGACAGAAGTGCCGTATCCATTCTGAGGTTGGCCCACTGGATAGTGGATGCCATCTCCCTCGCTATCTGTGACAGGGTGAGCCGCGTCCCCCAAGAGTGAGAGCATACTCAATTAGAGTATCGCCTCCTTTTAGGCGTAAGCACGTGGCGCCTCTCTAACAGACACCTGTAGAGCTGCGGGCTGGGCGACACCTAATACATTCGTAAGAATCTATAATCTTTGAGTGGAGCCGATTTTTCTCATGTGTGCTGGATAAAGCCAGGGAATGAAGAAATTCGGTACGGTGTTGAAACACGCTTGCTGCGCCTTTCTCTCTTACACAGAGATAGGTGCGCTTTTATCACTCTGTTCAGTTGGGTTCCCCATCTGGCGAACCCTACAAAGTTCCTCCGAGGCCCCCAGCATCTGACTCAGCGGGGAGAAGTCAGGTGACTGGTCCATTATGTTGTTGGCATGCCCACTTGGTCAGCCCGCGTTCTGGGTATAAGTGCCTGCTATGCGCGATCCCCACTGGCGATCCCATATGCTTCACTCAGCCACGGCATAGTTCCTTCTCTTAGGCGGGCCCGTGTCTTCCCTCCCCGCCAACCATCCTTCATATGTGTACTCCTCCTTCTCAGGGTTAGTTCATATGTTTTCATGCCACCAGGTCTCCCCTTTGGGCAGCAGGTGGCCTCCGCAGTGTCCTCCCTTTCGGGACTGCACGTTTTCCCAACGTACTGTCGTATCTTAAAATTCCTAGAACTTAACTAGTTGTATTTTTTACGACTTTCAAAAAAATATATATAAGCCTTTAAGCGCTTCACAGGTAAGTAAGGTAAGTTAGGGCCAGGGGGCATGTTGGAGGGCTGCGTCTGGTGATGATGGTGCACTCACGCCGGAGCCTGGCAAACCTCTCACCAGTGACGTGGTAAGGTTCAATCGTGAAGTTTTCCACATAGCATTTCCGTTCCCCCTCTCGGGATGGGTTTCGATTTATTTTATCTTTGCCATAATGACAGTGCATAGTATTTTACTAGATTTTTTTTTCAAGATACTAGTATTCAGCTTAAAGTGCCACTTAAAGGCTTAAATAGGTTAATTAGGTTAACTAGGCAAGTTAGGGTAATTAGGCAAGTCATTGTATAACATTGTTCTAAAGATAATGGGAAAAAAAATATTGCTTAAGAGGGTGTGGAAATTTTTTTATTATGGTTGTCTCTCTTTTACTTTTTAATAAATATATGTAGCTGGGTGGTGAATTAACTAAATGCCTTTTGTTAGTGTGAAATGCTTTAACACCAATGACGAGAAACAAATGTTGTTTTATGGAAAATACTCAGACCTCAATATCTGAAAATAACTTTCATTTCTCACTTAGGTTTCTGTGCAGCAGAGATGTGCTTAACGTCTGAAAGGCACAGTGTTTGCAGAGCATTCCTTGTATGGTGTTGTATTAAGATCACTTGGGCCTCATAACCTATGCATTTAACTCTGTGAGCTTGTGTGTGGAGGAAGTATGTTTGGCTGCAGCCCCCAGAGGACTGCAGAATGATTGAAAAGTGACGAATTCCACCAAAACTCCACCTCTTAATATCAGTTGTGTATAAATACTTGGGTGAGGGAAATGCAGAGTTGTTGCAGAATGTAATTCTTGCATTGCATTGGTGTAACGTAAGGGACAGATGTGACCCAGAGTTCTGTATATCGAATTATTCATTTGCATATAACAAATTTCTAATACTTTTGAAAAATATCCTCTCCTGGCTTTTTATTGAATACGCATGGAATTGAAGTAAGAAGTTCCAATAGGAGCTAATAATATTGACCGTAAAATGTTTGTTATTTTGTTTGTTTTTTATTAAAAACTGCTTTTATTCTAGCCAAAATAAAACAAATAAGACTTTATCCAGAAGAAAAAATATTATAGGAAATGCTGTGAAAAAATCCTTGCTCTGTTAAATATAATTTAATGGAAAAAATTTGAAAAAGAAATAAAAATTCACAGGAGGGCGAATAATTGTGACCTCAACTGTATCTGTTTACTTTTTAATCGTAACATAAGTCCTGTCTTTTCTGTTTTGTTTTTTAACAGGAAATGTCTTCAGATTTGTTCAGCATAAATAGGCCAACTCTCAAAAATATTCAAGCCATTTAATTATTTTACATCACTTAATCTTTTTAACAACACAAAAGGCTCACATACTATCCTTTTTTCCCACTTTTGCCTTTCATAATTATACTTTTTTTTTTTTTACATAAACTGGAAAAGACCTTCATTAACTAAACTCGGTTGTGTATTCAGATGCTGTCATAATCTGCAAGCTCACCATGTGCAGAGAGAAACTGACACTCAATAATACCAAAATGCTTACATAATGATGGGCCTAAAGGCATCATAGAGATTTCTGAATATAGTTCACTGCTCAACTCTTCATTTTTTTTCCTGTTTTGTATTTTAACTTCTTTATGTATTTATTCATGGGCATTGTCAACTGTCATCTATAAAGGATGTATTTTATTTATTAATGTATTCGGCTAATAACTGTAGTTAGATCCCTGTCATTGTTAATACAAATTTACATCAACACAATATTAAAATTGCACAAGCTGTTGGGTATTTTATATGTGTTTTTATGATGTTGTTGTTGTTGTTTTTTTATGTCATCCTTTACTCATTTTTGTCATTCCAAACCCATAAGAAATTTGTTAGTTTCACAAATTTTCATCCTTTAGCAAATTAACATATTTTTATCAAATCTGAGAGATTTCTTCCCCACACAGAATCTTTCTTTTTTCAGTAAAAACTCCCATCAAAATGTCCATTAGGGGATCAAAGCAAAACACAAATGTATTGAGTAGATGGATTTTAGTAGATTTATCCCTTTTAAGTCTTTTAAAGAAATATGATCAACAACGGACCAATAAGAGTTAACACTCCTGAGAGCTTTATATTAGTCATATGCTAATTTGCAATTGGTAATTATCAGCATACATAATTGAACCTTCAGTTCATATGTTTTGCCTCTTTGTCTCCTTCTCTGTTTGAAACCTGCAATTGCAGTTAAAGGGAGAGTTCACCCAAAAAATATATAATTTTTTCATCATAATTTCCTCACACTCAAGTGGCTCTAAACTTTTATGAATTTCTTTTCTGTTCTGTTGAACACAAAATGAGATATCCTGAATGGAAACCAGCAGCCATTGACATCTATAGTAAGAACAAAAACACTATGGAAGTCGTGGGCTGCTGCTTTTCAACATTCTTCAATTCTTCAATCCTTCTTTGTGGTCAATAAAAGAAATAAAAGAGTAAATGATGACAGAAGTTACATTTTGGGTGATCTATTCGTTTAAAAGTGGAATGATCACGTGACCTGTGCATTGGCATGGCTCTAATGTTTTGAGGATGTTGTGTGGCTGTCAGTCAGCGCACTGGTGTGGATCGGAATCACAGATTCTATGCCTTGCAAACTTGACCCAAATAAGAGTGTTCAAAAATCCCAACGAGTAAGTAACTTTTGGCAGATGTTACTTATACATTGCACTACCACTGTAATTAAATCTAGCAATCATTTACCTCACATAATACCAAAACATGCAAATTCTTTCTGTGCTGACGTACTTTATTTTCAAATTGTTAGTTAACAAAATCAGCATTGCATGACCATGGGTATTTAAGCCTCACTTCCACTGAGTGGAACCGTATAGTTAGTTACCATAGAATACACAAGACGTGTCACTGGTATATTTTTGAAATGGGTACATGGGGGCCGCTCTAGTGAAGGAAGCCTCTCCTTCTAAAGGAGCCAATCATCAATCATTATAGACTAATGATTCTCTGGTGGAGGGTCTCGGTCCAGACACGTGTTCTTTATGACAGTTTCTGAACCCTCTGGTGTTGGAAAATGTGCTGGTATTAGTAAATACTTGCCTCCCAGACATAAGAAATACAGTATATCTACTTAAAGGTGTTGTATGTAAGTTTTCCGTGCTGGAACGCTGTGTTTGTTTTGTTTCTTTTAACCCGCCGAATGCCAGTTTAGCCAATTATATTTTAGCACCCTGGGTTGCCTTGGTGGATTTCATTCATTCATTCAGAAAGGCTCTCAAATTATGCGTCCGTGACTGAAATGCGACCTCCGGTGGACAGTAGCAAATTCCGAAATGAGACAGATTCAGTTCCACAAGAGGTTATTAATCAGCAAATGATATAAACATTACGAACGTAAACATTAGGTGAGCAGATTACATTGTAATCATGCGTCCAAACAACACGCTTTGTGATGAGATATGCAGTGATGAGCAATTTGGCTGTTTGCACCAGACGACACACGACAGAAATTTAAATACAGCCATTCAGAAGCACAGAATATGCACTCACTCACAAAATGGTAAGGTTTTTAATCTATTTAATACATATTAACCCTCTTTAACATTATTAAGTGTACATGCTGAATCACTGATATGTGTTTAGTTCTAAAGTTTAATTTCAAACAGTTTTTTTGAATAGAGGTAAACTATCTGCTGCTGCTTTTAGTAATATGGCAATAAATGTCATGTACAATGGCATTCAAACTTACATTGTTAGCATTTAACACTGAATAAAACACATGAGGTTTACCTGAGGTGATCATTGTCATAGTTTTCTGTTGTTCAGCTGTGAGAAATAAAAGCCATTTCTAATATATCATTTCAAGGTGTTGGTTAGGACAAAAACTCCTTTTAATATAGAAAATATTCCTTCTGTCGGGTGCCGTTGCTTTTAGTTAGAACCCATTTTGTCATTTTAGTTATGCCCAAGAGGCATTTCAAAGATGGCTGACCAAGGAAATGACTTGCCTTAAAGGGACTTTTGTATAGTACAGTAGGATTCAATAAAGGTCACCCTGATCAGGCTTGCGTTTCAACTGCCAACAGTACTATTACTTGATAACCATGGTGTATGACAGAAAGTTGTAATCAAGGTCATTTTCACTCAAAAAATATCTTGTCTTTTGCACACTCAAGTCCATTATTTCAAATTCAGAAATGCAAAATCCCTTTCGCTTGTTTAAACATTACTTTCTTCGCCAATAAAGAGATCGGCTGAGACCATGATAACTGTCTAGTTCACTTTAATCCAACTTCTCTGCCACAAACAATTTACAGTGAAACAATTAAACAGGTTCCCTCTCCAACAACACAGACGTCAATGGTTCCTATTGTCACATCCTTTTTTTCCAAATATTTTGAAGAACTTCTCAGGAATGTTCACTTCAAAAAATAAAGACAACATAACCCACTAGCACATAATTTGTGCTGTAATTTAAACAGATTGAAATGACAATACCCAACAATTACTTATGCTTATCGAATGTCAATTGTCCACCTCTTCTTCCTCCTCTTCTTCCTATTTTTTCATGTGGTGCTTTAGGTATTGGGGTTTGTTTATAACACATCCTGCTTTTGTGGCAACAGGTGATGCAATAGATTTGTCTGTCCTTTGCATCTGGTTCTCTGCATAGTTGGCAAGCTTTGGTAGACTGTCAACTACACTGGTGTGTCCAGTCTCTGTTTTGTTCTTAGGTGTCATCATGCCTTCCTAAGGTGTCTCCTGTTTTACACTTCCAGAGTCTAACTGGACTTTATAGGATCTTGGGGTCAACGTGCTCCAGCACTGTGCCTTTTCTCCACATTGCATGGGGCTCAAATAGTTGGACTATCAAAATGTCCCCTTGCTTCAGTGTGCTCAAGTCCTTAGCTGACCTGTCATAGTAGGTTTATTGATGATGCTGGTTGACTTTTATTTCCCTCAAGACATTTTGAACTTTTGGGTGCAGTAGACACATTTTTGTGGGTATATATATATTCATTTTCATTTCGGCTTAGTCCCTTTATTAATCTAGGGTCGCTACAGCGGAACGAACCGCCAACTTATCCAGCATGTTTTACGCAACGGATGTCCTTCCAGCTGCAACCCATCTCTGGGAAACATTCATACACACCCATTCACACTCATACACTACGGACAATTTTAGCTTACCCAATTCACCTATACCGCATGTCTTTGGACTTGTGGGGGAAACCAGAGCACCCGGAGGAAACCCACGACAACACAGGGAGAACATGCAAACTCCACACAGAAATGCCAACTGACCCAGCCGAGGCTCGAACCAGCAACCTTCTTGCTGTGAGGCGAACGTGCTACCCACTGCGCCACTGTGAGGCCATATATATATATATATAATAATAATATATAATATATAATCCCTGTGGTGGTGTGTTTCTGTGGTCCATGATAGCAAAATATGGGTCCTGCCTTGAAGCTTGTGCTTTCAGCATAAGTCTCTTGGCCATTTTAACAGCTGCTTCTGCCAGACGATTACTTTAAGTGTATCCAGGGGATGAAGTCTTGTAAAGAAATTCCCAATGGTGACTGAAATTCTGAAATTCTTGACATGAGATCTGAAAATACAATGTCTGGAATGCCCTGTTGGGCAAAATGAGCTTTCGGCTTCTTGATTACTGTAGTCGATTTAGTGTCTTTTTTTCCAGAAATTGGAGTAATATTCTACTGGTAATAGTCCTTTTTGTCAAAAGTAAACAAATCTGTGCCTACCTTGGCCAAGGTTCTATTTGGTGTTTCATGTGGAATCAGTGTCTCCTTGTGCTGGTTAGAGTCAACTGAACAACACGTGTCACATCTTTGCACATAACATTTCCTCGTTCATTCCCTGCCAGTAAACACACTCTCTGGCCCTCCTAAGGCATCCTTCCACACTGATGTTAGATGAGTGTATTCATTGTGTTATCTCCCTGCAGAGTTTAGCAAGAATAACTGCTCATTCACTTCCTCCATCCTGATAACTCAGCTTCTCCTAAAATAGGTAATAATGCCTGATCTCATGTGGTGTTTGTGTCTTGTTTCTTGGCCATGTTTGTTAAATGGTTTTGATTAGGGACTGCAATGTTTTGTCATCTTTTGTTGCAGAACCAATATTCGAGAGTCTGTCATCTGAAATTGGTAAGTGCTGTGTCATGTTGATTGTTTCTATTTCTGCTTCCACAGAGCTGGCAGCAATGCTCTCAGGCAAGTATGCTCTGCTTAAAGTGTCGGCAGGCAGCATGTCACGACCAGGAACATACACAACATCTACATCATAGTTTTGAAGTTTCAGAGCCATTCTTTGGAGTCTTTTTGGAGCACTCAGAAGCAGCTTATGAAGGATGTTTTCTAGTGCTTTATCATCACTTTGTGCTGTCACTCTCCACCCTTAAGTATAATAGTGGAATTTTTCCATGCTGAAAAGCTCTTTTTCTATTTTTGCATAAACACATTCTCTGTGTGTGTGTGTGTGTGTGTGTGTGTGTGTGTGTGTGTGTGTGTGTGTGTGTGTGTGTGTGTGTGTGTTAGTGCTCTACTTGCATATGTTATCAGCCTACCTCTATGCATGAGTGCAGCACCAAGACCTGTGTCTGAGGTGTCACATTGGACGGTGAGTTCTTCATCCAGGTTGTAGTAATTCAGTGCTGGTGTATTTGCAATGGTTTCCTTTTATTTTGCAGAATGTTGTTGTATGGTCGATTTCCATTCACTGTCTTTTGTGTGTCAGATGTCCTAAAACTTCACACTGGTCTGAAAGATGTGCACAAAACTCTGAAAGGTAATTAACCATTCTCAACAATCTTTGAATAAATACCTTTCACATTCATTGGTCTTGGCATGAGTGTTATCGCTCTAACTTTTCCAGGGTCGATTTTCAGTCCGTCCACTGTCAGCAGGTGTCCTATGTAGGATATTTCTCTTTGTCGCAGTTTAAACTTGTCTGCATTCAATTTGATAAAGTTCTCTCTAAATCAAGTCAAGAATGCTGTCAATATTTCATCATGATCTCTCTCTCTGCTGCTTCTAGTGTCTCTCCTTGTCCTGTAATAAGCACATCATCAGTTATAATATATATATATTATATATATATATTATATATATATTGCGTTAGAGGGTAGCCCCTCTAACGCAAGTGTTAGTTTGCGCTGAAAAATTTCAGGAGCTGCCTATTGACATGCAGAGCCACCTTCATTCATTCTGGGTCGCGGGGGCAGCAGTCTTAGGAGAGAACCCCAGACTTCCCTCTCCCCAGACACTTCCTCCAGCTCCCGCGAGGCGTTCCCAGGCCAGCCGAGAGACATAGTCCCTCCAGCGTGTCCTGGGTCTTCCCCGAGGCCTCTTCCCGGTGGGACATGCCTGGAACACCTCCCTAGGTAGGCGTCCAGGAGGCATCCGAAACAGATGCCCTAGCCACCTCAGCTGACTTCTCTCAATGTGGAGGAGCAGCGGCTCTACTCCGAGCTCCTCACAGACAGAGCTCCTCACCCTATCTATAAGGGTGCGCCCTGCCACCCTGCGAATGAAACTCATTTCGGCCGCCTGTATCCGAGATCTTGTCCTTTCAGTCATGACCCAAAGCTCATGACCATAGGTGAGAGTAGGAACGTAGATTGACCAGTAAATCGAGAGCTTTGCCTTTCGGCTCAGCTCCTTCTTTACCACAACGAACCAGTACATCGACTGCATTACTGCTGCCGCTGCACCAATTTGCCTGTCAACCTCACGTTCCATCCTTCCCTCACTCGTGAACAAAACCCCAAGATACTTGAACTCCTCCACCTGGGGTAAGGACTTTCCTCCAACCTGGAGATGGCAAACCACCTTTTTCCGGTGGAGCACCATGGCCTCTGACTTGGAGGTGCTGATTCTCATCCCAGCCGCGTCACACTCTGCAGCAAACCGCCCCAGTGCATGCTGAAGATCCATGTTCGATGAAGCCAACAGAACCATATCGTCTGCGAATAACAGAGATGAAATCCTGTGGTCCCCGAACCGGACCCCCTCCAGCCCAAGGCTGCGCTTTGAAATTCTGTCCATAAAATTATGAACAGAACTGGTGACAAAGGGCAGCCCTGCGGGAGTTCAACGTGCAACAAAAAACAAGTCTGACTTATTGCCGGCAATGCGAACCAAACTCCTACTCTGTTAAGGGCTGTGTCGTCCCTGTATGAACAGAGTTAACACGTTAACAATGGAGTCGGAGATCATGGACCATTCGGTCTCAATGTCTCCAGCCTCCCTCGGGATCTGGTCAAAGCTCTTCCGGAGGTGAGAGTTGAAACTCCCTCTGACTTGAGGTTCAGCCAGACGTTCCCAGAGGACCCTCACAATTCCATTGGGCCTACCAGGTCTGTCCAGCTTTCCCCCTGCCAGCGGATCCAACTCATCACCAGGTGGTGATCAGTTGACAGCTCTGCCCCTCTCTTTACCCGAGTGTCCAAGACATACGGTCGAAGATCAGATGATACAACCACAAAGTCGATCATTGACCTCCGCCCTAGGGTGTCCTGGTGCCATGTGCACTGATGGACACCCTTATGCTCGAACATAGTGTTTGTTATGGACAAACTGTGATTAGCACAGAAGTCTAATAACAAAACACCACTCGGATTCAGATCAGGGAGGCCGCTCCTCCCAATCACACCTCTCCAGGTATCACTGTCATTACCCACATGGGCATTGAAGTCCCCCAGTAGAACAACGGAGTCCTCAGTCTGAGCACCTTCCAGCACCCTTCCCAGGGACTCCAAGAAGGCGGGGTATTCTGCACTGGTGTTTGGCCCATAGGCACAAACCACAGTGAGAGACCTATCCCTGACCTGAAGGCGCAGGGAGGTGACCCTCTCATTCACCAGGGAAAACTCCAACACATTATAGCTCCCCAACTTAGCCGCCAGAGCCCCCTATACCTTCCAAATGGAGAAGAGAATGTGGTGAGGTAACTTGACTCTTCCTTGACGCTTGACATGCCAAAAAACACTTTTAACATTACATATCGTGAAGACTCTGGCTTTTGATAGGTCTGAAAGTATATCATTGGTGGTTGGTAGTGGAAAATGGCTGCTATTATTATTACTAAGCTTTATTCAAGGATATAGTATCTATATATACTCTGGTTTTTCTTGCTACTCCTGCAATAATTCCTCTGCTCTGAAGATCTTGTAGTTCTTCTTTCAAGGGTTTCATCGTGGCCACCGTGGAACACTTAATGGTAAAGCTGGACACTTCCTTTTGTTTATTTCATGTTTTGTTTTCACAGAATTTGCATGTATACATGTCACCAGTTTGATATTGCTCCTTATACGGTGCTTGCCTCATTTCATGCACCTCCTCTGTTGCCACTCCTATGATGTCTTTGCTGTTTTCCCATGATAGCTCCGCTGCTCTACAAATCCGCACGCATGCTTCTACTGTCAGATCTCTCTCATGGAACAATCATCTCTCAGCCCTGCATCATTAATCTCACAAACAATTCTATCACGTATTAATGAGTCCTTTATATCACCAAAACTGCATGTTCTCACAAGCATTCTTAGATCTGTGACATAACTATCAATTGACTGATCAAGTTTTCATGAAGAATCAATAGTGTTCTACTGTCTTGTTTAGACTAGGGTTATGTGTTCGTCTAACTTTGTCTAACAATGTTGTTTGTTACTGTTCTTGCCTCTATTGCAATGTCAATCATCAAATTTTCCAGCAATTCCCAATTAGATAGTTCAGCAACTTAACTTTCAATTTTCCCTCTATGTCTGACATAGTGAGTTCCGTGTAGAGTTGTAATGGGTCCTTCCAGGACTTCCAGGACTTTGCAAGATTGTGGGCATCTATGCAAAATGGCTGTGGAGCTTTTAATCCGTCCATATTCACTTACACAAATGCGTTCAGTAAAAAATATTTCAATATCAGCAGTCTAGGCTCTTAATCTCCAGATGTCTAGATCATCCCGCCCTGCCACCATGTTTAAACATTATGCTGAGACCATGATAACTATTTAGTTCACTTTAATCCAACTTCTCTGCCACACACAACATTGACAGTGCAACACTTAAACAGGTTCCATCTCTTCAACTACATAGACATTAATAGTTCCTGTTGTCACAGCACTTTCCACACATTTAGATGCATTGTGAACAACATTAGAGAACAAACAGCAGATCCTGTTCTTGCTTTTTAGTATGTGGCATGTTAGTCACAAGAAGAGACAGGCTTTGTTTAAGCTTGGTTTATGGCATAGTTCAATGCACGCCGTCATTGTATTATTACGGTGTCATGTTTTACTGTGTATTAAAATATGTAGCTGTTTTGTCATTTTCCTGGTTTGTTACACAATTGCAAGTGACAATTCTCTGTAAAACAATCAACATTCAGCACTTTCTGTACTGTACTGTTGTGCTAGCTACCCTTACAAAAGTATCCCAAAAAAGTGGTACAGTACAGTTCGCTATTTCGGTATGTCTGACAGAGGAAATGGAAATAAATGCAAGCCATACTTTACTATTGTGAACCATACTACACAGTGTAAATGGGGAATTAATGAAAATTAGCTTCGACGTCTTTGAAGTTCAATCTCATAACATTGCCATATCACCCGATTTTCATTTAAAGAAACACATTATGCCAGCTGCTGTTAGAAAAGCCTGTAAATGACCCCTATATGCGATATAGTCGCATAAAGGTAAAGAGATGGTTTTGACTATTTTTATTATGAACAATTGATCTTGGGTCATTTTTAAGCAAAAACAAAAAAGGTATGGCCTGCAGCTTCGATTTTAACAGGAAGTCAGTATGTGCATGCATATTGCTTCAGCAGTGGTGAGAATTCTGTACAAAAACAAAGTTCATAAAATGAGTTCAATTTGGGAAAGAAATCCTAACCAGAAGCAGCTTAACACAGCTAAGCATCATATATCAGAGATGAAGTTTATATGATGCTGTAATCATGCTCATTCAACTTTATAATTTACAAATGATTATAGTCACATTCCATATTTGTTTCTCCCCGAGAACATTTTCCTCTAATTGTCTTATGCAATTACCCATGACTTCATAGGGCGAGAAATATTATTTTTTAATTGTATTGTTTTCTCTGGAGAAACAAGTTTAGCATGGTGTTTAATATAATTACAATATTCAAGCCAAAATATCTTATAAAATCTTAATGATAATCTTCCAGGAGCACTTAATGAATAATTATTACATGTTTTACATCCATGCTCTCGTAAATGGGGGGAAAAACCTGCAGGAGTTACATTTGATTAGATACATGATTTAATCTGATTTATGTCCCTTATACAGTATGTTCGAGGACAGAATATTTTTTATTTTCATCTGGATATCTTAGACAATATCTAGACAAAAATAAAACAGTTTATCTCAATCTACTTAATTTACAAACACAGTCAGCACTAGCTTCTCCTGTAAAAACATAATAGCTCTCTCCTCCACTTAAAAAGCACAATAACACTTAACCCTAAGCTGTAATGGGTGAGAAAAATATTGCCTAACTTAGACTTAAATTTCCCATGTGCACAAAATAAATACAACACCAAAATGTGGATACATTAACCTACTCACAGAGAGATCAAGCATAAGAGTACATATGATAAATTTATTCATAATGCTTCTATTCTATTGGGTCACTGAGTTCATTGCTATGGGATTGCTTTAAAAAGACATTTATTAATGTGTTAGAATGAATGCTTAAGAATGAAAGGCTTAACGAACTGTAGCTAACTGAAACAGTGAAAATTCCTAAAGATAATGAAACATTTTTCTAATTTTCAGACACACATATAAAATTGAGTCTAATTAATAAAACTTGGGTATAGCTATTTATGATCTAAAGTACTATAAAACATTTGTTTACTCTTCCCATGTGTCCTGTGTGTATGAATGTAACAAATATAACAATACATTTGTAACATAACGATACTGGCAATAGAGATTAGGATCCACATGCAGTTTATTTAAGAGATTAGTCAGGCAAGCAACGGTCAAAATGATCAGGGCAGGCAGCAAAAACAACAGGAAGGATAAACAAAACACGGGTCAAAAACACAATAAGGCAAGACCAGATTAACGCTTTGCAATGTGTATGAGAATGAGAGCAGTATATATATATATATATATATATAGTCCATGAATCAGTCTTCACAAGCTTCAGCTGTGTGTTTGCAATCAAGGGGAATCTGGGCCAGGTGTGTGAGTGCAAGGAATGATGGGATTTGTAGTTCATTTCAGTAGCAGAATTGTAGTCCGGGTTATAGTGCATGCTTTCCAGCGATCTGCAAGGCCTAGATTGCTGGTGATTGTGACATCATTGCACAAACACTTATTTTATAAAACTTCTAAATATATTTTTCATTGATTGTTGAATTTGGATTAAACGTATGAATTCTAGTTATTTTTATCTATATAAACAATACACATTATAGCTTTAAAATGCGTAATCTTTTTCTCTGTATAGTTGCTTGATTTGGTAAAACCCTGCCCTTTAACTTTTTTATTAATAAAAAAAAAAAAAATACATTGTAAATGTATTGTTCCTTTGTACTTTTCAACAGTTTGATTTTAACTTAAAGGCAATGTCTTATAACCACATCAGTAGTTATTAAGGCTGTTTAAAACAACAATAACTTTGTTACTTTGCTTAAAGTAGACAAAAAAATTAAAATCATGTTATTAATTACACTCGGTTAGTGTGATTTTACCAAAGAGGACATGTTGCTGGAACAACATTTCAATCAGCCAAGTAGAATTTAAAGGATAGGATTACAGTTTATGATACAGTTTAGGCTTAGAGTTTTTTTGTGTTTCTACATCATTGTTATTCAACTATTAATCCCCTCGGATTTTGGGAATAATTTACAATTAGGGTTTAGTTTAGGGGTAGGAGTAGGGATTATGGATGGATTACATTATCGAACAGGAATGATGCTTCAGGATCTTACTTCGCAAAATCTCACCTACCCCCTCATCCTCCAAGGTCAGTGACTCGTTCAAAGTACATAGAAATTAGAAAAAACATCGTCAAAACAAGCCATATGCCTTCAGTGTTTCAATCAGAATATTATAAATCTACAAGAATACTTTTTTTGCGCACATAAAACAAAAATAATTATTTAATTCAACAGTTTGTTCTCCTCAGTGTCAGTATATTGCACACGTTCATAAGCGCTGTGCAGTGACAATTTTGGGTTTTTTTTTTTTTGGAGTTTCCTTTCTGTGTCTGGAGGAGTACTCAGATTTCTCCTAAAATATCTCAACATGTGTTTTGAAGTTGAACAAAGGTCTGATACAATGATACAATTTTCATATCTTTGGTGAACTAACAGTTTAAGAATATCCTTATAAAGCATTATACATACAGGTATCGTAGAAATGTGTCCAAAAATTCACTATAGGTTTTTGTTTTTTAATTCATGACCCAACCATACTTTAACTCTCAGATGCTACACATTTGACATTCAGAGTCATTGTTTTAGATTCAACACGTCAAACGAAATGTGTAAATGTGATTTTTTTTGTCACCAAAGACTTTTAAGGAATGTGTGAAAATACAATCAAACAGCAGCACGTAGCATGACTCCTCACCTAGAACCAAGGCTGTTTTCTGCTCCGCCACAACCGTCGCCTGCTATTGTCATAATGAATAATGTTGCATTGATCTCAGTGTGCTCTTGAAGGGCTCCACGCATTAATGAAATTCGCAGCTCCACTCATGACAGAATCCAGTACAAACAGCCTGGAGATGAAAGTCACGGTATCACTCAAAGCAAATTCTCTTTGGTTATCAACATGCGTTTGCGTTTAAAATGTCAGCAACGGAGCTTAAGAGCATGGAGAAACCATGCTGAGACATGCAATGTGTCTGCTGTTCCTTCATACATTTGTTTTGAACTGTTTGCAGGATCACACAAATATTAGTTTTGCAATCATAAAAAATAACACGATTCCCGTTGAGACCTCTGTATCCATATATATGTGTGTGTGTGTCCTGTGGATTTTTTGTAAAACTAAAAATTTTTCTGGATTGATTGATTGATTGATTGATTGATTGATTGATTGATTGATTGGGTTGGTTGGCTGGGTTGATTGGTTGGCTGGGTTGGTTGGGTTGAGTTGGGTTGGTTGGTTGTTGGTTGATTGATTGATTGATTGATTGATTGGTTGATTGATTGATTGATTGATTGGACATTTTCACATAAAAACAGGCTTTGTGTGAATCTTTTTTAGTACTTATTTTAGTAGATTTTTGTTTTTATTATTTTAGGTCCGGAAGCTACTGACTCGTTTACTCAGTGCTCTGAGTATTATATACCTTAATCTGAATAAGACAATAATGTGATTAAGGTGTTTACATGAGTTGTTTTTGAATGTTCCCGTTTTACATGTTACATAGTTCGATTAAAATCATTACATCACCATTCGACGCTAGTGTTCTCTGGCGTTTCACGCAACAACAGTTTGTGTACGTCATGGCACCATATGTGATTTTAGGGGTTTAATTTTTTAATTTTGCGACAAGTTCAACTACATTTAATGTCTCACGCTATGTGTGCAAACAAATGACGGCGGAAACAAATTCTCAAGAAACAGGCCACCTCTGTCATTTTATTCACTAACTTTTCATTCATGTCCCCTCGACAAACTCACTTCAAAGTCAAGGCACTTCATAATGTTAATTTCCTCCAGAATTCTCAGCATAGTCATTGTTTCCCGCTCAAACCAAAAATGTGCTCACTTGCTTAAAGCAATTCTCGCTTGTTTGTCGTCAAACGCCTGACAACTGCCGTGTGTGTGTCCTGTTGCAAAATGTAGCGAAATGTACTACAGAACGGTAATACTTTGATTAAGATGTTTACATGTCTGTACTACACTTCAATAATGCGACTACAGTAAGAATACTCCACATATCTTCATTCCATTTCTGTTTAGTTCGATTGTGACTTTAGTCGAATTAAGAAAATCAAAAATCACTGTTTACATGGTAGACTTTTAATCAGAGTTTTGTCTTAATTGTATTAAAATCAGAGTATTGGTGTCTATGTAAACATACTCAGTGTGACATCCTCAGGAGTAATGATTCTTACTGAGTGCAGGTGATCTGAAAAACGCCAGGACTGAGCAGAGTGTGTTTGTGCTTGGGTCATCTTCACACACACTCTGCTCAGTCCTGGCATTTTTGAAGAGCACAGAAACTTCTTTCAGGTGTGACAGCTACGTCCCCCTCATCACCTGCACTCAGAAAGAACCATTGCTCATGGGGACATCGCACTGCCTGATAAAGCAGCGAGGCAACAAGTCAGCTGTGCTTGTGTGTGTGCTTGGAAGTTTTGAGCAGTGAGTGTTTGTGATAGCCTGTTTATTCAGGAGACTTTCGGGAAACTCATGAGAGAAGGTTTTGGGAGATCATCATTGCGCACTTGAACTATATTGATGACAGCTGTGTTTTGGATGCGCCGTGTTATTTCTATTGGCTTGTTGCATTTTACATTTACTATACATTCACATGCACTTGCTGACAGACTGACTATCACTTATACTAATAATATAAGTTTATGTTAATAAATTGTCATTACAAATTGCATGTGGTCCCTTTGTTTTCTTGCCCTCTGAAAGAGATCTTAACAGGTATTGATTCTGGAGGCAGCGTTTGTGCACACCCTGGCCCAATATTGAATTTAAACTGGTTTCTACTGGACTTTACAGGAGGGATGTGGTGTGTAAAAGACAAAATATATATTTGATGAACGTTAACTGCTTAACTGTTTTCCTGATCTACTGGTGAATATATTTTTACAAAAACATAAGACTTCCAGAAATAAGGTCCACCCAGTGTCTTTAGTTGTGGAAACAACAACTTCTTAAACTATGAGCTATAGGAAAGTGCTCGAAGTAGAGTTCCTTAACTGGAGAGACATGGTGTCACAGATTTCAATGCATAAACTCAGCTTTATCTGTGTTCCAGGTCACAAGAGTGGATATTGAAGCAGAGGAGGAATCCAGAGGCAACAGGTAAGTTTTTGAGTCCTTAAGGGGTAAGCAGGTGGTATTGAGACCAGTTACTGAGAAAGGTGAGGAGCGAGGTTTTATGCAGTTCTGGTATTGAGGAGCAGGTGGGTGTAATTAGAATGCTGGTGACTGTGCACGAGTGACTGGGACTGGTGCACTGGGTTCTGAGGGGGGCATGACTGGTGGATCCGTGACACATGGATTGTGACTAAATTACAACTTGTTAGCCATGTTGACACTAGTGCTGCATTAACAGCACTGTTTGTATAATACAACTTGTTTAAAATATTATTTTTGTATAGGCTAATTTTACAACTCCCCTAGTGTTAAATCACTTTTATCATTTTTGAATCCATTCCGCAGATCTCAAGAGTCTGGAGTGAGCACTTTTAGCTTAGCTTAGCATAGATCATTGTAACATATTAGACCATTAGCATTTCACTGAAAAATGAACAAGTTTTTTAATGAAGAGTTTCAATAATTTTTCTATTTAAAGATGAACTCTTTTGTAGAAAAGTTGCCATTTTTTTGCACACGGAGGAAACAGCACCCGGAGGAAATCACGCAAACACGAGGAGAACATGCAAACTCCACACAGAAATGCCAACTGACCCAGCCGGGGCTCAAACCAGTGACCTTCTCGCTTTGCTGCGATTGTGCTACCCACTGTGCCACCGTGCTGCCTGCTAATGGTCTAATCCTATTCAATAATTTATGCTAAGCTAAGCTAAAAGTAAAAGATTGGCTGAATGGATTCAAAAATGTTAAAGCTCAACTGTTTAACTCTATGGGACGTGTAAAATGAGCCAGTTTTCCAATAAAAAAAGTGGATTGTTACCAGAATAATTTCATCAATGCTGTTTTCTATGCATGAACTTCACTAAACAATATTTGCAATGTACCTCACATGCCATCCAATAATTTCAATAGGCTTTATGCCTTGTACCCTTTATTGAAACAATTCCAATTCTCCATTAATGTGGTTTTGGGTAAGTGTGTGATTTTGTCAGGTAGGATGCAATTCTGGATTAGCATCTATGTTGATCCTGGAACATCAGTCCTGTTCAAAAATAAAATTCATACCTAATCCCTACCCCTAACCTACTGTAAATTGTTATTTAAATGAGTAGTTGGATAACAATGGTGTAGAAGCACATAACCTTAACTGTAAGCCTAAACTTAATATGAGCTGAATATTGTTCCTGGATCAGTAGATGTTGATCCAGGAATATGTTCTACTTAGTAAAATCACACCTGGTAAAATAGTGGTTTTTGGTGGTTTTATAAGGGGCAACAGATTGTTGTATCTGCATCACTTTAATGGCACATGAACCAATTATATTCAGAGAAGGAAATATTGTTAAATATATGCATGATTTCATATTCATTATTAATATTTGTTTTCTTCATTGTTTAATGATTGCTTGAGTAAATTTGTCACAAAATGAAGAGTTTTTGTTTCTTATATCTTGTACTGCAGCAAGATTTTATTCACCAAACAGGAAGGTGTTTAAGACAGTTTAAAGCAGAATGAATTGTCTTTCTTCCACAATTTTATCTCTGGAGCAAAATCTGCATTTAGACTTTTATATTTGACCTTTTATCATAATTATACTGACTGATGTGAAAAAATATGACTTTTACATGATTTTATTTTGATTGTTTGGTCATCACTTGTAGCCTTATGATAGTGTTTAAGTGTTTACAGTTTATGGCCATAAATCAAATCTGCCATTCATAAATTATAGCTTTTATTAAATGTTTAATGCTTTAAAAAAAATTTAACATAATGTGTAATTAGGATTATAAAATAAGAATTGTACAAGTTATTATGCAATGCATATTTATTGATCAAAAACTAGAAACAGAATTAACCGTAATGACAGACTTTCAGTTGAAGCCCCTTCCATTTGTGAATTTGATCTAAATGCAGATATTTTAATATTTTTTCATCAGCAGGTTGTGAAGCTAAAGTAATTGCAATGTGAAGCGAAAATTTGATTGGAGCACAAAAAATGTGGGAGCATAGAGGACCATCAATATATTATGCCTACCGTTTAAAACATTAATTTTTTTACACACACCTATCATTTTGCTTAAAGGAATAGTTAACCCAAAAATGAAAATTACTCAATAATTTACCCACCCTCGAGCCATTCGGTATATATGACTTTCTTCTGTCAGGCGAACACTTTCAGAGTAGTTTTAAATTGTATCCTGGCTCTTCCATGCTGTACAATGGTGTTTAGTGGTAGTGGCCATCTATTTGAAGCTTCCAAAAGCACATAAGTCTATCGTCAATTAACCCATACACTGCCAGGTCTTAACAAATGTCTTATGAAGCAGATTGAGGTGTTTTTGTGACAACTTATTTTTTTGTAATTTCAGTGGCTCACAACAAGAAGGTCATTGGTTCGAGTCCCGGCTGGATCAGTTGGCGTTTCTGTGTGGAGTTTTCATGTCAGTAAGTGTAACATACTGTATAACGTTTAACAGTAATGCCAAGCCAACTAGCTTTCTTGTTCATTGTTGTTGTCTGTAGTAAACAAACTGTGTGGAATTGTCAGTGTTCGTCTATGTCATCATGTCATGTGCCATTGTTTTCGTC
>CAIGQW010055820.1:1790410-1811891 GCA_903798125.1 Danio choprae | reverse complement strand
AGTAAAAACGGCTAAGGTCAGTATTATCAGCTTTTTTTTTCTCCCTTGATTGAGTACAGAACAAACCACTGTTTTTCAATGACTTGCTTATTTAACCAAACTTGCCTAGTTAACTTACCATAATTAACCTAGTTAAGCTTTTAAACTGCACTTGAAGCTGAATAAAAGTATCTTGCAAAACATTATGTACTGTCATAATGTGAAAGAAGAAATTACTTATTAGACATTAGTTATCAAAACTATTATGTTTAAAATATGTTGAGAAAACTATTTTCCATTAAACAGCACTTAGGCACTTTAGCACTTCAAAACCCAAACACAATTTCACAAGAGGCCTAACAACTCCAACTGTACGTTATGCATGTAATGTTACAAATAAATAAATAAATAAACAAACACATATAAACATCCAAAAATCGGTCTCAATATATTAATAGAAAAATATATTTACAAAAACATCAACAACGTAATGCATAAATATAATTATAGAATATAATCATAGAATAAGAGTTGTGAAAAATTCATGAGCCTGGACTCGAACTTGAGACGTCTAAAGCAATGTTGCGCTATACGTTGGCGCACTTACCACTGAACTATCGTTGACTACTTTATAATGTTATTTAGATAAATGACCAGAATTTGTTCTGCTGGCAAATGTCTTACCCATTGGAGCTAAACTGAGCAGATGATCGGTCAGTTCTCCTTTCTCCACGGCCAGATTTAATGCTCCAATCAGGTCTCCTCTCCACAGTCTCAGATACAGCACAGAGTCATAATGAGCAGCTTCTACGTGACTCTCCTCTGTCCAAAAGCACACAACCACATATCAGAGACTCTATGAAGACATCAACGCAGATCTTCATTATATCAGCTCATCCTCACCCTCCTCCTGCATCATCCTGTAGAGAGCGTCTCTGTCTGTAAAGAGGCCGAGCTGAATGTGATCTCCAGCTCCTGGAACACACGTCCCGCTTCGCCCTGAGGAGCACAGAGAGTAACCTTTTTTTCCCTGTTTAGTCACTTTAAAACATCAAATTCCTCATTTAAATGTTCCAGAGAAGAGAAGATTACATCCATGACATGTATAAAGGGATAGTTCACACAGGGATTTCAATTCTGTCATTATTTACTCAACTTCCTTTCTTCTGTTGAACACATTGAGGGTTTTTTTTTTTGTAAAGAAGTTAATGCTTTTATTCAGCAAAGATTCGTTAAATTGTTTAATAGTGACTTTAATATGCGGGCATTACAGTGTCAATCTAAGCCTTAGGGTTTTGTCAATTGCAGATTTGAATTTAATTGATTGTATTTAATTGACTGATTGCATATTGATGTGAATTTTATGTTCATTATTTTTTTGGGGGATGATGCACATGGAATATTTATTTACTTGACTTAAATAAAAAGTAAATAAATAAGCAAGCATTAGTATCAATTATATATAAAATACATGTTGGATCATTACAATTTAAACTCACCGGCCACTTTATTAGGTACGCCTTACTAGTACAGGGTTGGACCACCTTTTGCCTTCAGAACTGCCTTAATCCTTCGTGGCATAGATTCAACAAGGTACTGGAAATATTCCTTAGAGATTTTGGTCAATATTGACATGATAGCATCACGCAGTTGCTGCAGATTTGTCGGCTGCACATCCATGATGCAAATCTCCCTTTTCACTACATCCCAAAGATGCTCTATTGGATTAAGATCTGGTGATTGTGGAGGCCATTTGAGTACAGTGAACTCATTGTCATGTTCAAGAAACCAGTCTGAGTTGATTTACGCTTTATGACATGGCATGTTATCCTGCTGGAAGTAGCCATCAGAAGATGGGTACACTGGGGTCATAAAGGGATGGACATGGTCAGCAACAATACTCAGGTAGGCTGTGGCGTTGACACAATCCCCCACACCATTACACCACCCCCAGCAGCCTGAACAGTTGATACAAGGCAAGATGGATCCATGCTTTCATGGTGTTGGCCAAATTCTGACCCTACCATCCGAATGTCGCAGCAGAAATCGAGAATCATCAGACTACGCAAAGTTTTCCCAATCTTCTATTGTCTAATTTTGGTGAGCCTGTGTAAATTGTAGCCTCAGTTTCCTGTACTTAGCTGACAGGAGTGGCACCCGGTGTGGTCTTCTGCTGCTGTAGCCCATCTGCCTCCAGGTTCGATGTGCTGTGCGCGTTCAGAGATGCTCTTCTGCATAGCTTGGTTGTAACAAGCAGTTATTTGAGTTACTGTTTGCTTTCTATCAGCTAGAACCAGTCTGGCCATTCTCCTTCTGACCTCTGGCATCAACAAGACATTTGCACTCACAGAACTGCCACTCACTGGATATTTTCTCTTTTTCAGACCATTCTCTGTAAACCCTACAGATGGTTGTGCATGAAAATCCCAGAAGATCAGCAGTTTCTGAAATATTCAGACCAGCCCGTCTGGCAACAACAACCATGCCACGTTCAAAGTCACTGAAATCACCTTTCTTCCCCATTCTGATGCTTGGTTTGAACTGCAGCAGATCGTCTTGCCTAAATGCATTGAGTTGCTGCCATGTGATTGGCTGATTAGAAATTTGCGCTAGCGGGAGTTGGACAGGTGTACCTAATAAAGTGGCCGGTGAGTGTATAACTATTTATTTATTTACTATTTATTTATTTATTTAATTGGTTACTATTTACAGGGTTCCCAAGTGTCTGGGAATACCTTGCAATTTAGGGGGTTGTTTTCCAGGCATGGAAATGACCTGGAATTTGATAGAAATGACCAAATGTCCTGAAAATAATTCTTGTAATAGTGTACTGTTTATAAGTCTAGATATGACGACAGCTGATCTAGGCTGTTGCTTCTGCTGCACAATGGCAATTACATTTAAGTTTTGACCCTCTGAGGTTCCTCTAGCTCAGTGCGTCTTAAACCTTTTCTGCCATTCCCCACTTTGAAGGTAGAGAAGTGTTCCATCTCCCATCACCCAAACAAAATTGTCTGTCTTGTTTTTTCTCTTATTTCATGTTATCTTTTCGTTTCATGTCACAAACCTATTTATTTCGAACTTTTATAGCCACTGTCAGGGCTGTGCAATAGTGAAAATAAAAAGATATCTCAATATTTTCTAGGATTCTGCTGATAACAACCATATTTTGCAGGATTCAAAAATGTTTTTCAACATTTCTGATATTTTATTAGCTTTCTTTCAAAATGTCAATACATTAACGATTAAATAAAATAATATTGAAGATATTAATATCATTAATAATATTAATATTGAAGAACAGTGTTAATCATTATTGAACTGAAGAAAAAAAAAGATTTATGATATTATCATACACCCCTAACCACTACTCTCTGCAATAAAGTTTTTGCTCCACTTCAATTAACATTCAGACTTTAAATATTATTATAAATATAAAACGTATTGGTAGTTACTGATTCAGTACTAAGCTTGCGACTAATGTGTATGACACATGACGTCCGTCATGAATTACCTGAAAAAAACTCCTGGAAAATGATTTCTTTAAAAGAGTGGGATCCCTGGTTTATTTCTTTACTTATTTACCATGTTTACCGTCTGAGTGTCTCACAGCAGCGAGAGTCAGGCAGTCCTGCTGGAGCTCGTCTTTGGGTCGGTGATCCATCGAAGTGCTGAGAGGAAGAATAGAGCGCGGCTTTCTCTTTTTTAAAGACAAATCTACAAACCAACAGTAGACGGGAGATCAGAGAAGTGAAAGAGATATGCAGGACATCAAGCATGCTTTGAGAAATCTAAAACACTAAAAATGTTCTCTAAACAGCTGCGATATCAGTGATAACAAACTACTATTTATATACTTGCTTATATTTACTTGCTAACTTTTTTTACTTGTCTAATTATTAATCTACTTAATAAATGTATTACTTATTTACTTAGGTAAATCAGTGAATATTTACTAATTTACCCAATAATTATTTACTTATCTGATGTATTTGCTTATTTAGCTCACTATTTACTTGATTATTACTTTATTTAGTTTGATTACTTCATTACTCAATTGATTTATTGCTATTTTCATTTATTTATCATGTCAACACATAATTAAATAAAATTGGGCAAATATTTAAATAATTAAGTAAATAAATCAGCAAATAAGTCAATAATAAGTATGATAGATAAATGAAAATAGTAATAAATTAAATGTTTCATGAAGCTACTTTTTGAAATTTACTTAGACATTAAAGTAAATAAATATGTAGTAACAATTGAAAATTAAATGTGTAAATATTACATTATTTCCAATTATTAAGCAACTAAACAATTATATATGTATTTTACATTCACTTGTTCATGTAATTATTTACCTATTCAATTAATGTATTTTCTTATTTATTCGACTATTTACTTAAATTATTTATTTATTTATTTAATATATTTGATCATTTATTTATCTTATATACATTTAACTTTTTTGCAGATTTATTTACCTAACTATTTAAACATTTGCCCAATTGTATTTATTTATGTATTAGCTTAATTAAAATGCAAATATTTACTTATTTATACCTAATCTACTTACCCATTTACATAAATTTTGCCATTTGCTAAATAATTTACTTAAATACCTATTTAAATATTTACTTTGTACCTATTTACATATTTAAATTTCACTTATTACTCATATTTAAGTCAGCTTAAATGTGTAAATAATTATGCAAATAAAAAAAATTAAGCAAACAAATAATTATATATAATAATTCGGTTTAGTCCCTTTATTAATCTGGGGTCGCCACAGCAGAATGAACCTTAAAATGAACTTATCCAGCATATGTTTTACGCAGCGAATGCCTTTCCAGCTGCAACCCATCACTGGAAAATACATATATATAGCTCATATGAGTATATATTATTTTACATATTTATATACTTTTATATTAACTTATTCGCTTAATTATTTGCCTATTGAATTATTTCCTGTATTTGCTTATTTAACTATTTACTTAATTATCCATTTATTTTGTTGATATATTTACCTGCTTTATTTACTTCATTACATGTTTGATTACTATTTTCATTTATTTATTATTAACTTATTTGCTGATCTACTGACCTAATTACTTATATAAATAAAATTGGGCAAATATTTAAATATGCATTTACTTAATTAAAATGTAAATATTTACTTTATGCTAATCTATAATGATGTACAGTTAAAGTCAGAATTATTAAACCCTCTGAATTATTAGCCCCCCTGTTTATTTTTTTCCCCAATTTCTGTTTAACGGAGAAAAGATTTTTTCAACACGTTTCTAAACATAATAGTTTTAATAACTTATTTCTAATAACTGATTTATTTTATCTTTGGCATGATGACAGTAAATAATATTTTACTAGATATTTTTCAAGACACTTCTATACAGCTTAAAGTGACATTTAAAGGCTTAACTAGGTTAATTAGGTTAACTAGTCAGGATAGGGTAATTAGGCATTATTATTGTATAACCATGGTTTGTTCTGTAGATCATTGAGAAAAAACCAAATAGCTTAAAGGGGCTAATAATTTTGACCTTAAAATGGTTTTAAAAAAATTAACAACTGTTTTTATTCTAGCCGAAATAAAACAAATAAGACTTTCTCCAGAAGAAAAAATATGATCAGACATACTGTGAAGATTTCCTTGCTCTGTTAAACATCATTTGGGAAATATTTAAAAAAGAAAAACAAATTCAAAGGGGGTTTAATAATTCTGATTTCACCTGTACTTTTCTATTTACATATCTGTAGTCACTTGCTAAATTATTTACTTAATTACCCATTTTAATATTTACTTTACCTATTTACATATTTAAATTTGACTTATTACTACATATTTATTTCAATTTAAACAAGTCAGTTTAAATGTGCAAATAATTATGCAAATAATCAAGCAACCAAATAATTATATATAAGCTCATAAGTATATATTAATTTACATTTACAATATATTATATACTTTTATATTCACTTTTTTTTTGCTTAATTATTTGCCTATTGAATTATTTCATGTATTTGCTTATTTATCCATTTATTTAAATTATTTACTTAATTATCCATTTATTTATTTGACATATTTACTGTTTTTCATATACTTCATTACATGATTGATTTATTACTATTTTCATCTTGCTTATTATTTAATTATTTGCCCAATTACTTATTTAATTATTTGCCCAATGCTATTTATGTATTTACTTAATTAAAAATGTAAATATTTACTTATCTATTTAGGCATAATTTGCTAAATTATTTACTTCCTTACCCATTTACATATTTAAATTTCACTTATTACTACATATTTATTGACCTAGTTATTCGCACAATTAAATGTTAACATAATAAATTTGCTTACACATTTAAGCAAACAAATAATTATATACAAGCTCAAATAAGTATTTAATAATTGCATTTTTATATACTTTTACCTTCACTTATTCGCTTATTTACTTATTCGATTACTTAATGTATTTGCTTATTTATTTGACTATTTACTTTAATTATTTAATTAATTATCCATTTTTTGATTACTATTTTTTTTTTTATCTTATTACATATAGGCCAATTTATGTATCTAATTATTTAAATATTTTCATAATTCTGTTTAATTACGTATTTAAATGTAAATATTTACTTATGTCTTATCTATAATTATGCACTTATCTATTTACATATCTATCTACTAATAATTTCGTCATTTGTTAAATTATTTACTTACCTACTTAAATATTTACTTTATTACCTATTTACATAATTAAATGTCACTTATTGTTACATATTTATTTACCTGAATGTGAAAGTCAATTTAAATGTGTAAATATTTAATTATGCAAATAATTAAATGTGCTTATACACAAATTTATTAAATTTACATATTTACTTCCTTCCATAATTATTTACTTATTTAATTAATTACCCAATTAAACAGATTCTTGTCTATTTTAGTATTTGCTTAATCGTTTACTTATTTACCCAATTCAATTATTTTCTTACTTAACGGTTTACTTATCTGCTCATTCTTTTAAATGTTTATAATGAATACTAAAACCTTAATATTCAATTATGTAACAAGATAATTATTATTAACGGTGATATCAGTTTAACAAAAACTGAAATTCCAGTTTCCAAAAAATGATCCATTTAGAAGCATTTCATAATCACTTCTTTGCATGATCTACCCACATATTTTATACTCAGAGATCTTGTGTTTTCAAAAACAAAATAAACGCCCTCACCTATTTTGTCTTTTTTCTTGTCCTCTTTGACCTCTCTTTTAACAGCATGGCTGAACTTCTCTCCGTTGTGCAGTCTATCGCTGGCACGTGTGTCCACACTGCTGTCTCTGGACCTGCCTGTGACCCCCGTGATAAAGGTTATTCATCACTCCACACCCACACAAACGGAGTGACATTTCAAAGGCTGCGCTGGAAGCACAAAAGCGAGAGGAAGCGGAAGAGACAGCGAGTGATGAAAGCGTTACCCGTGACGGATGGAGCTTCTGTGTTTTCTCTTTCCTCCTCCTCCTCCTCCTCATTGTCCGATTGGCCTTCTTCTGCTCCACTGCCTGCTGCTCCTTTCACTTCTTCACCTAAAGGCATTTCACTTTCCTCCGCCTTCATCCCACCCTTTCCTGGCACCTTCTTTTTCTTCTTGGGCTTTTTCTGCGGCGCTCGCTTTTTCTCCATGTCCACACGTTTCTTACCTGTTGAGGAAAACATCCAAGTATGCATACAGATGATGACATTTTTAACACATTTTTCCACATGAGAACTGTCTGTTGAATTGCAGATTACACTTCAACCCATTAACTCACCATCCCGATAGTAGGGGCTGTTACATGTTCATGTATTTGGTTATTTATTTACGTTATTTGTTGCCCTCTAGAGTTTTATATTACCTGTTTTTTAATTACTTGAGCGGAGTTGTGCTCCCATTTCGTGTTTTACCTATTTTTTGTCAATTCCTCCCATACTTTATTATCATTATGTTGTTTATTTTAATAAATTCCCCTAGACTGATCTATTTATCTTTTCCCTCATTTGTGTTATGGCTGTAACATAATTGGGGGCTCGTCTGGGATATGAAGCAGGGACCTCTTGCTTAAGTTTACTTCAGTATACTGCAATTAAATCCTAATCTAATCATGATAACTATATATTGTTGGAAAGGTCTAAATGTATTCTGAACAAATATTATACAGTTGTTGTTTTTTTGTCTTTTATTATGTAGGAAAAGTAATAGACTAAAAAAAATTATAATAATTTTACTGTCTCCCTGTGAGGCCAATTGCGGTTACAAATTTAAACCTTAAATATTACAGTCTAAACATAAAAGCAATATATCATTAGAAAGCTTAAAATATCTAGTTTCCAAATCTGGTGACTGATTTTAGATATATATGGCTGACCAACAGTTATTTATTAATTTGCGACAAGGATACTCAGAGTCGTAAAGCATTACTTTGCTACAGCAATCCACATGTAAATTGTTTTAAGAAGCTAAATTCAAATCAAATTTCACCACTTTGGAATCTGATGCCTAGTTCACAAATAATGTCAAAAGTATGAAAAAAAAATTGTTCACATTCCTTAAAAACAGGGGGCGCCCTTATACCAATAAGGTTATATCACCAATAGAAACATTCATGTCATCTGTTGGTCATGTTTGGTACTGCATACAAACAAAATCTTACTGAAAGTTAATTTAAGATATCAACTTCAAATTTGGAATATAAGTTGTTTCGATATTTATCTTAGATTTTTCTGTAAATTTGGGCTAAAACAGGTTTTGTAAAACACACACAATACATTTATTGTTTTATTGTTTTCATTAACTTAAAGGCACATAACTTTTTATTTTATTTTACTTTTTGAATTGTTTTCACTTTAGCTACAACCCAACAAGTGTCTTCTTCAAAATGAGACCAAGCTTAAATCTATGCTCCAAAGTGTTGAAGATCAGCAATCATTTAAATAGAACATGTCATTTTCATGTCTATGTTAAAAAAGTGGGGGCCTTAGGGTGTTAAAGGGGACCTATTATGCTACTTTTTAGAACATATCTCTGATGTCCCTAGAGTGTGTTTGTGACATTTTAGCTCACAATACCCCACAAGTTTATTTGATTTGTGCCGTTTTGGTGACTGTCCCTTTAAATTCAAATGAGATTGTGATCCCAGTCCTCTTTTCAAAAGAGAGTGGATCTACAAATTCCTATACATCAGCATCAAGCAGCAACTTTCCGCTCTCCCTAGTGAAGCTTATAAGGAAGTGACTAAAACTGCAATTCATTGGGGACTGACCACTGGGGCCTGGCTCCAACAGAGCAAATTTCCATAGACTCTGATGTTAAAATGTCCAACATTACAGCAGATACAAAGATGTTTACAGCCTGGTACAAAAAAAAAAAAAAGATTTTGGTGTATATAGCTAATATTACCTTTCATGACAAACTATGTTTTATAACTCAATTTATATTAATTTAATATAAAGCCGTAAATTTATATTTTATATCATAGGCTATCCGCAAGACTGTGTACTTTCACCTGTTTTTTTTATATATATTATATTTTTATATATATTATATTATTATATTATATATATTATATGCAAATGATTGTCGGAGTACACATGAAAATAGGTATCTGGCTAAATATGCAGATGATACTGTGCTTTTGTCCTTACTTTCTCATTCAGATCAGGAATATGGTTTAGTTTTGCATGATTTTATTTCATGGTGCAATAGAATGTGAATGACAAATGCTCATTAACTTTGGTAAAAAAAAACAAAAAAAAAACACTTTAATTGAAGTTGAAACACGACAATATATATATTAAAAACTTTAAGTAATTTTTTTTTTTTTTTAGGGACGGGGTGAATTTGTTTTAATCAGCAGAGCACATTTTAAATGTGCAAAGATCTCAGCTTGTGCCAGAAAATGTGGATATGCTGATGATGATTCTTCTTCTTCTTCTTCTTCTTCTTCTTCTTCTTATTATTATTATTATTAATAATAATAATAATAATAAACACATTTTATTTGTATTATTCATTTTTTTATTTTAATTTGGAATTTGTTTTACATTTGCAATTTAGTTCTGTTAGATATATTTTTATTTATATATTTTTTTCATTTTAAAAACAATAAACAACAACAATAACAATAACAATAATAATAATAATAATAATAAAAACAATAATAAAGAAATAATAAAAGTCCACTTTTTGTGATAATAATTGAAAAAAAAAAAAAAAACAAAAAAACATATTGAGAGATTAGTTTTGCAAATTGTAGTGAACTGCGAGTTGAGTGAATTGCTACATCCCTAGTAATAAAGTCCATATCTCCTATCCCTAATGATACCCAAGCTAAGGAGACTCATTATAAATTATGTTTAGCAAAGTTTGGTTTAAAAACTTCACTCAATGAATTCAAAATTCAATAATTGCTGCTATACATACTCTTGGGAGGTGTGATGTGTTCCTGCTTGGAAACGGCCCATTCCTGAAGGGTGAAGTCATCTCCGCCGGTCCAGACCAGGTCAGGGTCAACAGCAGACCACTGAACACACAGCAGACGACCTGAGTGACCCCTGTAGTTACACACTGGCTCCTCCTTCAGCACATCCCACACCTGTAGAAATCATTCAAAATCATTATTATATAATAATTGAACTAGTCTAGACGTAAAGGGTAATTAAACAAACCTTACAAACATTAACCTTTATTGGCATAATAATACTTTAGGGGCTTTCACATCAAGAAGTTACAGCAACTCAGTTAGCGGGACTAGCCATGAGGATCAATTACTTGAAAAGTAACGTCAGCTGGCCAACAGCAACATCAACAAAATCAACAATTGGAGAATGTAGAACAATTTGATTGGAGCGGTTTTAATTGTGTGCTGTAGAATATAATAGAGATGAATAAAGACATAAGTTTTATGATTAAAACCATAAAAAGGAATGTGAATGTCACAGAATTAACATGAATGTAAATTAACACTTTAAAATACAGTGCCAGTGTTTTGTATGGCAGTCATCCCCTAATCAGAGTCAATGTGAATCCTATTGAGACCATGTCCAGATGAACATGGATGTATTTATAAACAGTTTCCCCTGCCTTTGTTTGTTTTAAACAAATCTCTGTATGCAAAGATGCACTGTAATGCAAGTTAAGGGCATGCCGAACCAACAGGTGGCGATAAAAGCCTTTTATGCTGGGTTCACACCAAATGCAGAATTAAGTATTTGTGCAAGTGCACTGCAGACAAATCAATGCAAATGTGAGAACCGAGGTGGATTACTGTCCTGCAGTGCAAACGACATGGAATATGCAACACATTTTCTGCGAACGTGCGAAATTTGCCTCTTCCATGTTTGATGTGAACCCAGTCATGTTGGCCAATCAGAAAGGAGAAAACAGCGCTCATGCGGCCAAACAGTGTAGAAAAAACTGTTTTTGTGTGGACAGGGCCAAAGTTAGTTCCTTCAAATGGTGTTCCTAGAACTAAAATCATTCCCAGTTCCTGAGGTGCAAATTTACATCAATCTTTCTTTTAAAACCATGCTAGCATCACTGCTCTTTTTAATCGCAATCACAGAATAAATTCCAAAAAGTTATACAAGACATTTCAGATGATTAGCACTAACCGAAAAATACACTCACATAGGGTTGGGCAGTTTAATCGAGGCAATTTTTATGTGCATTTTGTCAGTAAAACTGGTGCGTCTAGATGGAGCAGAGTTTACTACGTAGAGTCGTAGTACACTGATAAGCTATGCAAAAAAAACCAAAACGGTTTAAATTCAAATTTGTTTGAATCTTTCAATAATAATATGGAGATAATCATTCTGTGATAATGACAGCTATTTGCATAGCTTCTCAATGAACTAGAGCTGTAATAAAAACTTAAAATGAAATTAAAACATGTTATTTACTCCAAACCCACCTCAAAACTACAGTCAAGTGTTTAAAATAAATCCTTCTGTGAGATGATTCCGCAGTCGTGTGTTTATTAGTCACGCAGAATCAATGAAAGCAGTTAAATCTTCTGTTTATTCAGCCAACGCCATTTTCTCCAGGGGATTTCCTGGGCTTGTGTATTTGGACAGGTTCGTGGGTTTCCACGAGAGCACCCTCTGGCCTTTGTCAGAGATTTACTACAAACCACATCGTGCTTCCTTGAGAAGATGCCCAAGACAATAGCAGCATTGCTCAATCATGTTTGAGATTTCAATTTAATTAAATCACTTAAGCTAATAGTTCTAAAAACTATGAAAAAGTTTCTCCAGTGTGAAAGCCTCTATTCAGTACCCACTTTCAGACAAAAAAACTCTTGGTGTAACTTACCTGAGCGGTTCCATCATAACAAACTGTCACCAGACGGCCATCATGATGAGGGCTCCAGGCTAAACCAGTGATTTTGTTGGTGTGACCAGAGAGAGTCCTGAAAGGTTCTGTCACCGAAACTGGCCTTTCTGATGGGCTTTCTGTAAACGAAAACACACAATCAGAAGACAACACTTACAAACTACTCATGGTATATTTTACATACACTGTGCACAATATATGTAGTTTTGGTATGCCTAGTACCGTTAACCAGATCAATCAAACAAGACTGAAGAGTTGGTTCTCACCTATGGCACTTCTGAGGTCATGGATGTAGATTATGGCGTTACTGGAGCCTGATGCCAGCAGATACTGCAGCTCATTCTGAGAGGAGTGCTGATGGTGCCAGCGCAGTGAATTAATGATCTTATGATGCTGCTGCACTGTACATAAGAGCTTCAGCATTGGAGCCTTCAATACCTCTATGGACCTACAACAAAAAAGCCAGATAGACGAGATGATTAATATAACCTGTAATATACAGCTTTTTTTTTTTAATTTGTAATAGCACCTTTCGCATTTACAATACTTTTAAAAACTGGATATAATATATGGTATATCGTATTTAAATACAATATGGAAATAAAACAGAGTCTGGACTTATTGTACAAAATTTGCTGTGCTATTTATTCTAGAATAATAAAGAAATAAAGAATAATAAGGGGGAAAAAATGCTTGTATTTGGGTTTGTCACTTTACGGAGACTGTATTTATTTGATCAAAATGGAGAAACGCTAATATTAATAAAATTTAAAATACAATTTTGGCTTATTATAATTATAATATAATTAATTTCATATCTTAATTAATAATATCTTATTTCTGTGAAGGCAAAATCTCCAGTGTTACATGATCTTTCAGAAATTATTCTAAATCACAGATTTGCTGCTCATGAAACATTTATTATTTTCAACTTTTAGTCAGTTGTGCTGCTTAACTGTTTTCAAATCAAAAACAAAATTTATGAATCTTTTTATAGTTAATTTTGATCATTTTAATCAATGTGTCTTTGCTAGAAAGTTTTTACTTCAATTTCAGATTTTTAAAAAATAGAAATACACACGCATTACATTTATAACATTGTAGCCTAAATTTTACCGTGAGATCAAAATATAGAATTGTGAGACCACTAATATATTTCAACAATGTATATTAATCTAAACTATTAATATATTCATCCACAAATTAATATTACTGAATTTCTAACAAATCTTAACAAATTCAACCTCATTGTAGTGTCTAAATCTAGCAACAGCAAAAAAAAAAAGAAAAAAAAGAAAAAAGATACGATTAACATTTTACTCCAATTTTAAGATTAAAACATTACATTACCCATCTTCATTTCCAATGGCCAAAATACTGCCGTCTGGCTTCCAGCTGAGGTCTGTGTGTGGGGGCATCTTATGCTAAAACACACAATAACATTTTATTTATTTAGATTAACATTTTCAAGCTCGTTTTATACTTATAATGCATGTGGTACTCTTATTTTGAAAATGGCATATACATTATGCATTTATTCAATACTACTTTAAAGAGGCAGGTCTGTTTAATTGTCTCTTTAATCAGTTTAATTAGAGAATTTTTTAGTGTGTGTGTGTGTGTGTGTGTGTGTGTGTGTGTGTGTGTGTATAGGAGAGAGCGCATCATGAGCTGCTGAAGCATCAGAACAGAACATATTGATATTCATGACCCTTCCAAATATTGTCAAACCCAACCATATCACATTAGGGCCAATTCCTATTTTTGGGAATGTACTTGTAAAACTGGAAAACATTCTGCTGTTTCTGGAGAATTTCTGCATCTAGCAAAGTAAAATGCATCAACACAAATATAAGCAAGCTATATCTCCTCATACTTTGATGTTGTTGGTGTCTCGGATGAGTTTGTCAATGTTACTGGCCTCCCCAGACAGTTTCCAGGGGTCGTGCTGAAAAATGACTCCCTCCCCACCACAACTGTACAAACTGTAGGCCGGCTTGTCTCCTGCTCCACCTGAGACACACACGCACATACACACACAATTATTAATGCCAGCATCACTAGCATTATTGCTTATACTTCAGCAAATCCCTTTGAACAAACAAAAGCAATTATCTCCACCCCCCAGAGCACTTGAGATGGATATGGTGATGTATGTCTCATTCATCAGCAGCGGCGGTGGCGAAATTACGTTTTCATTACTTGATTATGCAACAGCTCTAGAGAGGGAATGTAAGCGTTTTGTTCAGAGGCGGCCATCATTTATTGCTGATGAATAGTTTTTGGTGGCATTCCAAGTTCAATGTTTACTAGATCATGTGGGTGTGTGTGTGAATGTGTATGTGCGTGTGTTTTATGAATTAACTTACCAAAAGACATAGGCGGCACAGGAGGACCCCATGAGAGGGAGTAGACAGTCCTGCGGTGGTAAGTGCTTGAGATTTGAGGAGGTCTGCAGATGATAAGAATGAAGTGTCAATTTATTATTTAAATAAATATTTGAAACTTTAACTGAATTCTTATGCTATCAGTCATCCTAACACTATGAATATTGTATAGACATTTTTTCTGTGATGACAGTCTTGCATTTTAAAGGTGCCATAGAATGAAAATCTGGATGTTCAGAATATGAAAACATGCAATGAGCATCAAACACATTTGTTTCATTATACTCATGTAAATCCAGTGAGTGTAAAATCCTAGCAAAATCAGGCCAATAAGAACACAACATGAGTGTGACGATCTACACAGGATCACCAATATGCATACTCTAGACAGCGTTTAATTGGCCACAAAATTTCAGTGAGACTACAACAATGATAGTTTTTCTTCCATATTTAAGGGTGCATTCAAAGCTGTAGTACGTTTACCGTGGTCCCGACTAAGGTTACAAAATGATACACTGTAGCATTTTTCTGCCATTTTGGTTTCGTTTACACCAGACTGACTGCTCTGAACCGAGCTAGTTGAAATGATTCAAAAAGCAGTCACATGACAACATCCACATCAGTCATTAGCTAGACAAATTTCCTTTTGATAGGTCAGAATTGCTCACATGCGGAATACACTGAAGTAAACAAAGAGTGGAGAAAAAGTCAGGAGAAAAGCTCCACATTTGTCCACAACCTGCCATAATTGTGGTAAATTGTGAAAAAAACATTTTCTTATTACAGAAAGCACACTGCAGCTGGTTTAGTCCAGTAAAGCAAAGTACTTTTTGCATTCGAGTCAGTTTGTGGTCAGTTCACATTCTCACCTCAAACAAACCACTCCAGGCTTTGTTTGAAAGCGTACCAAGACCACCTCTTCGAGCATGTCTCATTATGCTTGTTTGGTCCACTTTGGTGCGCACCAGAGTATGATTGCTGCTTTCACACCCAAACAAACAACATTAAAAAAAGTTAACTCTGGTACATTTTAACCAAACTAAATCAGACAGGTGTGAAAGTACCCCAAGTTTGTTTTATACTTACAATGCATGTGGGACTCTTATTTTGAAAACGGGATATAAATTACATATTTATTCAGTGCCACCCTAAAGGCCTTTTTATTGTATATTTAATTAGTTTAACATGCTTATTGTGAAATTTTCAGGGTGTGTGTATGTTTGAGAGAGAGAGAGAGAGCAACATTAGTTGTAGAAGCATCAGAACAGAGCACATCAGTATTGGCTTCCAAATATGGTAAAAACCAACCATATCACATTAGGGCCAATTATTATTTTTGGGAATAGACTTGTAAAACTGAAGAGAAAACATTCTTCTGTTTCTGGAGAATTTTTGAACTTAGCAAAGCCATATACCTCCTATGTAAATATCAGAGAACAACGTAACATTGTATCAATACATTCTATGGCACCTTTCAAGGGTTTGTTCACCCCAAAATTTAAATTGTCATCATTTACTCACCCTAATGTAATTTCAAATCCATACATAATTTGCTCATCTAATTAATCGTATCTTTAAATATGTATTTTTATGTCAAAGATAACACAGATAAATTGTTCACCTCAAGAATATAAATGTAAGTAAATAGTGTAAATATTGATTTTATGACAAGTAAATTTCAGATTTCCAAATATGTGACACTTCAAAATAAACGTTCAGAAAATGTTTAAAATTATTTATAATGAACAAATAAAATGTAATTACATCCACATATATTTTTTTAAATAGACTTGGATTGCTGTTTCACAGAGAGCACACTGTTCCAGTGTTGCCAATTTTTTATTTGGTTGTAGAATGCATTTGTTAATTAATAAACTACGTGTGGACTGAACATAATTTGGCAATCAAATTTAGCTACAATGTGTACGGTGCATTAGATATATTTTGAAATCACTTTTTAAATGTTTTGAAGTGTCACATTTTTTAGTGTACAGACTTTCAAAAATAAAATAGGAATCTGTTTCAATTAAAAATACCTCCAATTGTTCTATAAAGATGAACATACGTCATGAATTTGTAACGACATGAGGGTAAACATATTATAGCCCTTTTATTTTCATTTAAACCTAATATTGAAGCTTGTATCAAATGTAATTTTACAGTAAATCCAAGATTTCTTATATATAAGTGAAGTTGAAAACTCATTGAAGCATAACGATATGTATATATATATATATATATGTGTGTGTATGTGTGTGTGTGTGTGTGTGTGTGTGTGTGTGTGTTCTTCTTACTTGTTAGAGTAAACCTCATAGATGCCAACTTTACCATCATCGGTACCAAAAGCCAGTGAGCCTTCTTTTAGTGGATGCCATGCCAACTGTAAGACAAGTGGGCAAAAGTTACATTTATGACCTTTTTTATCCTTATCCTGATGTTCACATAATCTTTGATCCGGCCTATATCCAGAGCAGATGATAGTTATGGTCATCGATGAGTCGAGAGTGCAAGACTAATTCTTTTTTTTCCCATGCTTTTTTTCCCCTTCACTTTTGTCAATTGGTGATCTGAATTTAACTGAACTCAACTTCAACAGTGGCTTTTATCCTAAACTAAACTGAATGCGTTTTCATTTAACTAGAACTACACCAGCATTCTATCACTACTCTCCTGCCTGACTGACTTACTCAAAATTTGAAATTATATGGCTTTTTATTCTCTTATCTTCATCTATGTTAAGATATTTTGATACAATCTGCATTGTAAAAAAAGTACTATAGAAATGAAGATTAATTGAAAATTAGATTTAAAAGAAACTGAATGGTCCTTTGAGCAATATAACTGAGAATTAAACAGATTTGACTCACAGCTGTGACTTTAGATTTGATGCCTTGCCAGAATGTCTTGATGTCATACTGGTTCTGAATAGACAAGGTGCTCCACACGCGGATCATGCTGTCTCCGACCCCTAGAGCCAGACAGCCCGTGCCCACTGGGGAGAAGCTGAGACAGTACACAAACCCACCCAGAGTGGGTAGAGTCCAACAGCACTCCAGAGATGCCAGGTCCCAACACTTAATCTGAAATCACACATCCATATCAACAAATAAATGTGGAGAAAGACAACAACTGGGACCAACAAGATGCAATCTGAGATGCAGAATAAAAAAAATAAAACAAAAAAACAAAAACGCTGACAAAAAAAATTTGCTACCCAACCTTTACTCACTATAAACAACATTTGTTTAATGTTTCTGGCGTATTTATAATACATTTATTTAAAGTGACCCTGAAAAAAAATCTCTTTAAGGTTGCAGGGTCTTCTTGCCATCACCCTGATCTTTAGCTCCCTGCACAGATTCTCAACTGGATTTAAGTCAGGACTCTGGTTGGGCCACTGCAAAACTTTAATGTTTTTGTCTGCTAACAATTTCTATTTCTATCCATATATATTACAAATTAAAATGAATTACAAATTAAATTTATATTATAAATATAAACCATTCAAACAAACAACCACACTCCACTACATAAAACGTTTTACATTAAAACATATTATATTTAAATGTATTATTTATTTATTTATTTAACTTTTTTTCATGACATAAGAAGTTTCTGTTTCGTATTAAGCTTCCCCCACCCCCTGTTTTTAAATGAAAACACATAATTATGCTATATATATTTTTTTTTACACATTTGATAATGATGATTTGATTTCATGATGAATGTCACATTCAAATAAAATTGTATTATTATACCATAACTATAAAAGTTTAAGTAGTAATAAAGGTATTTATCATGTGCTTTGTAAGCAGATTGGTGACAGTTTACAAGCACATACCAATGTAGAGAGTTCTTACCTCTCTGTCCATTGAGGTGCTGAGCAGAAGTTCTCTGTCCTCGGAGCGAAAGGAGCTCATGTTGAAGACAATCCGGCTGTGATTCTGTCCATCTGAGGAACTGCCCAGTAGACTCCACTTCTGCTTGCCTGACTTCATGAGATCCCAGACTACGATCTCACCACTGCATTAATTCAAATCATATCCATTTGTTAAAAAAAAGAAAAATAACACAACATTCTCCAAATAGAGAACCAAGATTAGTCAAAAACCCATGCCATTTTATTTACACATTTCAATGTTTAATAACTAGGGACACACCAAACTTTTGGTGGTCATGAAAAAAAAAAATCAGTTTTTGCCCCAAAAGAGAAAAATGGCCGGAAATGAAAAAAGGCCAACAAAAAAGGCCACCACAACCAGCAGTGTTCAGTGTGGTGGTTTCACTGTCCCTTTAGTGTCCCTAGTGTCACTGTCCCCCTTTCGTTGTGCAAAACTGGAATAGCGCGCAAAATTTAATAAGAATACTGCCATCTCATTCACCCACTTAAAATGCATTGTACATTAAAAAAAAAAAAAATCAATTGCAGCAAATAAAATCTTGGTAAAACTTCTAGCTAATTATTTGTTTTGTTAAGTTTTATATTCAAAATTGTAATCTCTATTCTACACAATAAATAAATCAAAAATTCTCAGTTTATCTAGAATGGTGCAGCTCTATCTCCAACACAATAACCATTTACAGCACATGAACACAACCATACCCAAAACAGCTGGACACAATCTGTGAAGGTCTCTCTTTTGGCCAGTGCACAGTCAGCCACAGTCTTTCCTTCACTGTCGGATCAACTCCTGCGCCTCGTCTTTTCAGGAAGGGAAGTTTCAGGGTCATTACACCTAAAAGGAGACACACTGTGAGTAAAAAGACACTGCACCTGAAAGCTGCTGTAAACTAGTTTAGTTCTAGTTTTGAGTAACGAGTGTCACCTTTTCCTCTGGCTGTGCTCCATATCCGCATGGTCTGATCTCGACTACCTGAGGCCAAGTAACAGCCCGCTTCTGCTCCTTCTGTCACCCCACTGCTTCCATCTACAAAAGAGTCAATGACATTTTATTCATTCAGGGGGTTTCCAAATTATAAACACAAAATCTAAGGAGGAACTTCTAAATAAATAAATGTACATTTCAATAATTTCATTTAATTTTCATATTCTCTCATGTCAGGTAATTGTCATATGACATGCAAGAAACAAACATATTTTTTAGAATAAAGAAAACAAACTGTACTGTATGTTTAAGTGAACACTTAGCTGTTCTGTGATATTTTGATATCACTATGATTTGTTTTATTAACTACACACACACACGCGCGCGCACAGAGTATATTTAAAAATCTTATATGTTTTATTATATCTCAAGTTTTATTTGTAATCATTCATTTAAAAGCATGCCAAAATGTTAAGATATTCTCTGTGCTGAATATCAGAATGCGGATGCTTTGATTAAAAGGTTTATTTTATTTTTATTTAAATTACATTTTATTTCATATAATATAATAAATAAGTTTTTCATTCTATTGTAGTATTTTTATATTACGTATTACATTACATATACATGTTGCTGTTTTAATTTATTTAAAAATATCCAAATATCTAAAATTAACCCTGGTTTTGATCCAATTTGTGATGCGTCAACAAGCTCCAGCCATTCTTTTTCATACTTTCTGACTTTCTCCAGCACGAAGCACTTTTTAGGCATCAATTTTTAAATCAATTTCTGAATGTTTCCTTTTAGATACTGGGCCATGTCCACTAGTAGCATTACTTGGACTTAATCCTACAAATTTTTCCTTGTCATCTTAAAGTCAAATGCACTCGTCTTCTGTTTAATAATTGCTAAAAGGCTTATAACATTAAACTGGAAAAATCCTTCTCCACCCAGTTATGTACATTGGATGCATGATCTGATGCAGTCTATTCAAACAGAAAAAATTAGGTATAGTTTGCGGTAATACTAAAAATTTGACACTATTTGGCAACCTTTCCTCTCACACTTTAAAAAAAGAGAGAAAATAATAATGAATAATAATAATTAGATATTTTTTAAAAACTATAGCTGGCCTATTCTCCCTGCCCCTGGCTTAGTTATGAATGGATAGCACAGAGAAAATATGCATGTTTATGTATGTGTTTTTATTTATTAAATTTTTTTTGTTTAAATTACTTTTTTTTCTACTGCTGTACCTTTTGTATATTTGTATTTATATATATTTTTTCTGTATTGCTGTACAGCCTAATATGTGTTACTTTTATATATAATGTAAATTTTTTTATATTAATATTTAATTTTATATATATGTATGTATTTGTATATATATGTGTGTATATATATATATATATATATACACATATACATACATACATACATACACACTTGTATATACACACGTTTAATACTGTAACACTGACTAATATGCATCAATAAAAACATAGTTAAACTAAAAATAGTTTTAAATTCATTTGTATTTCAGCTATTTTAATACATTAATCTAAACTAAATAAAAAAGAAAATATTGCCTTTGCATTTAGCTGAAATAAAATATTCCATTTACAAATTGTTAGATTTTCAATTTCATTGCTAATAGTTCATTCGAAAATGTGTCTTTTTTTTTTTTACATATAGCCTGTGTATTTTATTAATTTAGATGATCTGATATGAAATATAATTAATAGTATGTCCTGATATGATAATAAAAAACATTTAAGTAATATCAAATACATGTGTTTATTTATTCATTTTCTTACAGAGAGAGAGAGGGGGGAGGGAGAGAGAGAGAGAGAGAGAGAGAGAGAGAGAGAGAGAGAGAGAGAG
>CAIGQW010055820.1:1773132-1790400 GCA_903798125.1 Danio choprae | reverse complement strand
AGAGAGAGAGAGAGAGAGAGAGAGAGAGAGAGAGAGAGAGAGAGAGATAGAAAAAGAACAAACATCCCTGCATATTATGATTTAACAAAACTCTTTTGTCTACCAAACCAAAGTAAAGTGATGCAACTACCGTAACATGCAGGGAAAACAGACAAAGAAAAAAATTTAATTTCTAGTTTACCTGCATTGTCTTCAGATCGCCCATAAAGAGGCTCTTCTCTGGGTCGAGGGCACCATGCCAGCGCATGAATCTCATCATCATGACCTCTCAGGCGGTGAACCACCTCTCCTTTCTTACTGATGTCGATCACTGCTATCATTCCATCTTTATACCTACAGGAGGAAGCATAAACAATGAGTCCTTGCTCTCTCTAGGATCACAATTAATGCACATTATATAATGCAATAATGTTTGTTTACCCCACTGCGATGAGGTTTTCCTCATGTGGAGAGCAGGACAAGCAGAAGATTGTTCGAGGTTCAGGGAAGAAGCTCTGGGTGTCGTTACTGCTGAACCAATAGCAAACCACGATGCCTTTCTCATCTCCGGTGACCAGCAGAAGCTTCTGCACTGGAGACCAGTGGACTGCGGTGATGGTGTTCTGTTTAAACACATTTACACTTGCTGATCATGCTGTAATATTTTACAGTTGCTTCATTTAATAATATAAAATGTAATATATTTTGCATTCAAATTTCCACCATTTGTATATAAAATTGTGAGACATGATGATGTATTAGCCAGGCTAATATTTTTACCTTATTTTAAAGGGATAGTTCACCCCAAAATCAGCATTTACCCACACTTCACTTATTTTAAACCAGTTTTATTTTTTTTGTTTTTTTGAAAAATGCTGGAAAGCTGTAACCATCGACTTCCATAGTATTTGTTTTTCCACATCCTTAAACGATTTTAAAACAAGTCACAGTGGGGTGGGTAAGTGACAGAATTAAAATTTTTGGGTGAAATATCCCTTTAACTCAAAATTTTCATTTCATGCCAACTTTAAGATTGGTCCAAACTCTGATTATTTAACCTTAAATTGGCCCAGTGGTTCAGGGCAACCTTGATGGATGACTCCTATATTTTTTTAAAGATCTGATTCATTCTGTTTTAAAGGTGTGTAATAAAAATAATCGTTCAGGTTCCTTGGGGTCAAACTGACAGTGAAAATGAACAGGAAAAGTGAAAAAAAAAAAATAATAATAATTTACATTAATTTGTCCAAACAAAAGTTTAAACCCATTATAAATCTGGAATGTTTACATTTCTGCAATGGCCTGGGTCTAGAACACAAATAAAAATTGGAACAAAAAATCTCTTTACGTACGAAATATCCCAAGGACCACTGGGCCCCAAGGAACCTAACTGTGTGGTTTTTTCCTGGGCCGCTCTAGGGTTAAATGTGACACCAGCATGAAATGTTCTAGTGGACATAAAAATGTGTGATATTCATACAAAAATAAATAAATAAAAATCAAATGATGTGCATTTTCACATCAAAAGCACATAAATTGAAGCAGGTAAAGCAATAGGCTGAGAAAAGCTGTAATAACATTAGTAATTTAAAAACAACCTGCCATATATATAAATAAATAAATAAATAAATAAATAGGAGATTTACAATATTTATTGTTTTAATTAATAATATTTTGACACACTTAAAAATGATGAAATGCATTTTTATTTAGTTCATTAGTTGATGGAGGAGGTAAAATACTTGGCAGAATAAGTATGTGTCCTGCAAATATAGTTCACTATGTACTGTAAAAGAGGAAAAATAACCGACAAAAAGATGCAACATGACACAAATGTTACAGTAGGACCAACTTTTCAACAAGTCAAAACACTTAATAGAAAAAAAAACAACTAAAACGTTGACTCACTTGGTGGACATTGTGCTCTTTCAAAAGGATTTTCTGCTCAGCGTCCCAGATTTTGACTTTCTTGTCATCTGAAGTGCTGCAACAAATGTGCTCCTGTCCTTCATTGGAGCAAAACGCAAACCCAGAAACTCTTTCAGTGTGTCCAGCGAGTTCACCTGCGGACAGAAAGACTTGTCAGATAGATGTGGTTTCATAAAAACAAACACTGAGTTGAAGTCCTTGAGCTCTTACCTGTGACTGCTGGAGATGCTGCAGTCACATTGAGCAAATACACTGTATTCTTTGCTCCGAAACCAAACACCCCTTTGCTATTTATGTCACTGCAGCGGGAACAGTACCAATTCGGAGAGGCTGGCAGATGTCTTTCGTGCATTATAAACAGCAAACAGTGTGTAAACAAATATGAAAAGTAATTCACGGATGGTGACAGTAAAATCACTTCTCACATGTACTCATGCTGCCAAAAACACACCGGCTGCCGAACATCGACAGCGTGTGTTGTAAAACATTATACGGAACGCGAGAAGGGACCAATGTACAAATAGAGTAAGTCAAGCCTTTGATTAAGACCAACGTATTCGTTATGTATGTTGACAGGAATATTTGTAGACCTGATTTGTAATTAGAATATTTTTGTTGGAACGACCTTACCGATAACAGTAAACGTAAAATTGTAAACCCTAAAAGAGACATACGCCGTAAAGCAGAGCGTCGTAACAAAATTAGAATGATTCAATACTGAGAATCGATTCTTTTAGACGTTTTGTTTTAAAGAATCGGTTCATAACATAATTTCGCGTATTTTTCACGCGAAATTTTATATCACTTTAAAACGTTCAAGAAATATATTTTAACATTATTTCTGCATGCATAATTCACCCGATAAAACGTAATGCAAAGTAAGTGAAGCTTTGAATATTGGTTTCAGAGGAGGTGTGAGTTCAACCGACTCACTAAAAAGTTCCGAATCAACAGAATGATTCGCTGACGATTCGGATATCGGTAAGATCCAAGATGGCAGCCTCCGCGGTGACATGGGCTGGTGAGTGAAATCTAATATAATTACAATTAATATCTATTTCCACATGCAATTCGGCTTGCTTAGTTTTAATTGACGATTATATCTACATTACCGACAGGTTTAGCCGCCATTGGTCGTGCTTGTGGACATATTCGCTCTAGGTAAGAAAACTCATGCAAATGTTGTGTGGCTTAAAGGACACTGACTGCAATCTAGCATAACTCATTCAACCGTGTCTCAAAACACACCTGACTACTGAGATGAGCAGCATTTCTAGGTGTCAGAAGTGCTGTCTGATGTTAAGTTTGAAAGCAAAGCTCATACTATCTACGGATTTGTCTGTTTTTAGGTTGCTTGGGTCCTCGTCTACGTTTTCTCAAGTGTCATGTCTTCACACAAGCACAGAGTTAAACAACAAACACTGGGAAAGGAGGAATCGGATCGTGTATCCACCACAGCAGAAAGATGAACCACGCAGACCAGCAGTTAGTAATACATTTCATTGAGAACACCGACTCACTCACATAAAAGTAAAGTAACCCTGGGTTATTTTAAACTCTGGTTTACAGAATTCTGGATTATTGTTTCTTAACTTATTTCATTCTTATTTAGCCAGAGTGAACAATTGAGCTCAAGTTATTCACACAATTTTTTTTTTTTTAACTATGTGAAGTCATAAACACAGGGTTAATTTCCTTATTGGTATATTTTAGCTGTCAGTGTCATTAGCTGTTTCCATCCACCTATTGTAATGCGCATTTGTCACTATTACATGGAAAAATGCTTTTTGGTAATACACGTTAAATACATGTTAAAAACGCACATACAATTCCTATGCGCACAATTGAGTAGGATAAACCTTTTATGCGAAAAGAAAAAATGAGCATGAACTAAGATGGAAACACATTTATGCGCATCAAAAAGGCGTGGGATTTTGTTTTAACAGATCATGTGGTAACAAAATTGGGTGTGATATGATGGCATTAATGGACAAAACAGCGGACCGACCACATTGCACATCTGAAATGTTTTTTTGGTCATGCTAAAATCCCTCAACCAAAGTCCATCATCAAAGTGGTTCAGTACTATTACATCCCAGAACTGTTTTGAGAGGCACATTATTGGCACTTTAGTTGCTAAGCATTATAGCAATATTCTAACATTATACAGCAGGGTTAAGTGCTCAGGAAGTCATAAATTCATAACTCTGCTTTTCATCTACCCATTCATTTACCCAGGGTTAAAAGCAGTGTTTCAATTGATTATAATCACAGGGTTAAAGGAACGCTCCATTTTTTTATGGATGTAGGCTCATTTTAAAACTCAGCTGGAGTGAAACAGTTGAATTTTACCATTTTTTTGTATCAATTCAAGCCAATCTCTGGATTAGGCCTGTAACAGTAATCAATATATCGACTTATCGTGCAATACTTGGAGATGACCCCAATAATTTTTGCCGTTGCAATATATATTTACAAATTCACAAATAATGTTAAAGCCATTTTACAATGACATTTACATTCTACCTCACACATGTCAAAGTTTATAATTGCACATTTACCTATTAGGACATTTAATAGTGTATATATAATGGGACATTTATCTTTTTAACATCAAATTATAAAAACTAAATAACCTTAAGAAAATTCCTTATCGTGACAGGCCTACTCTGAGTCTAGAGGGTGCACTTTGTAGCTTAGCTTAGCATACATAATTAAATCAGGTTAGACCATTAGCATATCGGTCAAATTTCAAAATATGTTTTGATAATTTTTGATAATTGTAATTGATATTATGCAGATTCCAACTGGTGATGCAAGTGTAGCATTTGGTGCTGAGGTCTATTTTCAGGCAGTATGATTGGACTTTCTGCAGCCATGGTACAGCAGGAAAGCTACTTGATTATTACGCTGGAATGAGAGTATAGTTCCTAGCCATATTGGCCTAAAAAATGGCAACGTTTCATTTTCTGTTAAAAAGGTCATGCTTTAAATAGGACAGTTATCAAAAGTCTTTGGTCATTTTTGAGTGAGTTGCTAATGGTCTAATCTGATTCAATGGTCTATGTTCGGCTAAGATAAAAGTGCTCCCATTAGACCTGGAGATCGGCTGAATGGATTAAAAAAAGGTAAAACTCAACTGTTTAACTCTAGGGGAGCTGTAAAATGCGTCTGTTTTCAAAATATGTCTGTTTTTTTTCGTGTTGTGTAAAAAAGAGAAAATAAATTCATTACTAGGTTAAAGTGTAATGAAATGGCCTCATATTTTTGTTTGTGTGTTTTAGGAGATCTGTCACTCCAGACGCCAGATTAAATACAGTAAAGACAAGATGTGGTACTTGGCTAAATTGGTGAGTGATAAATGTATGTGCAATGACGGTCACTTGGTAATATGAACTTCTAATTAGCAGCTTGTCTCATTATATGTGTGATAAATGTGTTTTCCAGATCAGAGGTATGACCATTGACCAGGCACTCGTTCAGCTTGAGTTCAACGACAAGAAGGGAGCTAAAATAATCAGAGAGGTAAAAAACTAAATCTGATATGACAAATATAAAGCATATTTAGCACAAGTAAAGCGTCTACTTTAATCTTTCAAATTACTTTGGTGCAAATCAAATGTTAAAATATAGATGAATAAATGTTCTATCGTCAATCATCTCAAGACCGATATATTGAAGTCATAATGAAATGTTGACCTGTATGTTGACCTCATAATGACCTGTACTTATTAAGTTGTCTAAATGTTATGATTTTGTAAATAATTGAAAATGTATTGCTGCCAAATAGGTCAAACCTATCATTTAAAGGATAGTGGAAAAGAATAAAGATTTAAAAGGACTATTAATTAGCCTTAAGTTTTAACAGGACTGCACTGTGATCCATAAATAGAATTTATTAATATCGCTCATCAGAGGATTCTTGTTCTGAATAAGCCTGATTTTTACTAAGATCCCGTAAAATTTAAATAATGTTTTTTTTAGATGTTTGTAAGATTGTTGTTGGTTTTAGGATATCTATTTGCTAGTGTGCTCCAAACTTGCGGTTTGTTTCTAAATGGATCAAATGGATTTGTTTTTCACATCAAGTCATTCTTCAGTTTCTCATCAAATCTTCTGACCAATCAAATGCTCTCTAGTATCTGACATGCCCCGCCCCCTTCAAGATGCTTCTCATTTGATGCGCTTTAGCTCAACCACTCAGACTGGCTGAGCTGTGATTTTAAAAACGCTATTGGCTATTTTTTAAAAAGGGGAGGAGATACTCTGTCCCACCTTCTCCTCATGTTTCAGACGAGTTTACATCAACACCAAATAAAAAATTTCAAAGCACTTCACAGGACTTTAATTATCAGTTACATATTAAACTTTTACATTGTAACTATTTTAGTGTGTCTCTTGTAAAAATGTTTAAAAAATGTTTATCTGTGATCATACAATGCCACACTTAAGTTTTTTTTTTTTGTTTTTTTTTTTTTTTTAAATGTTACAATTATTTTTGCATTTATTCCTTTGTGTCAAAGGTTCTTTTGGAAGCTCAGGACATGGCGGTCAGGAATCACAATGTGGAATACAAATCAAATCTATATATTGGTAAGTTGCATAAATTACATCAACATTAGTAATTAAGTTTTGGAAAATATGTATTTTTTGTCATTTTTATGCATCCAAATTGTATCTATGTTATTTGTTAATTATAAAAATATAAATACAATTATATTGTTAAACTATTTGCAAAAAAAAAAAAAAAAAGGATCTTGGGGCGACACGGTGGCTCAGTGGTTCGCACTGTCACCTCACAGCAAGAAGGTCGCTTGTTCGAGTCCCGGCTGGGTCAATTGGCATTTCTGTGTGGAGTTTGCATGTTCTCCCGGCATTTGCATGTTCTCCCAGGAAACCCGGAGAACCCGGTTTCCTCCGGGTTCTCCGGTTTCCCCTAAAGTCCAAAGACATGCGCTATAGGTGAATTGAATAAACTAAATTAGCCACAGTGTATGAGTGTGTATGGATGTTTCCCAGTGCTGAGTTGCAGCTGGAAGGGCATCCGCTACATAAAACATATGCTGGATAAGTTGGCGGTTCATTCCACTGTGGCAACTGCTGATGTATAAAGGGACTAAGCCGAAGGAGAATGAATGAATGAATGAAAGTATTTTGTGAGTAATTAACAATTAAAGTACAGATATCTAAAACATCTTGTAAAAGATAATCTGCAAATCTTAATAAGAATCTTTAATTAATCAGCAACAAAGCCCATAGAGCTTTAACTCCTGTAGGCCAGAAATAATTGACTCATTATTTGACTCATTAATTGATTCAACTTTTTGACATGCTAGGAAATCACAAAAAATGCTTGTGAAACTCGTGAAGTTTTGAGCCAAATGTTTAGACACCCAAACAGAAAAACATTTTGTTGTGGGGAAAAAAAGTATTGATGTTTTTGCTGTTGGTTAAATGATTTGTTGGATAAAGACCCTATAACATTATTTTATTTAAAGGCTTTATTGATTAATTAGCTTTAAACCCCATATTTTATGTCTGTGTTATGCAAGCTTAACATTTTTTGTGTCTTGTTTTTTTCATAAAACTTTTATAAGAATCTTTAGTTCTTTAGCAACAAAGTCCATAGAACTTATGCATTTCTGTAGGCCATTAAAGTATTAAACCTTTTGGAAATAAGTGTTGATTTTTTTGGATATAGACCCAATTTAAATTTCATTAAAAGTCGATATTGAATAATTAGGTTTAAACCCAGTAAGTTATGTTGTACTGTACGTATCATGCAAGCTTCTATTTCTCATATTTGTTTTTATTTTGGTGATGTAACGCTTTATATTCCTAATAGAGTGTAGTCTGATAACGTTGGACTCCATGCTAAACCATTTATTCTAACAATTTTTTATTCTGACTTCAACAGCTGAGTCGTACTCTGGCAAGGGAAAATACCTGAAGCGCATTCGCTATCACGGACGTGGCATGTTTGGCATCATGGACAAAGTGTACTGCCATTATTTCGTGAAGCTCGTTGAGGGGGTCCCGCCACAAGTGCAGACCAAGACTGGATTCGACCAGGCCAAAGAGTACGTGGAGCAACTGAAGAACCGAACGATTATTTACTCGCTCTAATTGGAAGTAACACTTGATATACTGTTAATGCGTTCTTGTAAATAAAATAACTAATCACACACAGCTTATGCAATCATGTGGTTTGTCATGAAATTTTTTTAAGTTAAAGTGACATCACTTACAGTTGAACTTTAAGCCTTTTGCCTAATTACCCTAACTTGCCCAATTAACCTAAACCTTTAAATTGCACTTTAAGCTGAATATTAGTACCTTGAAAAATATCTAGTAAAATATTATGTACTGTCATCATGGCAAAGATGAAAGAAATCAGTTATTACAAATTAGTTATCGAAACTATTATGTTTAGAAATGTGCTGAAAAATCTTCTTTCCATTAAACAGAACTTGGGGGGGAAATATGTTCAGGAGGGCTAATAATTAAGGAGGCCTAATAATTCTGGCTTTAACTATATAACTATTAATGTTGGTATCCAGAATTGCCCAAAAGCAGCAAGTTCACTTTACTTTAAAAAGTGAGTAAATCCATGGTAACTTAGAATGGTTACATTGACTTAATTTTTATAATAATGCACATAATTTATTTACTTAATTTTAAGCAATGGGTTTACTCACTTTTGTTTTTTTTGAGTAAAGCCAATATTGGCTTTTTACAGTGTACTAGCATATCACTAAAGAGGAGTTCCAAAACACACCCACTGACTGCATAATCACCATGAACCAATAGTAGCTCAGTGCTGTTTACGAAGTCAAAATGAACGGTGTCATCATCACTTCACACCAACCAATCAGTTTGGTAACATGGCTAACTGATAAAAAAAATGACAAGCCGTTAAATCATATTATTGTTGATTGTTTTTCAGGTTGTTAAGCCATTGGGACTCAAATTAGTTTTAATTGCATCCTAGCTTCAACCCCTCTGGATTTCTTTTCGTCTGGGCAGCTGTCTATTGTCATTAACTTTGTGACGTCACTGCCCTCACTGAGAATCAAGTTTCCTGCGTTTAAAGGCATGACTGTTTAAATGGCCACTCCTCCTTTGTTTGCTTTTAGCTAATTGTAAAGTCTAACCTTATTGCTGTTTTTTTCTTAAGAAAAAAACCCCCTCTATTTTAACCACTTGTATGTGCTGTAGGTGTGCAATTTAATTTTTGGCACATGAAAATCACCACAATTTCATCACAACCTCCATGTTACCGCTTTCATTCCTATATCAAACTCAGATTTTGTAACATTTAATGGGGGCTCGCCCGGGATAATGACAAGATATCCATACAAATCTGATCGTTTGTGCGTCGGTGGTCTCTAGTGCGATATTTTTGGAATATTCATATAGAATGTCATTGTTTTACTTGCTTGTGCATTTAAAAAAAAAAGATTGCAGAATTTATTCATTTAATCAGTCATTGTTGCATTCTTTTAAAGAAATTTTAATTTCTGCTATATCATGCCAGTGGAACAAAATCTGTTTTACAAAATAACCAAGGCACTTCAATAAAATCCCCTTATTTTATGGAAAACACAGTGATTGAAATTAGAGAACAGCAATAATTTTAGCTTGAAGAAAGGTTAAGTTCTCGATTACGACAGTCAAAACTGAATAGGAAGGCGCTTGCTTTGAATGATTTTAGCACATCTGAAGCCACAGGACATCATTAGTCTCTAAACACTGATCTGCTTGATCTTGATCTGCTCTTCTTCTAGTCTCTCCGTTGACTGTAGTACAATTCTTAGCCATAACTTTGTCGGCAAGGAAAATCCAGAGATTTTCAAGTAGGTTTAGGTCAGGACTCCGCAACTCCATTTCATTTATTTCAGTGATCTTTTTCCAAATATCTAAGCTTGTTTATACGGTGCTTCAGAAAATATGTAACTTAAAAACTGTTCTTGTTAGGATAACTTCAAATAGGATGAACAAAACAGGGCTAAATAATTAGAAAATTGTATGTTGTTCTTTTGTTTTGATCTCCATTGTACATGTTCTCTGGAAAATTATCATGTTCATATGGAGTTCCATCCGGTTTTAAACACGTCTGAAGCAGCTGTTTTCATTACAGCAATAAAACAAAATGCTAATACTTATTTGTCATTAAAATTGTATTATTTTCTATTCACATTAGAGTTGTAAATAAAATATGTGCTAAATCTGAGGGTGAAAAGGCTTTTTCACTATTGATCCCATGATGTTTGCATCCCGATTTCATCTGCAGGGGTAGTGCAATTCTTTTTTTTTTAATTCTAAGATAGTGGATTTAATTCACCCAAAATGTTCAATGCCAAATTACTTTAAACACTTCCAGCTCCAGTTGTTCTATCTGAACCAGACAGAGTCCTCTATCCTATTCTGCAGTGTCATTAGTCCCCCTCATTAAATTAGGAGGGTGAAATTGAAGCAGCTCCTTAATGGCTTATAATTTGAGGGAATGGTGTTGCTTTGCACATTTCCCCCATCTATCAGCTGAGACCCAGTAAACAGCATCCTGACTGGGCTCGAATCTAATAGTAAAAAAAAAAAAAAAAGTTCCACTCTTTCAAAACCAGGCCTTCATTTTTCGACTATTTAATAGAATAACAAAAAAACAACAACCCTTATATATGACTAATTGTCATTTTAATACACTTATGTGCTAAATAACATAATAAAGGAAAGCACAGTCATTCATTAATATTTTAACTACACTGTAAAAAAAATGTAAGTGATTTCAATTAATTACTATTTAGTCACTACTTTGTACCTTATAACTAAATTTGACTTGAATTAAAATAAATAAATAAATAAATACATTTAATTGGCCCAAAATTTACTCCAGCTATTATAAAGATTATAATACCACTTATGTTTAGACTAATCAATATTAACCATTCTGAATGTTGAATTGATTTGAAAATAACCAGTCATTGGTGTTTTTGCAGATTTATATTACATTTTTAACTATGCCCGATCACAAATATTAGGTCAACTTCAAACCAATGCTACTTTATTATTAATTTTATTAATTAGCATTTTCACTTTATTTACAAATTACAAATGTGTGATTACAAATATATTTAACATGAAGTGAAATAGAAATAGAAATCTAAGCTTTTGTGATTTTGCCATGGATATGTTAGTTTACCGTAAGTTATTGTAAGGATATACAACAAAAAGCTTTAGCAATATTTCAATGGCAAAACAATTATGAAATTAAATATAAAATATATGAAAATCCAAAAAGCATTCTTGTGAATAACAGGCAATTCTCAGAAAATTTTATATTCACATCACATTAAATTGCAAACACTGCGCTACACATGCTATTTCCATAGTAAGTACTCCACTTTATTCCACTCCGTTTTATTTCACAAGGGATATAACAACATTTAAAAAAAAAAACACTCGAGCTGTATACTAGCTATAGACTGTTTTACTGCAAATGTTGTTCAATTTCCACTGCTGGATCTTTGGGGTTTGTTGCTGCAGGCATATCTTGCCCTTTTACACTGATCTGATATCAGGCTTCTTGACCTTAATCCATTAAAACCTCAACCATCACTCGAGAAACCCAAACCAGGATCAGTGTAAGAGCGAGATTTCAGTGCTGAGGCGCTCAGATTTGTCGCTAATGTCCTCATAGTTCCACAAGGCTCTTGTTAGACAGCTCTGCTCCTGAGGCTCGCAGTGTGCTCTAGAATCAAACGCTGTCTCCTGGCCCCAATTTCAGCCGACAAGTGCCCTCAATTTCAGGTTAAAGCCCTGGTCTACACCCTCACTCCCACAGCTAAGCATGTAGCGCTATAACTATCTGTTATCGACACATTTTCCTGAGTATAGATGGAAACCCATCCAAAATACACATTTCCTCCTTATACATGTCACAAACTCTGCATATATATACATGCTACGTGTTGTTTCAAACAACAAGTGTTACCCCTCCTCTCTTTATAATTATAATTCATAAAGCCATGAATCAAACCATGATATGGATCACAACAGTTTAAAGGATTAGTTCACCACAAAGTAAAACTATTTTATTAATTATTAACCCTCATGTTGGTCCAAACCCCTGAAACTTATCTAAAAGATATTTTAGATGAAATCTGCGAGCTCTTTCATTGTCCATACATACCTATGGTGCTGACTCTTTTTTAAGGTTCAAGTCGTTTTGACTGTTTTTGGTCGGTATGGCTGATGTGAAACTGACGTAACACTGAAGTTGTTTTGTGTAGGTATGGCTGATGCAAAACTGACATTTCAGACACTGTTGGTGCCCTTCGAAGGGCACTTCAGAGTGAAAAAAATCATGGCCGCCATATTGAAATGTCATTTCATTAGAAAATTTTGATGATGAACTGATGGACACTTTAGGTCATGTTTTATGTCACACACTGTACTCAGTTTGGAAGGGCTCATCCTTATGCTCTAATGCCTTCAGAGGGACCCTACGAAGGGATTAGGGCATAGTGATGAGCCCTTCAGAATGGAATCCATGCAATGTCGAGACCACGAAGTGCAGATGATTCAAAACACAGCTCTGAAGTGTTTCGAAACACCCAGGATACGTGACTAAAGCGATTCAAAGAATCAGGACATTTCACAAGCATTTTGATCAGGCAAATCTGCATTTGATTGACAGGGTTGGAAACAAAAACACAGTCGCACATAGCCTAGTGGACAATGTGCTAGCATACAGTGCAAATGCCCTACGAGAGTCCAGAGTTTGGATCCCGACTTAAACTATAATTCAGAAATTTTATTAATGGTAATTTTTATGACCAAAACAACACATTTGTTCACAAAGAGTTTATTCGGATGTCAAATTAACTTTGACATATCAAACATTACACCCACATGACAAATCTCTTTTATATTTATATTACTCTTTTACAGTCAGCCGCTTTAACAAATGAACGGAAACGCATACAATTCACATTTGGGAATTTTTTTTTTAACTTAATGTTAGGATGGATACCCGGCTATTCATGAAAACTGTTGGCTGAACTGGTGAAGTGACGGCATGTTGTAGCTTTATACCCAAATCATAAAAGGCTGCGGCATCCCCTTAACATGCGTCAGTGCATTTTTGTGTTTTCACGTGGACAGTGATCAGCCTGCACCCAATAGAGTTTCATGACAGTACTTTAAATCTCACCATTTAGCTTGTAGAACATTTGCATTAATTATGTAGATTTTCACCAGGATTACCACCATTGAAGATGATTACTCTTAATAAAGGAAGTTGGATGAAAAAAATAGAAGATGATGGCTTCAGCAAAACCATATGCATCGATTTACAGTGTTCACAGTATGTCTTGCTTTTAAAGGTTTATAAGTTATCGGTAAAAATCAATTCCCCTATGGAGAAAATGAATGGGATTTTTACTTCAGGAACCGACTCCTGCTCTCTTTTTGTGGCGAAAGGTGTGCTGTTATTTTCCAAGTGATCCAAAACACAATTTGATGGCGGATGATAAAGCGGCCTAAAATAAATCCAATAAATCTTACACTGAAGGACTGACTAGAGCAAAACTGCAAAATATCATAAACAAAACAACTAGAAGACACATTATTGTGTGGGAACCAACTCTGCACATTATGGATATAGGTTTAAAATGGCTGTGTGAGAGGAAAAATGTTTAAAACATAATCAGGTGCAGATTACAAGGATAGTTCACCTTAAAATTAATATTTTGTCATCATTTACTCAGCCTTTACTTGTTTCAAATTTTTATTACACTCTTTTGAACACAAATGAAGATATTTAGAAGAAATCTGAAAACTTGTACATCTGTAGTATTTGTTTTGCCTACTATAGAAGGTTTTACAGATCTTCAAAATACCTTCATTTGTGTTCAACAGACGAAACAAAATCATAATGGTTTGGAACCACTTGGGGGTGAGTAAATAATGAGTAAATTTTCATATTTGTGTGAACTATCCCATTAAGGTTGTGTTGACATTAGGCTAATTTGCGTTAATCCATAAAAATATAGCTAAACATCAATGTTTCTTGTCATTGAACATAAAAATAACATGTTTTTGATTTACCAAGCAGTGGTTTTGTTATTAGGGACCGAGCACCTATGGTGCGTAGGCCCTATTGGAATTTTGTTGTTTATTCTTCTCTGGAATGAATTGCGATTTTGAGGGTCTAAACATGCTCAAAAACTCACCAAACTTTGCACATGCTCCAGAAGTGGCGAAAATGTACGTCTGTTATAGGTTTCGGAAGTGGGTGTGGCAAAATGACTCGACAGCGCCACCTATGCACATTTGACGGACTGGCCCCCGAGCTACGTTTCACGCACACACATCAAACATGCCAAAACCTACAAAGACAAAAAGTCTCTTGAAGTGAAATGTCAAACCCAACAGGAAGTCGGATATTTTTTACTTCCTCTGCCGAAAAAGTGCAGTTTTTGCCATTTCCAGGCGTGGTATTTGAATGAACTCCTCCTAGGGAATTTATCAGATCAACACCAAAATTGGGTATTGTCATCTAATGGCCTTGGCGATGTTAAATTGCGAATTGTTGCGTGTCCGTGGCGGCCTCTCAAACTTTGACGCTTCACCACGAAACAGGAAGTTGTTATAATTCAGGCATACATTGTCTGATCTGATTCAAAATCCATATGTATGATAACAGTCCTGACCTAAACACATTTACATGCCAATAACCAGATACAGATATAGCGCCACCTGCTGGCAACAGGAAGTGACATGTTTTACAGTGTAACAAACTCCTCCTACAAATTTCATCACACTGAATCCATGTTCCGTTAGTTTAGTCCAAAGGCCTTTGTGATGTTAAATTGTGAAGATCTAGAGTTTTCGCAGAGGGGCGTGTCCGTGGCGGACTGAGAAAGTGCAATGCTTCGCCATGGAGGAGGAAGCACTTATAACTCAACCAAACAATATCTGATCTGCCTGAAAATGCACAGGTTCAATGAAATTCCTCTCCTCTACATGCCAATATTGAGTCTCAGTCATAGCGCCACCTGCTGACAGAAGGAAGTTTGGCATAAATCTGTGATTTTTTCATGTATTTTATTATATATCGGCTTTAATTGTTATTGTCCGCTGTTCTCTGTCATCCTAAGGCCACTGGGTGGCGGTGAGCCCGGGTGCGAGGTCCCTTTCATCGCTGCTTGCAGCTTTAATTGGTTTTGAGATTTTCCTCCAACACAAAACATGAAATTTAAATGTCAAGACAAGCCAAGAGTCTAATCCATCTTCAAACTTTGATCTGCACGAGAAACGATGATAAATAGGGTATGTGTGAAGATGAGCAAATGGCACTCAACAGCAGATATATTTTGTAGGACTCAAGCTAGATTTAAGTAATTTAGTTGGAATATATAACACTTCACTTGATTCAACGTGAAGCATGCATCTGAGACAGCGGCAAAAATGTAACTTTTTTGCTTTTATTTATTTTTTTGTTAGATTTGACATTTATATGCTAATGTACACACATTATTAAACAGTTAGCAAAAAAATTGTCTTACAACAAAAATAGACAACAATAAAGAGATCATTTTAGATGGTGCACTGTAAAAATAGCTGTAAATTAACACTTTTCATATTTTGTAATTCATGCTTTTTTATTTTATTTTAGGCATTTAAATTGCAATATGGGATCTTGATCTGTCCCGCAAACAACTTTTGATGTTGAAAAGTTTGAAAAAGGGATTTTTATTGACATTTTTAATAGCTTGATGTAATATATTGTCTGGATTGTTTTTGTAAATTTGTGTACAAAACCCTGGCAATAAACTGCCACTTTTCTGCTATTTTACAGACCTAATTCTCTGTATATTATTACATATACAATGTAATGTTTTAAACCACTAAAATGTCAAACTTCAACATCAAAAATCAACAGAGCAGAGATCAAGCTCCCCCTAATGCAATTCATAAAAACTGTGAATCACGACATGTGGAAACTGTAAATTAATGTACATTTTTTTTACAGTGTGTCTAATAATGAGCTGTCTAGAATGTGCATGTACAACTCAGAACAAGCCTACTTTGAATTTTGAGAAAGTATTGTCTTCGTTTCCTTCAAGTTTGAAATGTACAGATATGAGTTACACAGGGAGCAAGAAGCTCTTTGCAAAGAAAACACTTTTTGGAGCTCTTTTCAGAGTGCCTGGGGAAGTTCATTTATCAGCCTGTGGGGAGATTGTAACAAATGATTTTCCCTTACTAATAAAATCTGTGGCAGATACCACTAGGCCTAAACCGCAAGGCACTGTGGGATGTTTTGCCCTTGAGACTTAAAGTAAGAGGCACACCACTATTTCACTTTTTTCTCCCCTAAGTGTTTCTGTTTAGACCTTCAATCATGCAAATTTAGTATTTAATACCGCACACTTTAACCATTTATCAAAAGAATTATAATCAAAATAAATAAATAAAAAATCTATGGTTGACTTTATTTCTTCTGCTGAACACAAATGAAGATATTTTGATAAAATCTGGAAACCTGTAAGAATTGACCTCCAATACTATTTGTTTTTCCTATTTTGGAAGTCAATGGTTACAGGTTTTCAGATTTCTTCCAAATATCTTCATTTGCGTTGAATGGAATAAAGAAACCCGTTAAGGTTTGGAACCACTGAAGTGTGAGTAAATAGTGATTCAATTTTAATCTTTGGTTGACTTATCCTTTAATATCTAATGACCGTGGAGGCCATTTGAGTATATAGGGAACTCATAACGTGAAGTAAAACTTTGCAAAGATCACAAAAATAAATAAAAAAATACAAATAAATAAAAATCGCAAATGCAAATTAGGTGCAGACAAACAAACAATGTAGACTAACAACGAAGGTGGGAAATTTCATTCATCATTTACTCAAGGATTGTCTCAGGATTCTTCTCGCGGACATCATCTCGTTTAAAGGTAGTATTCTTTATTTTAATATATCATTTAAGAGTAAATAACAAGCATGAAAATCCAGTTTTTGTCCTCTTTGTTACCAAATAATACAATAAATGTGATGAATAAAAGCTTACAATTCATATAGTCATATTACAGATGGCTCACACTATTTGTCACTCCTTTTCATTCCTTCTTTCCTTGGTGCACTCAAACCCTATACAGTGGACATTAATGTTAAAGAATAATTTGCAAACACTTGATTTATTATTTGTTTATTTATTTTTCAGAAATATGTTAATCTTCATATTTTAAAGAAATCTGGCAGCTGATTTACATTTTATAAACAATCATTTTTTATTATATTATATTATATTATATTATATTATATTATATTATATTATATTATATTATAT
>CAIGQW010055820.1:1751883-1764227 GCA_903798125.1 Danio choprae | reverse complement strand
GTAACAGTAGCAGTTGCTAAAGTAGTAGTCGTTGGTGTTATTATTATTATTATTGTTGTTGTCATTTTTTACTGTCATTACATTATTATTACTATTACTGTGGTTTCTGTCATTTTTATTTCATTATTACATTATTACATGTCATTATTACTATCATTACATTGTTGTCATTCCCTACTACTGAATGGTTTTGTCCTATGTTTATTTCTATCTATATTATTCACTGCAGTTTTTGATATTTATGAATTATAATATTATGCTTTCTACCGTTATGCATGTTGTATGGATATATATATATTTTTATATGTGTTTCAATGTAATTTGTGTACCTCTTTGTATAACCCCCCCCCCCCCCCCAAAAAAAACATTTCCTGAAGTCCGCTTAAAATCAAAACTTACAATGTTGATTTTGCTAGCTCTCATTGTTATGGTTAAGATGATGGATTTATCTGTGCAAGTAAATCCACTGGAAAATTGTGTTTGTTTTAGTAATCTGCAATGAAAGTCTGACCATTCAATGAAAGTCTGCGTTTGGCGTCGCTGCCCTTCTGTTGACGTCAGCCTGATGGCTTCCATAGCAACTGCATATAAATACCCCCGCTTACCTTTAATATGCGCTTCAGGGAATGATGTGTAAAAGAAAGCCACGCCCCCTACTTAATATTCTGTTTCAGTTTTAAGTAAGTCAACATACTGAAATAAATGTCTCAGGTGTCTCTCCAGTTCATGCGGACTTTAAGTGGCCATTTATTTCATTTGTATATTATCCACAATATACAATTAAGATTTCTAATGCAAGAGCTATTTGAAAACAATTTGTATACTTGTTAGCATGTAGTGTAGTTAGTTTGTTCCTAAGCTTCTAGAACGTCTAATTGTGAATTTTTTTGCATATAAAACACTTCAATTCCCTATGTAGAAGCGAGCAACACAAAGTGAGAATTTCATGGACATGATTGCTCATGGAGCAGTAAGGACACAGCTGCTGACTTGCCAAGTGCCAGGACGGAGTCAAGGCTGCACAGTGGCGACTCTTGGGTATCATTAAGGCAGGTGATTACAGAGCTCAGGGTTGAAGAAAGCCCTGAGTGAAACGCTCAGATTGATCCAGCTCCCCTCCCTGACACACACTCTCCCTTTGATCAACATGACATATGGGGCAGGGTGCACAACACACGGGAGACACCAGGCATCGGTTATATACAAGGAGGACATTTATGATGAGCACTTTTTCAAAAGGCTGAGGCCTAGTCGTAAATGTTTACAGGCAAGATATAGAGACATCATCTCTGAGATTTTTGCCCAGGTAGTCTGAGTGGACCTGGGATCATGGTGCCCTTGGGTTAAAGTGACTGTCTGCTGAATAACAATGGACTTGAATGGTTAGTTCAGCCCATAACGGAAATACTTTCATCGTTTACTCACCCTCGCGCTAATACAAAACCCCCAAGATATTGGTAGTCATTCATTCATTCATTTTCTTTTCGGCTTAGTCCCTTTATTAATCTGGGGTCGCCACAGCGGAATGAACCACCAACTTATCCAGCATATGTTTTACGCAGCGGATGCCCTTCCAGCTGCAACCCACCACTGGGAAACACCCATACAGTTCCATTGACACACATAAACTACGAGCAATTTAGCTTACCCAATTCACCTATACTGCATGTCTTTGAACTGTGGGGGAAACCGGAGCACCCGGAGGAAACCCACGCGAACACAGGAAGAACATGCAAACTCCACACAGAAATGCCAACTGACCCAGCCGAGGCTCGAACCAGCGACCTTCTCGCTGTGAGGCGAGAGCGCTACCCACTGGGCCACTGTGCTGCCCATATTGGTAGTCATTAAAAAAAACAAAAAACATCTGAACTTCACATTTGGAACATGTGGAAAAAAAATGTGATCATGTAAAAAAACCATGCAAGTATCTCACATCCACCATTAACAATTTTCTGTAGAATCTAAAGTAAGCTACTTGCAGCAGTTCGCCAGTAACTTACTATAAAATCAATTACAGCAAAAATACAGTACAGCACCATTTATCTTGCTGTATATGCATTTACATAACTGCATGTATATCTTTTTACTGTAAAATATATAGACATTTTCACAGTGCAACTTTAAAATACAATAACATACCGCATAACTCTCCTACAGTAAAATACAGTTCACATTACAGTTAAATACTGTGTCATTTACCAAAATTGTTAACAGTGTGTGTTTTAACACTAATACCAAGACACGGTATTCCGCTCTGAGAGATTTATGTCCCTGCACACAAAGTCTTTTCATGTAAAACCTTGATAATTGGAGAGTGTTAATAAATCCATATGAATTGAGTAGCTTAAAGGGTTAGTTCACTCAAGAATGAAAATTATGTTATTAATTACTCAACCTCATGTTGTTCCAAACCCTTGAGAGCTTTGTTCGTCTTTAGAATACAAATTAAGATATATTAGGTTCTTAACTCATTTTAGGTGCCGAAAGGCATACCAAAAAACAGGTTTGGGTCAGTATAGATCAGTATCTGCAATGCAAATGTCTCTCCAATGCAAAAAAATGGCTTTTCTTACTTCGATTATTGGTCATGTTTCTAATCCAATTATCTAAAAAATCTTAAATTAAGAAGCATTTTCTAGACAAGCAAAACATATTGTATTGTCAATGAGGTAAGCATTTTTTTCAGTAAAATTATTTTGCTTACTCAATTGGCACATTACTTTGCTTGTTTTAAGGAATAATATACCCTGAGCTGATACTGTGGTGGTCATGGAGGAATGGAGAGCATGAGACTGATTCCTGAAAGGCTACAGTGAGGACCAAGTCTACGCTTGATCCTGTGGGCCAGCCTGACCTCCCGTTGGTGCCCTACCACTTGCAGCTTCCACGATGGATGTCCAGCTTCAGCAGCCCCGGCGCCTAGACTGCAGCTCCACACAGGAAGTTTGGCCAGAAGTAAAAAAATGATCGTGCCTAACATAGTTTCTCTCTAGGTTTTTTTTTCTTTCCTTCTCTTCGTCTATTGGTGAAGTTTTTTCCTCGCCACTATTGCCACTGGCCTGCTCGGATCGGGACTTGTGGAGCTGCGCTTCGGTGGATTTGCTCTTCAGTATTTGAACTTTCAGCAGTGAAGCTTAAACCACACTGAACTGAACTGAACTAATCTGAACTAAACTCTGAAATCTGGACTTTACTAGAACATGTTAAGCTGCTTTGACACAATCTACATTGTAAAAAGCGCTATATATCAGGGTGTGTATTTATTAGACAGTATGACAAAAAGTGAAGACATAGGCGAACATAGATGTTTTTACAGTTTTTTGGCACACAAAAGGGTTCTATGAGCTTTGTACGATTACAGTCAAATCACTGAAGTCACATGGAGCAAAGATCTCAGAGAATTGGAATGACATTTCAAGAGTTCACACTTAGCTGAGGATTGATTATAAAGCTTGTTTGGCATGCTGTCCCGGGAGAGAGCCCTGAGCTCATAGATCCTCGAGCCCGGGGCTCCCTCCCGTTTGCAAGGCGAGAGGGGAGTTTGAGCTCAGGCAGATCTCGAGAACTCCCCTGCTGTAGTAGCTAATAAACAAGATTGCTCTTGAGATAACTACTTACTAGGAGCATGGCTATGATGCCGATTTGGTTTAGTCAATTAACTTAAGTTGGATGTTTTTGGACGGTGGAAACCGGGTAACCCGGTGGAAACCCACATGAGTACAGAGAGACCGTGTAAACTCCACACAGAAACGTCGGCTGGCTTGGTAAGGACTAGAACCAGTGACGTTCTTGCTGTGAGGCAACAGTGCTAACCACTGGGCCACCGTGCCACCCATCTAGGAAAGGAGGAGTAGAGGTGAAAGGGGGGATTCTTCCAAACGAAGATGGCTGCGATATGGAACTTAGGGTACTTATAGTGGCTTAGGAATCGTCTGAGTGGTGAATCATGAATTGGATAATGCGGGACCAGCCGCAAGCAATCATAATCACGTGATCTTCTCGAAATTAGTTTATAAATAAACTTCACGATGTGAGTAATTAATAACAGGATTGTTATTTTTGAGTGAATTAACCGTTTAATTATAAGCACTCAATGTAACCAAACACTTTTCTCATGATTAAAGTGAATGGGTTAATCATGATGTAGCCTATTTAGCTTATAGTCAGTGAATCTGCAAATCAAGTTTATAGTGTAAGAAACCCCACAATTATCAGCAGTGTGTATCATTCATCTCCATGGACCTCTGGCAAGACATTTGCTTCCCCTTTTAGCCTGTCTATGATAATTAATCAGTGACCCCCGCACACTTGACCCTTGTGTATGTGCTAATGGTCATTTATCAAGTTCATTGTAGACAGCTCGGCCCACTGGGAGGACTGCAATTTACTTGTGCACATATGCTAATCTCTGTGACTAGGACAACAGGATATTTGCCAACTGTCTTTGTCCTTCTTTGTCATCATCCATCGCAGGACATTTAAAGATATTAATTGCCCCTTGTCAAAATGGAGATGTATGAGTTTGTATCTGAGCACACTGAATTATACTGCTTTCACTGTGCAGCTATGTTAGACTAGAACTCGAAAGCATTTTTTGCACATAGCACATAAAACTTTACCACAGATTTCAACATTTTTGTGTGCTACAAAATAAATCACAAGTATTTAATTAAAAAAATGTCCTTTTCTAACCCTTTAACTTCCACTCTAAGTGAATTTCTTGTTAGGATGCCAGTTAAAAGGGTAATATATTCTGCAAATCAAAGAGATTTTCTTAGCACTATGCGTTTACTAACAGTAAGCTCTAAGTTAAGTAGGCCAAGTTAGAAACCTAAATAAAAGCTGCATTCAAAATAACATAATCAGTAGGAACTACAGCATATCAAATCAGAAGCTTATGTTAAAAATGAATTTATGTACATGTGTGTAGCATGAATGCAAATTCACACATACATCCCTCATGTGATGACTCTCATATTGTTTTAATGTTATTGCATCAGTTGTTCCATTAAATAGTGAATTGTGTACCAGATGCTAATTTTGGTAGAAGTAGTAGTTGGAAGTAGTAATTATAAACTCCAATCACTGGCTTCTGGCGGTGGCTGTATGCACATTATAGACATGTATTGCGGGAATATCGCATAGTTTGTTTACCATAGAAAACGACAACAAACAAGAAAACTAGTTGGCTTGACGATACTGTATAATTCCATACAGTATATTATTCTTACAATGTCACCTGTATGTGTCTACCCATCTTATGTCAGGTCATGTGTCCTACATTCATTCATTTTCTTTTCGACTTAGTCCCTTTATTAATCTGGGGTCGCCACAGCGGAATGAACCGCCAACTTATCCAGCATATGTTTTACGCAGCGGATGCCCTTCCAGCTGCAACTCATCATTGGGAAACACCCATACATACTCATTCACACACATACACTACGGACAATTTAGCTTCACCAATTCACTTATACTGCATGTCTTTGGACTGTGGGGGAAACCGGAGCACCCGGAGGAAACCCACGCAAACACGGGGAGAACATGCAAACTCCACACAGAAATGCCAACTGACCCAGCCGAGGCTCACAGCCGCAAGAGGCGATTGTGTGACCCACTGCGCCACCGTGATGCCCTGTGTCATACATCATATATGTCAATTGGGCAAAACGTACATTCGGCCACAAAACGTGCGTTCGTCTGACAAAAAAAGTCATATAGACATAGGATAGGCATGAGTAAATTGCTTAGGTCATTTTTATTTTTATATGAACATTTCCTTTAACGATATATGATTATACCACCTGTCAACCCCCCCAGAATTTATACCAGCTGTCACTGGCTAACATTGCTAACATTTAAATTGCAAGTATTACAGGGCCCCATGGTCAATATGTCTTGCGCCAGGTTTTATGTCAAGTCAGTTGCCATCAAAGCCTGTTCCTGAATGGCCACTAGCTATTGGAATATTGCATAAAAAAACCTGGATGGGAAACGCCAAGATGCGCATACATTTTAAAAATGCGCATAAAAAATTACCCACAAGTCAGTAGGATAAACTCTTTAACCAATAAGAAACAATCTGCATAAACTACCATGGAAACGCATTTACAGAATAAATTCTAGCATGCGCATCAAAAAAGTCATGCGATTTTGCTTCAACAGATCATGTTATAACAAAAATTGTGGAAACTGTTTGTTTGTGTGGACGATGAGGTCCGAACATTTTTAATTGTTAAATACGAGAAAGAAGTGATGACCATCCTTGATGGAAAACAGCAGTGTTCCCAAAGAGCAGACTCCCAACTCCAAAAGCAAGATGACATGACTGCGCACATTGCGTTTTGTCTATGTGTTCTAAGACGTAAGTTATTATATATGGAAAAAAGGCCTTCTCCTAACTCAGCTATTTCCATTTTTCTTTTGATATCTGATGCCATTTTATCAGGAAGTGATGATATTGTTCTCTTGGACTCGTTGGATACAAATGGTGCTTTATTCGCAAATGTTTTATGCAATATTCCAGTTTTGTGCATAAATTTAATTCACATCTTTGGATGAAAACATAGCTACTGACTTGCAGAGTTAGCACCCACCCTAATTAAACACCTTAACCATCTAATGAAGGTCTTCAGACTAGAAACTTACAGGCAAGTGTGCCATTAGTAGCAGTAATGGACACCTTTGCTTTAGGAGTACAACACCTTGTCACTGGGGCAGAAACTTCTACCAGACAGCCTGATTTTCCCTTAAATGGTTCATTGTAGTACTTTATGGGGTACATACTGCAACTCTAAGGTAATGGTAGATGAATACAAAGTTGTTCCTTTAAGGATCATGCCCTAGTGATAACCAGTTGCAACCCTAAAGGTACAATTTCTGGTCTTTTTTTCAAACAGTTTATGGCTTTGGGTGAGTAAACGATGACACAATTTCATATCATGGTAAACTATTCCTTTGAAGCGAGGACTTACACAACCCCCTGCTGGACTCTTTAGTCCCCTTCAGTTCCTTTTATGTGCATTTTATTTTGTCAAATAAAAGCTTGTTAAAGCCACCTCTCCGTGATCCCGCTGTGCCTTTTTTCCCTCTCTTTACCACATTGCATACAACAAAATAAGACTGCGTTTTGTTGCCTGTGCAGGATCTGGCTGAAATACTGTAACGATTTCTTGTCACAACTGGGCAAATTTTTCAACAACAGCAGGAAAAGCAGCCCAGAGAAATGCTTTTGCCAGCATAAATGAGATTTGCTTGGAACACAAGTTTCTGAATAGGAACAAATGCGTCAGTCGTGTCCCTAGAAGCATCGTATCATGCCTCTATATGTGTTGTTGTATGTAGAATGAAGGAATTGGTCCTGCAAACTGAGACTCTGATCTTTATGGCATCAGCAATCTTTACTGTCAGTCTCATAAAAAACAAGACCTTACCCTATAGCTGCCAAATTGAACGGTATCAAGCATTTCATGCAAATCATGCGAAGTGTCCATTAGATGCATTTGTTGTTTCTTAATTTCAGTTCCCCAGAGCTGTAAGGCCAGTGAGCTGATCACAACAAGGCATAGCTGATTAAATATCGACAATGAATGGAAAGGCCTCTGAATAGCATCAGGGGGTTTATGTCTAAGCTTCTGAATAGGAACAAATGCGTCAGTCGTGTCCCTAGAAGCATCGTATCATGCGTCTGTATGTGTTCTTGTATGCAGAATGAAGGAATTGGTCCTGGAAACCGAAACTCCTGATCTTTATGGAGTCAGCTATCTTTAAGTCTCATAAAAAACAAGACCTTACCTTATAGCTGCCAAATTGAATGGTGTCAAGCATTTCAAAATAGGTCTTGCTTTAATCTAATATCGGGGGCTCGCCAGCTTGTGGCAAATTCATGCAACTGACAAGCAAATCAGGTGAAGTGTCCATCAGATGCATTTGTTGTTTCTCAATTTCAGTTCCCCTGGGCCATAAGGCCAGTGAGCTGATCACAACAAGTCATAGCTAATTAAATGTCAACAATGAATGGAAGTGGCCTCTGAATAGCATCAGGGGGTTTATGTCTAAGCTTCTGAATAGGAACAAATGCATCAGTTGTGTCCCTAGAAGCATTGTATCATGCATTTATATGTGTTGTTGTATGTAGAATAAAGGAATCGGTCCTGTAAAACTGAGACTCCTGATCGTTATGAAGTCAGCAATCTTTAAGCCTCTTAAAAAACAAGACCTTACCTTATAGCTGCCAAATTGAATGGTGTCAAGCATTTCAGAGTAGCACTTTACCTTTAAAGGGCCATTTTGACACCCTCAAATTGATCTCGCCCTTGTCTAATGGCAACAGCGTTTTCAGTGTATAGTGCAGCATGGATTTTAAGTGTTTTGTCACTCAACAGGGATTCCATTGCCAAAGTGACTAGTAAAAGCGACTCTCACCCCTCCTCTTCCAAACCCTTTCACAAAAGTCTGAATTGAGTTTCTCAAAGGCAAAATGGTTCACCTGCACTTTTCCGTTGTGATATTCATTAATATGCTGTGTGCATTCAGGCTTGTTTGTCCTGATGAGTTTTAGCAGTATACTCCCGCAGCACTTGCCGAAACAGAGCAAGGACTTAACAGCTGCCGAATACAGGCAGCGTGCAGTCATCCACTGTGAGATTCCAAATGCAGCCCAACACGCTCCGGGGAATTACTGCGGGTGGATGAGAACTCTCACCTCCAGCCTCTCCTCATTACCTTTTGTAATAGAAACGGCACAGCACCAGCTAGTCTTAAGATTTGTCGGCCTCTTGCCCTGCCACGCGCAAACGCACACATGAGCTAAAGATAATGTTTACGATGAAGGCAGCATGGTTGATTTGTCAGAATTCTGACTCGCTGCGGTGACAAGTCCAGCGGCGGCAACTCAGACAGTCCTTTCCAGCCTCTTGAGACAATAAGCTGTCACTAGCTGTTTAGGCATCCTAATAACAGGCTTTAATCTGCTATCTCGGGGCTTGCCAGCTTGTGGCAAATTCATGCAACCGACAGGCAAATCATGCGAAGTGTCCATCAGATGCATTTGTTGTTCCTCAACTTCAGTTCCCCAGAGCCGCAAGGCCAGCGAGCTGATCACAACAAGTCATAGCTGATTAAATATCGACAATGAATGGAAGTGGCCTCTGAATAGCATCAGGGGTTTGAGTATATGAGCTGAACAAATTTAATGAGTAGACAATACAATTTAGAAACACAAATGGTGTTGACTAATGGATCCTCTTAAATGCTCAGCGACAAAATGGTCGATATTTCAGCGCGGAACTCTGCCTCTCATTATGAAATTAATCGAGCCAGGCTCTAATTGTAAATAAATAATGCTGCGATGTCATTTCTTTTATTCACAAGCATTATGCAAGCAGGCCTTAATATTGGGTTTTATTTAAAAGGTTGTGTTTCGATTATGGAATCGTCATAATAATAGTTATTATTCATCATATGACACTTAGGGTATGAAGTAAAATACAAAAAAAAAGTTTTTCGATAACTAATACCAAAAAAAAACATGGTATTATGCATAGCATACCAGTAGTTACTGTACTTTGTCACACTAAATGACTTTGGAAATTTTTACAAATTTAATACCTAATTGCCTAAAAAGTCACAGACTTCTCAAAACAATTACATAGTGTGTGATGGCATCAATGTTATTCTACTTTTTGCATTTTTAAATAATTTTTTATTTTAATACTATATTTAAATTAGCTATAAATATATATTTTTACATTTAATTAATATATTTGTGGCGACGCGGTGGCGCAGTGGATAGCACAATTGCCTCAGAGCAAGAAGGTCGCTGGTTCGAGCCTCTGGGTCAGTTGGCATTTCTGTGTGGAGTTTGCGTGTTGGAGTGGGTTTCCTCCGGGTGCTCCGGTTTGTCCAAAGATATGCGGTACAGGTGAATTGGGTAAGCCAAATTGGGTAAGCTAAATTGTCTGTAGTTTATGTGTGTGAATGAGTGTCTATGGATGTTTCCCAGTGATGGGTTGCAGCTGGAAGGGCATACGCAGCGTAAAACATATCCTGGATAAGTTGGCGGTTCATTCCGCTGTGGCGACCCCAGATTAATAAAGGGACTAAGCCTATTTCTATTTAGTTTTTATATATTTAGTTTTATTATTAGTAATGTCCAGTGATGACCAAAGCAAAGTTTAATGTTTACACAGCTTACACAGCTCTTGTGCAAACCTCTTAGTAATAAAAATAAAAGAACTGTTTGAGTAAACACTGAACCCAAAACCTCTCAAATCCAACTTAAATAAAAGTAAAAATTGGAAAAAAGTAATAAGGAATTAAAATAAACTTCATCATATTAAATTGCCATTTTTTTGTCAGATGAAGAAAAGAGAGCATTCATTCATTCATTCATTCATTTTCATTTCGGCTTAGTCCCTTTATTAATCTGGGGTCGCCACAGCGGAATGAACCGCCAACTTATCCAGCATATGTTTTATGCAGCGGATGCCCTTCCAGCTGCAACCCATCTTTGGGAAACATCAATACACACCCATTCACACTCATACACTACGGACAATTTAGCTTACCCAATTCACCTATAGCGCATGTCTTGGACATGGACTTGTGGGGGAAACCGGAGCACCCGGAGGAAACCCACGCCAACACGGGGAGAACATGCAAACTCCACACAGAAACGTCAACTGACCCAGCTGTGAGGCGAACGTGCTATCCACTGCGCCACCGTGAGGCAAAAGAGAGCATGCTTTATGTTTATATAGAAATTACATATATATATTTTTTTTGTATATAAATGTGTTTGACTGATGTGTTTGGCAAACGCAATCTCACGGCAATTTGTAACCTTTTGGATTCAATGGCTAAACCATACTAATTTGTACCATATCATTTGTACATTTTAGTATGATTTGCTCATCAAGGTTAGGGGCTGGGTATGGGCTATTGTACTTTTCAAACTAATTAAATGATATGAATTTAAACGACTTTGGTTTAAACGACCACTTTTCTGAACATACATAAAATAGTTTCTTGCGAGATCGGACTGGTTTGGCTGTAAAACCGGCATCTACAGACATTGCCTAAATTTCTCCACATAATAAATGCTTATTTATTTGAAAATTATTATAATTTTTGCTAAATATAATTTTCGTTTCATTTCAGTAACTGCTATTAGTTTCGTTTCATTTAGTTTTTAATTTATGTTGATTTTTATTTCAGTTAACTAAATTGTTTTTGACCAGTAGTTTTAGTTTTCCTTGACTAAAATAGCCATATAGACATAGACTTTTAGTTTCAGACTATGAATCTATATAGATGGCAGACAACGAATATGTCCAAAATGATACGCCTGTTCTGCATGGGTATTTGGAATAAAGTCTATTAGTGCATGATTCTGTGCCTATTTTTTCCTCTGTTACCACCTATTGTATAATGCTGAATGTTTTTAAATCTCTTCAGATTTTAATAGATATAGACTGTATTCCAGCATGTATTCAAACAGACTGACAAACAGATAGTGGTAAGGCGTGCATTGATATATATATATATATCTCATGCTCTTAAAAAGTGGTTTGCTCACCCTGAAGTTTCTTTCGTGGTGACTCGAATTCCACAAAAACTCAATTCACTTTGCATTTCACAAGCTCAAGGTTACTGTCCCATTTGTGTCTGTTGTTTCATAAATCAGTGGGTAATGTAATTGCCTGAAATCGAGGTATGCGGCCTATTAATTTACTGTACTTCTCTAGAGGCACTTAAGGTGGCATTACGAATGTTGGAAATGTATTATCTCAAGAAGGCGACTTGCCGGAGATCCAGTTGCAGCCGGAAGGAGATAAATAAGGAACAAACTCTTTTCACATCTGAAGGAACCCAGACTAATAATGTTCTCTCCTTGCCTGAGAGTACCATCAAGAATCCCCCTTTTATTGCCCTTCAAGAAGTAATGCGCATGTGGGTCTGGATCACATTCTAGGCAACCTATTAGGAGGAAAAGTCTCAGCCTCCGTCACTTATTTGTTACACTCTATAATTTTGACATGCACTCTGCATTATGCACTGAGTGTTGGATGACACTATCATCAAATGAAACCACCCTCTAGGTGCTATCACAGGCAGTTACAACTCAGCTTACTAAGATCCAACAGAATCTTTGACAGCTGGACCATGAATATTGACATACCCTGCTAAAAAAAAACAGCATATGTTGTGTTTTAGATGCTGGTGTCCCTATAACTAACAACTACTTGGTGAAGCAGCAAAACCAAGCTGCCAATCATCAGTTTTGAACATTCATATCTATCTATCTATCTATCTATCTATCTATCTATCTATCTATCTAT
>CAIGQW010055820.1:1668843-1751873 GCA_903798125.1 Danio choprae | reverse complement strand
TATCTATCTATCTATCTATCTATCTATCTATCTATCTATCTATCTATCTATCTATCTATCTATCTATCTTGCACAGTATTGGATAAATATTTAGTTTTTCTGCAATATATTTCGCCATATGAATACAATTTCACCAGATGGATTGAATAGCTCTTTTTGGAATAATTCTTGAATTCAGATGGATTGAGCTAATTTTGTAAGGGTGTGAATCATGTTTAAAAACAAACCAACACATTGCAAGCAAATAAATTACATTAGAGCAAAGAAAAAAAAAAACATTTTTTTTATGGTTTTCCGGAGAGTCAAACAGTATTCAGGTACAGAAATTGAATACTGAAATGTAAAATATCACTGTACAGTCTTCATTGTATTAATAATTCAGTAAAAAAATCTTAATTAAAGTTACAAATGTTGTATTATTTTGTGCCCAAATGCTTTAAACTCTCTTGAAAGCCTTTAAAACAAATGCAAATGATAAAATTTTACTCTGTTATTCTCAATTGATGTGCTGAGCAGCTATAAACCCTCCACATTGCATGTGACTATCGTGGACACACACATTGCGATATTGACGCTGAAACGATATATTGTGCATCCATTCTATCTATCTATCTGTCCGTCCGTCCGTCCGTCCGTCCGTCCGTCTGCCGTCCGTCCGTCCGCCTGTAAAACATATCTGTTGTCTGAAGCTCATGATTCATGAATATTTTCTACTTGTTTACCTTTTTAAATGGCACAATGAGATCTTGATTTCTGCTCTGTCGACTGTACAGTACAAAGTGACTTTTATTGCCATTTTTCAGTTGCCTGGAACAATACATTGTATATAAAAATATAGAAATAAATAAAATAACATAATTAAATGTATCCATAAATGAATGAAAATATACCTGTTTTTGTATTTTCATGACCAACCCAAAGAATATACAGTTTCAAGATACTAAAAACACTAATAAATATCACTTTGTTAAACTTTGTTTCAGCATCAAAAGTTGCCTGGACAGACATCAAGGTCTTCTAATCCAACTTAAAAGTGTAAATAAACAGAAAACACATGAATAACACATTACTCGAAACTGTACATACTTACATATGTCTGTTTGTTCATCCATATGTCAAATCTGATTTTAATCTTACCTTGCCATTAATGCTGGGATAAAATGGAGATTTCTTCCTTTAAATTAAGTCTATGATATATGTAAACCTGCAAACAAGTGTAACCAAAAACTATAAGATATACATTATGAATGAATGTTGAGAATTATGAATGGATTACATTACGAATGAATGGTAGCGCTGTCGCCTCACAGCAAGTTCAAGCCTCGGCTGGGTCAGTTGGCACTTCTGTCTGGATTTTGCATGTTCTCCCTGTGTTGGCGTGGGTTTCGTCCGGGTGCTCTAGTTTGAGTGAATTGGGTAAGCTAAATTGTCCATAGTGTATGTGTCTGAATGAGAGTGTATGGGTGTTTCCCAGTAATGGGTTACAGATGGAAGGGCATCCGCTGCGTAAAACATATGCTGGTTAAGTTGGCGGTTCATTTCGCTGTGGCGACCCCTGATTATTAAAAGGACTAAGCCGAAAGGAAAATGAATGAATGGTGTGAAATATCAACTGAGATTATGCAAGCCTGAAAGGTAAAAGTACCTCAGGTATAATCTGCTATATCGACACATTTGTCTTGCTCTCTTCAAAGTTGAAAAATGCTTTGTGGTGTTTTCAATTCCCTACACTGACTGTGATAGAATAAATCGCTCTTAAATTTTACTACACCAGCTAGAGTCAATGAAAATGAATAACCAAAAGTCCAATCCTTCTTACAACTCATCTGTTATTGTAGATCTCATCTACTGTAGGCTACACATGTTCCTCTTGGTGTTTGCAAAGCAGTAGCAGATCATATACATCTATTTTATTTTCTTTGAAACAGCAATGAACTGGCTTAGATTAAACTAAACTGTTATGTTTTGGTACTGTGGACTCAGACATATTTATTGTTATACTCATATTTGTAGCCTTGGACCACAGAACCAGTATCCCATAAGTATCTTTTTTTATTGACACACATCAATTAGATTGATATATGTCAAACTAAATAAATAAGCTTTCCACTGATATATGGTTTATTAGGATAGGACAGAATTTGGTATGTCCTATCCGAGATACAATTATTTGAAATCTGAGTTTAAAAAAATCTAAATACTGAGAAAAGTGCCATTAAATTGTCTAAATATAGTATTTAGAAATGCACATTACTAATTTAAAACTGAGTTTATAACATGTACAGTAGGAAATTTGCTAAAAATATTAATGGAAGAGGGCAGCACGGTGGCGCAGTAGGTAGCTCAATTGCCTCACAACAAGAAGGTTGCTGGTTCGAGCCCCGGCTGGGTCAGTTTGCGTTTCTGTGTGGAGTTTGCATGTTCTCCCTCTGTTTGCGTGGGTTTCCTCCGGGTGCTCCGATTTCCCCCACAAGTCCAAAGACATGCAGTATAGGTGAATTGGGTAAGCTAAAATTGTCCGTAGTGTATGAGTGTGAATGGGTTTTTATAGATATTTCCCAGTGATGGGTTGCAGCTGGAAGGGCATCCGCTGTGTAAAACATATGCTGGATAAGTTGGCGGTTCATTCTGCTGTGGTGACCCCAGATTAAAAAAGGGACTAAGGCGAAATGAAAATGAATTAATGGAAGATGATCTTTACTTCATATTCTAATGATTTTTGCCATAAAAGAGAAAAAAGCCAGCAGATAGTGATAGTTGTGTACACAGCTGTGTAGTAAGCTGATGTATTGGTTCTCAAGCTGTATTTTTTCCAAGTAGAGTTGATAATGAAATAAATTGACTGTTGAATCTTGTTTTCAAGAGTCCAGGCCTCCAAAATGGTAGTGCTGGCTTTATTTGTAGAGCAGCTTGTATTCAAGAGACTGTCAACATATGGAACATATGGCTTGACATTGGCACAAGTGTTCTTGCTTGTGCCATTTGTTAGATTTTCTGAACAAAAGATGTGGTCATGCACGACTGAAGTTCTCTACCGGGCACACGGTTCTAGCCACAGTTCTTTCAATTACACCGGCTGTAATGTGGAGACCCTAGTGACCCACACAAAATCCTCTGTGATTTGGTACAGAAGTGTAATGAGAGACACCGAGAGAAGACCTTGATGTAGTACTCCGCTGATCACCCAGCAAGGAGTAAAGTGGGAATTTCTTATTCCAGAAGGAGATCATCAGAAAATCAATGATTTGGAACGGCAGGCAGCTGATGAAATTGCATAATCACGCTAAGTTTTTTTTCCATGGGAGATTTGACTGTGACTTTTGCCAGAATAAAAGAACAAGAACACACGGTCTTGTCTTTGAGCTCCTCCGTCATCTTTCGGGAGAGGGCCAGACTTTTATTGCCTGTGGCAAAGACATTTCAGCGGTTGCAGATGCCACAGTGGCCCCGGGCAATGACGGACATGATCTCAGAAAGCAAAACTGTCTCTGGGAGAGGAAGTACAAAGAGTCGAGAGCATTCATGGGTTAAATACAGCCGATTCAGTTATAATTACTCGGCAGCTCACAGCTCGTCTGAATCACTTTAACAGGACAAAGGCGCCTCACCTGTGAGGTCCGTGTTTTGCTCACTAGACCTAACTTGCACCGTGTTGAATAATGAAGTGAAGGGATAAGTGACTGCCATTTCCCATCTCTCCACGGTAGAGTGGTTCTCTTTCTATCTCTGCACTCCAACTGGCAGCGAGATGGATATCAATGGAGCTGTAGGTTGGTCAAAAGCCCTGTGGCTCTAGACACCACTTAGATATTCATCAAAGACTTCAAGCGCGAGCAAGATGAAATACACTAATTTGAGCTGTTCGTCTGTTTGAAATGAAAACAAAAAGGCCTCTCAGAGCTTACTGACACAGGATGACCCTCACTGTCATAACTGTTGAGATATTATTCAGCTGAGGGAAGTCTTGGCTGACAAAGGGAAAAGGAAAGTAGAGGAGATTTCTCTTTGAGATTTCACTACCGTCAAAAGGAATACCTTTGATCTAACACAGCCTGCGCGAGCATATTGTGCTGATTTGCTGTAATATTAAAAAGATGACGAGGAGCGTGAGGTTTTTGAAATTGCATAATCTATACGGCAAGTGCAATTCCTCATCGCAGCACACAACATTATGCATGCTTATATGAATGAATATTTAGATGAATAGCATTTATTTGATGTCATTATTTTAGTTATTCTGATTGACTGATGAACATTCTAAAGTACCATTTCATTTCACACCACATCGTTTTTATTTTCAGTTTCAAGAGTCACTGCATCTATGCTATTAGATCAAATCTCGACGTGTAGTGGGTACCAAATATGCCAGACTACACAATTAATCATTGTGTGATGTCTACATAACGTGAAGCTGCATACATTACAAATGCCTCTGTAATTGTGTATTGAGTGTTTTCCACAGACAGCAGTTTCCCACATGTGTCTGTATGTGTGCTTTCTGAACACAAACAGTAGATAAGTTGATTCATTTTGTGCCAGGAAGAGGTGCTCAAGCCCGAGCAGTCAAACTGACATACACTGCATTCCATTTGAAAGGGTTCATCCCTATGCCCTAATTCCATCGAAGAGTTTGCCCTCTGGAGTGACAGCTTCGAAGGGATGAAGAGTGTAGGGGTCAAAAAAGCAATTTTTGGGAACTCACTTCTGCATCATCTTTACGAGACAATGAAGGAGTTTTTGATCCACTGGTTGAAACCCCCAAAAACATTTTCCCATATTTATGTTTGGTATTTATGTAGGGATGCCCAAAACTGTTCCTGGAGATCTACCTTCCTGCAGAGTTCAGCTGCAACCTTGATCAAACGCACCTGTCTTTAATTACCAAGTGCTTCTTCAGATTCTACTAATGCCGCGATCACACTAGAGTTGAGCATGCGGAATTCTGTAGTACGGCGCTGCGAAAATGTGCGGGATTAAACAAGATGATTAGACATTTAAAAAAGTGAGCGATTTGGTCCATATTTTATATTTCTGTACAGAGAGGTCATGTTTTGATCTCGGATTGGTCTTACGCAGCCACGTGATGCAATTTCACAGGTCAGAGTTCACCAAGGTTAAACTTTCCAACACATGCGAAACTTGGTGTACAAGCTTGCGTTTCTGGTCTGTCGCATTCGCATGCGTATGAATGGAAGTCTATGGGGAGAGAAGTGCAGTGTGACTGTGGCTTTAGTTGGTTTAGTTGTGCTTGATCAGGGTTAGAGCTGAACTCTGCAGGAATTTGTGCACATTGTTATTCTTTAGGTGAACATTTTATCAGTGCAAGTTAATCGACCGAAAAAAAAAAGGTTTTGGTAATTAAAATCTTACCGTTTGCTTTCGCATTTGGAGGGGCTGTACTTACTGTAAAAGTAAGCCACAATTGTTACAGCTCTGCCACTTCGGTCTTGTTTATTCTTGTTTTGGTGGCTTAGTTTGGTGAGCACACTTACGTCATCGATGATACGACTGTTCAGTTTAACAGAGAGAAGCGCTCTCGCTCAGCACAGTGGACATTGCTTTAGTTATATTGTTTTGTATTATTTTAAGTAGTTTGATATGCAGTGAAACACAGTCAAATCTTTTGTTGAACAGCACTTTTGACGCTCATAATTGTTCATGAAAGTCATCGTGCTGCATGAATTAGGAGGTTTGCTGAAGGTGCAGCTGACGTGCAGGGGGGTTTGCATCTTTAATAAACTATGGCAGTTTGCATTCATTGAAAAGTAAGAATGATTAATAAATCAATATAAAATAGACACGTCTTCAGTCGCGTCTTCAGTTTCGCGTTCAGGCGTGCTTTGGACTCACACTACAAGCATACCGAGCCAAAGCCCAACTGAACTGCACTCTGGCACACCTCTTACAACCGGGCCAGGGCCGGGGAACTGAACCGTGCCTGGGTCCGATTTGGAGTACTCACACTTGTCAAACGAACCAGGAAATGGGCGTCAAACGTGCCTGGGCATGGTTCCGAAAGCCTGGTGTGAGTACACCAAAGATAAAGACATTTCAGATTCTGTGTTCCTAGGTCAAATGTCAAATTCAATCAGATTTGGCACTGTTATTGCTACTGTTAATAAACACATAGTGATTTAGCATGTACATTTAATAATGTTAAAGTGGTTTAATATGCGTTAATTAGAGTATAAACCTTACCATTTCGTGACTGAGTGCATATTCTGTGCTTCTGAATTGCTGTATTTACATTTCTGGTGTGTTTTGTCTGGTGCAAACAGCCAAATTGCTTATCACTGCAAATGTCATCACATAGCGTGTTGTTAGGACATGGGTTACAATGTAACCTGCTCACCTAATGTTTACGCTCGTAATATTCATATTATTTACAAATTAATAACCTCATGTGGAACTCTGAATCTGCGTCTCATTTCAGAGTCTGCTACTGTTCAATGGAGGTCGCTTTGCGGTCACGAGCGCATGCTTTGAGAGCCTTTCTGAATGAATGAATGAAATACGCGGTTTTCCATCAAGGCAACCTGGGGTGCTGAAATATAATTGAGTAAAATGGCATTGGGCGGGTTGAAAGAACCAAAACAAAGACAGCGTTCCGGCACTGAATGCCCATTTTCAAAGCAGAATAACTGACTTCAGCATTGTTTTTCAGATAAACAAGTATGTTCACTTAGCATGTTTCTTAAATATCTGCAAACATATTATGGTATTTTTATGCTTTAGAAGAGCCAAAAACTTACATACAGCACCTTTAAACTGTTTCTAATAATGTCATTTGTCATAATAACAAACAAAAGCTAAAAGAATTTTAACTTTTGGATCTTCCTCTTGTACTAGAATGAAAACATCATTTGTTTTGTATTTGTTCGTAAAGTTGTGAGCTTAAAGCCCACCCACATAAATGCAGAGAAAGCATTCCTGTGGCCTGCCCTCAAGCACCACACCGGGCAGAGCGGTTTTGTTTTGCTGCTGTGTGTGACATGCTGAAAACATGCGCTCAGGTAAATGGAATGTTATCGGGCTCTGTCTGATAGGAGTGTGGCTGTCGTCGGGGTGTAGCAGTGCGCTTTTATTGTCGGACCTTGAGCACGGCGTGCTGCTAAGCCGGAGCCTCATAAATGACTCTGGGAATTTATGGAGTGCACTGAATGAAAGTGTCTGACTCATGGTTTAGCTATGTGTTTGCACTCGGCTGTTCGCTTTGTCATTTTGCATTAGACCGTGGGTCCTAGCTCTTCAAGAGGAGAACCAGAGACTAGAGGTGGCCCGTATGGGTAAAAATGTGATGTCACGTTATTTCCGGAAAAAATCAAGATGTTATGAAGTGGTTGGTACTCGGATGTTTTTACAACTTGATGAAAATGCATCTTACTTGGGCTGCACAATATATCGTTTCAGCATCGATATCGTGATGTTTGCATCTGCAATACTCACGTCACAGGATCTGCAATGCTGAATCGAGATAAAAGTTGACCAGGAGCCACAGTTGAAAACACTCATGATTTGTGGAGCCATTGCAAAGTTTTATCATGAAGTTACTGCAATGTTTGTCATTTGCAAGTGTTTTTAGGGTTTGTGACTGTGTGAACATTCAGGCACAAGAAATGATATTGTTTATAACTATAAAAAAAGGATTAATTGTAATTGTGTACATTTACAATGAAGTCTATACAGTGTAAGTTGACATTTGATTATTTAATTTGTGTACCTGAATATTGTTAGACTCCTAGAAAACCTTTTGAATCACTTGCAGTTTTGCTTTACTGTATTTAGCAATGCTTACGATTGGTTTATTGTATTTTATGCAGATGCACTCAAAAAATCATGTGAAAAAATCATCACAATCAGTCTAAAATTCTGAATTCTTTCCAAAAAGAGAGGTATTCCAGTCATCTGGTGAAATTGTACTTAATATCGCAATACGTATTGTAGAACAAAAAAGTATCGCAATGTCGTTTTTTTTCCCAATATCGTGCAGCCCTACACCTTACTAAATAACTAACTTTAAAAAGATTTACTTTACATTAGGATGAAATCCCAGCTTGTGAAGGAGTGCAATCATATGTTTGACATAGTAAATAATTCAGTTTCAGCATTCTGCCATGTGCATTATAGGCCAAGACCAAATTAGGGTCTATTCAACTCCACGAGTCTATTCAATCCCTCAAGTCTATGCAACAGTTAGGATTTTAATCAGCAGAGGCAAACGTTTTATTTTACTGTTTAACATATGTTTCAGGAATAATAATGATAAATATAATAATATTAAAAGTAATAATCTCACATACAAGTAGCAGAAATTAGTTTCCTTCACTGGGTGGCCCGGTGCACACTGAGATATTGGGTGAGGAGTTCTGTCACCCGGGAGGAACTCGGAGTAGAGCTTCTGCTGTTCCACATCGTGAGAAGCCAGTTGAGGTGGCTTTAGATGCCTCCTCGATGCCTACGTAGGGATGTAGGGAGGCTTGTCCCATCAGGAGGAGGGCCCGGGGGAGACCCAGGACATTCTGAAAGGACTTTGTTTCTCGGCTTGCTTGGAAACACCTCATGCCTAGGTCCACACGGAATCTGCACGTACAGAAATCCGCAGATCTTTAGCCCATCATTGAGTTATTTATTTACTAAATGTGTGTTTTAAATAAATTTCAGTAATATTATTGGCAAATATGAAAATGTTCATATGATTTATTTATAATATAGTTTGTAAAGTAATATTTTCTGTCTTTTAAAAGATATATTATATAAGAGACTTGCTTTGCTTAGCAGTTAAGTGGTTCTGATTGGTTTTGCATCGTAAACATTAAATAAAAGTTAAAATGGTATTATTTTTTATATATATTTCATATATTACATTTTTAGTTATGATACTCCCAAAATCATTCTGCATAAATTAGCTATTTTTTTTTTTTTTTTTACAAAATTCTGCCAGAAATACCAACAAATGACCGCAGATTCTGGCCTTAGTCTTGACCCTCCCGGAGGAGCTGGAGGGAAGTCTGGGGTTCTCTCCCGAGAATGTTGCCCTCGCGACCCGGCCCCGGATAAGCGGCAGACTATGACAATTACAATAGTAATAATAAACTCTGACCTTTCAGATCTGTAATGCAAAATTTCTATTCTACTAGCCTCTTTATTAATTAGTTTAGTTTGACCTACAGTCTTTCCCAGTGATGGGTTGCAGCTGGAAAAACATATGCTGGAAGTTGGCAGTTCATTCCGCTGTGGCGACCCCTGATTAATAAAGGGACTAAGCCAAAAAGAAAATGAATGAATGATCTACACTCAGAAAAATGACATTTGCTTCTTGTTCAAGCTACTTATTTAAAATGAGTTGAAACAACAATTCTTAAGGTTTTTAGGCCAACTTATATTTTTATGTTCAGTCTACTTAAATTTGTAAAAACGATTAAGTTAACTTAATCGATTTGTGTTGTTTAAATTTTTTTTTTTTTGAATTGTGTGGAACCCAGCATTTTTTACAGCGTAAAATGACAAATAATTCATTCATTCATTTATTTTTCGGCTTAATCCCTTTATTAATCTGGGGTCGCCACAACGGAATGAACCGCCAACTTATCCAGCATATGTTTTTACGTAGCGGATGCCCTTCCAGCGCCAACCCATTACTGGGAAACATCCATACACACTCATTCACACACATACACTACGGACAATTTAGCTTACCCAATTCACCTATACCGCATGTCTTTGGACTTGTGGGGGAAACCGGAGCACACGGAGGAAACCCACGCCAACACGGGGAGAACATGCAAACTCCACACAGAAACGCCAACTGACCGAGCTGAGGCTCGAACCAGCGACCTTCTTGCTGTGAGGCGATCGTGCTACCCACTGCGCCACCACATTGCCCGCATGACAAATAATAATAATAATTTCTTTAAGCACCAGTATGCCACTTAACTCATTTCTTTTAATGTACATTCAAATGTACAGAGAATAAGATTCAACATGACATTGAAATGCTGTGTTTTCACTCATCTAATCTTGTAAGGTTATGACACCAAAATCAAAGTCAGTAACAAAGAAAGAACAAATAATAATTGCAATCCATTTAGCCAAATTGCACCAGAACAAATACTACAAAAATTGAGTAATCTTTAGAAAATCTTAGAGTAAAAACTATTGAATATACTACAGATTTCAAGATATATGAATGTCTTGATATTGGTATTTTTATTATAAATGCGTATATTACTGTGTATATATACAATTAAATAGCAATGTTTTAGAATTATATGCAAGTAGGATTTCATTCCAATCATCTTACAGCTGTCTGCAGTAAGTGAGTGCATGCCATTGTCTTCCCCCAGTCGATTCGAGACTTTCAAAGAGGGTGAAACTGAACTAGCTCCGTTTTCATGTTATGAATAATGAAACTGTGCTGAGAGACCCCCACTGGCCTGTTCTAAATTTAACTCGGAGAAAAGAAACTTCTGCGATGCAACAAAAGGCCCCGGCTGCAGTAGGAAACACTCCTTTTCTCATTCCATCATTCTCCATACACACTGACAGTTCAGCTGAAGACCTGTCATTAATCTCTGGCCTAAATCCTGCATATCTGGCATCTTTATACACAAAGAAAACCCAAAATCCCAATCCCCAAAGCATGCTGTTGAGATTTGCGCATTACCGTGATTTGGAATGAACAAAATGAATATGTCGCAATGGCCTGCTTCTTGGGGTGAAGCTCAAGTTACGATTTGATACGTATCTTGATACTGATACTGAATTGACTATAGAGAAGGTTCATTCACATTACTACGAATGAGGAAAAGTGCAATGCTTAGTAAATCCTCCACAGCAAAAGAAGCCCCGCCTTCCGGTTGATATAGCCAATTGTCAATATTTATAGCCAATCAGATCTTTGGGGGACGGGTCTGTATTTTATTCGCTTGACTGTTAAGGAAAGTCCCATCATTTGGCGACTACTATATGCCTGCTTTGGATTTGACAGAAAAAATGACATCATATCACATCACACGAGGTTCCCACTCTAAATAAATACTAATAATATTTACACCATGTCCTATAATGTGGAACAAGCAACATGACAGAAACATTTAAATACCACAGACATTCAGAAGCGCAGAATAGTGCACTGCAACCCCAATCACACGCACAGGTTTATAATCGAATTAATCAATGCTAAACCTTACAAGTACATCCTGAGTGACTGATGTTGCTGATTTGCACCGAGTTACAGTGTTCATGTTTAAGTTATCTTTGATGTTTGTTTTCTTTTTTTATTTAAGATAAATGTCACATGAAATGTTATTTGAACTCACACTGCTAACATTTAACAATGAATAAAGCTCTTAGGTGTCACATATCACGTCTAAAAGCACGAGACACGTTGCTTCCTTCACCAATTTCAACGCACTTTGCGCTCGCGCTTCCATGGCGTCTGCTATTTCTAGGCAACCATTCTCTCAGAGTATGACAAACCACTGCTGCAGCTCTGAAACAAGTGAAGTTTATGGAGAAAACCAAAAAAACTGCAGTATTTTGTTGCGCTGCGTTTATCTAAGGAAATAAGTTTACAGTTATTACTGAAATGTGTCCATACAAAGTAGGAAGCTGATTGGTTAGTTCTAATCACATGGCGAACTTGCGAGGGGAAAGACGAGATATGTAAATGGCCCTTTAATCGCTTGAAGTAATCATTGTCTTAGAAGTTTATGCTGATGTTCAGCTGTGACATCATAGAAATTGTTTCTAAAATATAAACTTTACACATTGCAGCCGTTTATTTTTATAATAGAAACAAACTTATTTTAGACAGAATTAAAACTTTAATTAGCAAAACATATTGAACTAATTGGAGACAAGGAAATACACTGCTGTAACATAGCACATGAAATATACATCAATTTAATTAATAGTATATTTCATTTAATTTGTGAGAGCAGCCTCTGGCTAAAAAATATGAATGAAAACTCAACGTTGGGTTAAATTTTTTTATTTTTCTTAAATTAAATTTAATTGACCTTTGCTCACAATTGTTGGGTTTGTTTACAAAATCCAAAAAATGGGATTAGTTTAACAATTAGTTCACTATAATACTGCAGTGGTGCCATTTTTTTGGGGGGGGGTTTAAATAAAAAAAAAGAAAAGATTTTGTAAGCAAAAATATTTTAGTAAAGTTTTATCCAACTGAGCACACTTTTGGACAAAGATAATGTTGTTTTGTTATACGAGATATCACTTCAAGCGATTAAAGGGGCATTGCAAAACACAAAAACAGTTTTTTTTCCCAACAGTGGGTCAAATATAGACAAACCCAACAATTGTGTACAAAGGTCAATTAAATTTAATTAAATAAAAAAACAATGTTGAGTTTGTCCTTATTTGAACAAACATTGGGTTAAGTGCATATGTGACCTGGTGTTGGGTTAAATATGGACAAACTCAACATCAGCTTAAGTTCTTCAATTAAATTTAATTGACCTTTTTACCCAATTGTTGGGTTTGTCCATATTTGACCCAGTGTTGGGTTAAAACAATCGTGTCTAAAGTGCGTTTTTCAAATTAACTTAATTGACTTGTGCTTATTTGACCAAACATTGAGTTAATTATGTATTTGACCCAATGTTGGGTTAAATAAGGACAAACACAACGTTGGGATAAGTTCTTCAATTAAATTTAATTGACCTTTTTACCCACTTGTTGTGTTCGTCCGTTTTTGACCCTTATTTGTTGGGTTAAAACAACCCTGTCTAAAATAATTCAATTAAATTTTAGCAAAAAACATAACACAGCGTTGAGTTTGTCCTTATTTGACCAAACGTTGGGTTACCTGCATGAAAGTAATCCTTTATTCATCGATATTATATCTCTGTAAAAATCATAAGTGTGAAAAGGAACAATAGTTGTTGGCATCATCTTGCCCCAGAGCGTTCATTTTACCTAGAAACTGCGGTCGATCGCATGTTGAAGTACATTTTTGCGGTTTCACAAAATTGTAGGTTGTATTTCCAATGAGCCTGTCTTGAAAAAAAAATTTATTTGTATTGTAAGTAAAACTAGTGTGACGTTTTGTGGTTGTCTAACATTACTGGATCATGTTCACAGTTCATGTGATGATAAGATCACAATAAGAACTCGCTCAAATTCACCGAAATCATTTGACCCCTGTTGTAAGCCATTTGGTTCGATTTTTGGTTTCTCATGCAATTTATTCGTGAGGCTTAATGTAACATTTTTGTTGGAAATGGTTTAATCCTTTTAATATGCTTCACAAATCAGATTTAATATGGAATGTTCCTGATAATCCTAAGAGCACAGGGCTGAATTTATTGCATAACCATGCTGATGGACGTAATGGCATCAGAAAATACTGCTCTTAAAGTATTAAAGTGGAAATATTTGATATTGGGAAATCTGCTGCACAAAAACAATGCCTGAAGAAACACGTTGAGGTTGCAGCATAACGGCATTAATATTATTACTAAATGTTTTGTGAGCAGGAAAACAGCTTGTTAGAATGATTCTGAAAGATAACATGGGCTCCTGTGATTTATGCCATGTGCAAAACAACAGTTCAATAAACATGCATGGAATGTCAAGTTTGGCAAACTGATGATGAATAAATCAAAACTTGGAGCGTAAACTTAATAACAATGTGATATGGACTACTTTTCATGCTTTTTTGTGTCTGGCTGAATGGACGTCACCTGTTAGATGGCTGTTTTTGTTCAAAAGTTGTGTAATTATGTAAGTTTGTACAACAAATCTATTCACGAACACTTCAAAATCAGTTTAGCTTAACTATAAGATATTGGGAAAGTGGGCGACATGGTGGCTCAGTGGTTAGCACTGTCGCCTCACAGCAAGGTCGCTGGTTCGAGTCCTGCCTGGGTCAGTTGGCATTTCTGTGTGGAGTTTGCATGTTCTCCCCGTGTTGGCGTGGGTGCCCTCCGGGTGCTCCGGTTTCCCCCACAGTCCAAAGACTTGTGGAATAGGTGAATTGAATAAACTAAATTGTCTGTAGTGAATGTGTGTGCATTTAAGAGTGTATGGGTGTTTCCCAGTAGTGGGTTGCAGCTGGAAGGGCATCCGCTGCGTAAAACATATGCTGGATAAGTTGGCCGTTCATTCCGCTGTGGCGACCCCAGATTAATAAAGGGACTAAGCTGAAGGAAAATGGATGAATGAATGAATATCGGGAAAGTAATAAAGGACTAATAATTACTTTTCAGTAGACTCAAGGTAATAATAGTAATGATGATAATAATAATAGTTTTTACATTGTAAAGTAATAATCACATAATTTTTCTACTATATTTACATTTTAGCAGGAATACCATTACATTTGAAAAATAAAATAAAATGCAATTTGTGCAGTTCCAAAAATGCTAATATATAAATTTTAATTATATACGATTAATAAAGGGCGAAGCAGTGGCGCAGTGGGTAGCACAATCGCCTCATAGCAAGAAGGTCGCTGGTTCAAGTTCAAGTCGAAAGACATGCGGTATAGGTGAATTGGGTAAGCTAAATTGTCCGTAGTGTAAGTGTGGGAATGAGTGTGCATGGATGTTTCCCAGTGATGGGTTGCAGATGGGCATCCGCTGTGTAAAACATTTGCTACATAAGTTGGCGGTTCATTCCGCTGTGGCGACCCCAGATAAATAAAGGGACTAAGCCGAAAAGAGAATGAACGAATGAATAAGATTAATAAAATAAATAAATATATTAAAAAAATAAATAAAAAATTATATTAAGATACAATTTTAATTGTATAAGATTAAATATTGATTTGTATTATTGTAATAAATTGTAATATAATTATACTTTCAAAAAAAGACTTGCTGCTTGTTCAAACCACTAATTTAAAATGAGTTCAAGCAACAAGTTTTTTTGGTGGACAACTTAATTGTTTGAAGTTCAGTGCTTTTAAATTTGTAAAAAAAAAAAAGCTATTTTGTTAACTTAATCAATTTGTGTTGGGGCGACATGTAGAAATTGAGTGGAACCCATTTTTTTACAGTGTAATTGTAAAAAGTCAAGATGTACAAGATTAATTAAGATTTTGATTGATAATAGAGTCCAAAATAAAACAGAAAAAACATGTAACAATAGTTAATAGTTAATCAGAAAAATTAACCCTTTTTGAATTATAAAAGACTTTTTGGGGCTAATAATGAAAAAACAAATAAATAAAAAAGGATTTTGGCGTAAGTCGCATTTGATCATTTTATTCAGAAATACCTCAAAATAGCTTTATATAGCTCATTAAATAGCTCATTTACAAGCATTAGAAACTTGTATTGCAAAAAATATAGTTCTGTTTTAACCATGTTACTATTGGTTAGCATCCTGTTATTATTATCTTTATATCAGGTTAGATATAAACCTACTATATCAGCCTTTATGGATATAGCCAGGCTTTTTAAATTTACTCTAAAACCACAACAAGCTCCTTCTTGTCAATTGATTAGTCTGGCTAGCGAGTGCCAGCACAGCTCTCTACTGAAGTTCAGCCAGACTACTTTGTTAGCATTAGCGAACGCCTGCTAATAAAAGTTTCAGCGTGGGTCTTTTCGGCCAAGTGAGTGTCCCCTTTTGCTCTGGCGGGATCCGCTGAAGCGCTGGGCTTGGAGAGCCACGGTGTGTTGCCTCAGAAACCTCCAGGCGATGGGTCAGCAGGACCTTTGGAATGCCCGGCTTGGGTTTCCGGCTATTGTGCTCGACCGACACACTGGAGGTGAATAGCCTGACATTCCTCTGATGCACCCCCCCCCCCCCCTCCACCCCAAAAGAACACATACATGTGCCACTCTCTCAGAACATTTATAAGGACTGCAGTACTGTTACCTTATTCTGAATAAGACAATGTTATGATTGAGGTTTAGGTTTTTAGCATAACATGATTAAGATGGTTTACATGAGGTACTTTTAGAGTATTCATGTTGCTGTTTTTAATGTTGTAGTACATATCAGTGATTTAGTAGGGCTGCGTGATATTGGGAAAAAAGCAGACTTTTCTCCGATACATATTGTGATTTTGAGTATACTTTCACTAGATGAGATGAATGCCTCTATCTGGAAAAACTTCATAATTTTGGATTGATTGGAATGATTTTTGTAGTGGAGTGCCTCTGTATGAAATATAATAAACCAACCACAGGCATTGATAAATACAGTGGAGCAAAGACGCACAGAGCAATTCCAGCATTGTGACATTTGCAGTAAAAACTTAAAACAGAAATTCACATAGAAAGGATATGTTAACATTAAATTGAAGCATCTGTTTATATTTTCTAAAACAACTAACCAGAAAAAAGTCAATCTGTGAACATTTGTTATATTTTAAATGAGGAAAGTAAACATGCATTTTGGATGTGACCAGAAACGTTTACGAGTTTACAGTGTACAACATACTTTGTAGAAATTCTGTGAATTAAACTGCACAACCCAAAAGCTAACAACAATGCTAATAAAAAGGATAAGAGTTGGCTCTCTATAGAACAAAAATGATTGTTTTTGTTTTGCATTTTTGCATTTATGGGGAAAAAGCTTCGTTAAAGATCTGACACTTCTCCATTATGGATGTGACATGTGAAATTTACACTTGTAAGTCTTTAGTAAATCAAATATAATTGTTTGAAAGCATTGAAAGAGGCATTTTTGAGTATTTTACAGTACTGTAAAATACAAGCCTACGCAAAACTCTTATGCTGTGTCCGACTGAGACGAGCCCAGTTTGATGAGCTGTTGTCCGGTGTCGGCAGGAGGATTTCCCTTCAGGACACCAACTGCAGGCGCTACGTCATAATCACGCCCCTACAAGAGCAAGCTCCTGATTAACGTGGTTAATGTGGCGCAAAGGTCCGCTTAAGCTTAGGTTTTCCAACTAGAGCGAATCGTGCGTGAATGCGTTAAATGCTCAGTGCTGCTTCATTCACACGAATCGCGTCATTCGTGCCGCAGGATTTCTATTCGCATCTTTGCATTGGCTTAACATGTAAATCACTCTAGCTTGATGCTTCATCATTGTCTGGTGTGAACGCACCTTAAGAAAGGGTTTTGCTTTTTTGGAGAAAACATTTTTTCATGGCAAGGTTGACGTTTGCATGGAATTGCTCCACAGAATTTTATTGTTTTCTGGGAGTCTTCCAAATAATCAAGTGTAAAATAACACCATAGTCTTCATCTTATACATAAATCTAATCCTGACTTGACATTGCAGATCCTATGTGACTATTGCAGATGCGCACATTGTGATGTTGATGCTGAAATGATATATTGATCAGCCCTAGTAATTAGTAGGTCCAAACGGAATCTGCACATGCAGAAATCCACAGATTTTCCATCGAGCCTATTTTTTTCTTGTCTAATTCTGTGTAAACCTAAAAAGTTTATCTCGAAACTGTTAATCGCGACAACGCTAATCTACTGGCAGCACACAGAGTGAATCTATTTAACGTTGCGGACCTAAAATAGATATATATTTTTTAACAAAGTAAATCTTCTGTTGGGTTTGCATGCACCATTGTCTGTTTGCACACCCAAAATTGTATAGTATCATAATGAAGATGACCTGGATGTAAAGTTCTGGCAGGAACATTGGATTGGGACGTGCACATTATTGCATTACAATCAAATTCAGAAAAGTTAAAGTTATTAGTTACCATAACTTAATAAACTAATAAACTAGTAACTAATAGCTTGTAACAGTTTAAATAATTATTTATAATATAGTTAACCTGATATACAAGAGTTATTATTATAGATCATAGATAGCGAAATGTAGTGGGTTTTTTTTGTTTTGTTTCTGACTCGTGTGTGCAGCCAATTTTTGTAGCCCTTCGTTTTTAAAATCTCTGTTTCAAGGACTATCTAGCCCTTCCCTTTAGCCCTACACCTTCAAGCTGAAGTAAACTGGGACACCCCTACCCCTAAGGGGAAGGGCTTAAGGCTGATTTTATACTTCTGCGTCAAGCACACGTGTATGGTCCTTCGCGCGGTCACTGTGACTGGCGCCGACGCTGACTCCTCTCAAAAAATTTAACTACACGTCGCACTGACACGTAGTGCAAGCTCTGTGATTGTTCAGCTTAGTAGCGGTGACGAAGCGGAGCGAGTGTTTACATTATCGAGAAACTTTTTTTTGGTTTGTGTTTACCTTATGATTAAAGTTGTTGCACGTCCCCCGGTTCCCGCCTCTGAATGAGCGAGTTTTAGCTACTTGTACATTAAGGTAGCGTTCAGAAAAAACAAAACACCCGCGAGGTAACTTGACACAGAGGAACATAAAAACCTATTGCCAGCTAGCATTTCTGAAAAGTGTTATTGCAGAGCAACACAAACTGCATGCAGAAGTATAAATACACGATCACTCGGCGTAGAAGTATAAATCAGCCTTTAGTCCTACGCCTTCAAGCTAAAGAGAATTGGGACAAGGGGAAGGGTTAAGGGGAAGAACTGGGATTGGGCCTAAATCTTGCTTCTCAACGTTAAGACTCAGTTTTGACCAATAATTATGTCCATCTGTCAGACTTGATGAGCATTATGCCTTGGAATTTAAACATTTGGGAAATTGTGTTGTCTCTAACTTTCTCATTGTGCTGCGTTTTATTCCTACATCTTGTTAAAACATCTTATTCCTGCTCTCTGTGTTTTTAATATGAATTATTCAACAAAATATAATGAAATCAATCTGCTCTTGACTGAATATCTAGCTGAGGAATAGTTTACCTTTATTTAATGTATACAGTGAGAATTAATATATACAGTATGCAGTGTTATATTTGATTTATATTTTTCAGTTTATGTAACTGTTCCCAGTGATGGGTTGCGCCTGGAAGAGCATCCGCTGCGTAAAACATGTGCTGGCGACCCCTGATTAATAAAGGGACTAAGCCGAAAATACAATAAATGAATGAATGAGTTTATGTAACTAAAAACTCTTGTTAAGTTCATGAAAAAATTTAAAAGCTGTTTATTTGAACATTATCTTTGCTATATTGTATTGATTTTGTATTGTATTTTGGTTGTAGAGTTTATTTTATGTTTATTTGACAGTGATTTTTACTGAACATATCATATACCGAACCACAGTGAAACCATGAGAAGTTTATATTGTTGCACCCCTAATGCATACTAAGACATGGACATCCTTACTGGAACATCAATTGAATATTCTAAAAGCGACTCATGTAAACACCTTAATCAAAATATCAATTATTACTATTGTATTGTATTATTCAGAATAAGGTAAATAGTTCAGTTACTGATGTGCATTTACATTAAGCACACCCACTGAGTAACATCCAGCAGAAAACAGGGAGGGTGCAGGTGCAACATGACGCTGGCTTCTCTCTGATTGGTGGTTGACTGACAGTTGGATTGTCTTCTTGATTTTGCAGGCAGACTAAGCCTCTGACTTTTGCCGACTGTATTGGAGATGAGCTGCCTGTGGGATGGGAGGAGGCCTACGACCCCCACGTCGGAGCCTATTATGTCGACCACAACACCAGTAAGTTGAGAAAGATGCAGACCACCTTATGGATTATTGGAATGTAGCATGTCTGTTTTGTGATTCTGTTGGTTTTGACAGATAAAATGACATTAAATTTGACACAAATGAAGGCAAAGGCTTTGAGGGCTGGATCAAAGTTCTGTCAGTGGGCCTTAATTAGGAAACCTAAGTAAAATACACTTCTATGTAAATTATTTTGTACAAATGTCCAGTGTTTTGTTATTTTCTATTTTATTTAGTTTTTTTTTTATTTTATTTAATTACATTTTTTATTTTATTTTATTAAATTTGTATTTTATTTTATTTTATTGTATTCATCTATTAAATTGTATTTTGTTTTATTAAATTTTATTTAATTAAATTTTTATTTTATTTTCTATTTTATTTTATAATTTTTTTTAAATTGTAATTTAATTTAATTGTATTTAATAATCTTTTAAATTTTTTTGTTTTAATAAATTTTATTTCATTACATTTTTATTTTATTTTATTTGCTGAAAATTTTGAACACACCTGCACATTCTTTATAATTGCTGTTATGGATATTTATATACTTTTATTTATAAAGTTTATTTAGACCATTTGGAAATACAAAGTTTGAAAATTCTGCATATATGATTTTTAAATTAAAAAAAGTCTCTAAAGATGAAAATCTTTGTCAGTTTTGTCACTTTATTGTGATCTTGTAAATTAGTAATTAAATGTACTCCTAAAAATACTCAAATATAAATGTTTCATCAGCTCCAAATCAATATGTTAGAATCATTTTCGAAGGATTAGGTGACACTGAAGGTCAGAGTAATATTAGGCTGCAGAAAAATTCAGCTTTGACACTAGAGAGTACATTTTAAAATAGACAAGTTATTAGACTTTTTAATGGTATTTTTCAATATTTGCAGCCCTACTAAGCATAAATGAGTACACCCCTTTTGAAGATTTTTTTAAAATCAATTTCTTAGTGAATATAGCCAATATATTTTGGTATATTTAAACAAAACAGTTTTATTAAACAGTTATATTCATTAAAATAAGAGTTTGGTCACCAAACACCTTTAGGAATAGAAATAAAATGCATTTAAATGAAAAAAAGTAATTGGAAAAAAATTACTACTAACTACTAAATATCAACCACATTGTATATTTTTATGTTTCTCTTTATTTTTCCCGTTTTTTAAAATGTATTTAAGATTTTTCTCTAACATTAATTTAGGCGTTCAAATATTTGGACCGTGATCTCAAGTTTAAAATATATATATATATGTTGGTTCCGGTTTTGGCTTTGGCACTGACTAGTCCAATGTATATGCACAAATATATTATTGCAAAGCATACTACTAAAGATATTAATTTAAAAGAGACATGTGTGAGGGCTGTACTCATTTATGCTGAGGACTCTATAATTGTAAATTGTTCTGTTTTTATCTTGTTATGGAATGGGATTTTTTTCTTTATTTATTTTGAATTGGACTTTGAGTCTGTAATAAATTTTGATATGATATGATCAGTTCCACTAATTTGGAAATTAATTTCTCCTTCCCAGAGAGCACTCAGTTGGAGGACCCGCGGGCCCAGTGGCAGCGGGAACAGGAGCTCATGTTGCACGATTATCTGAATGTGGTTCAGGAAGCACTGAGTGCCCAAAAGGAGATCTACCAGGTCAAAGAGCAGCGACTTCGCCTGGCCCAGCAAGAATATCGGCAGCTAAATGATGCTTGGCGGGACAAGTCCTCTTCACAGACCAGCTGTAAGATTTGTGAATCCATACATGTCTATGCCATAAATGTTGTATCAAAACTGTTGATGCGGGTCTTTAAAAGGTCTTAATTTTTTTGTTCGCTCTTCCTCAATTAAAAGTATCCTTAAAGGGATAGTTCACCCAAAAAATTCAACTTCACCATTTACTCATCCTCAAGTGGTTCCAAATTGATATACTTTTTTCCTGTTGATTAGAGCAGAAGGAATTTTAAAAAATGTTCGTAAGCGATAACCTTTGACTTATATAGAAGGAAAAATATATACTGTGGAAGTAAATGGCTCGATCTGGCTGGAGCACTTTTGGATTAGCTTAGCATAAATCATTGATTTGGATTAGACCATTAGCATCTTGCTAAAAAAAAAAACAGTTTTGATAGTTTTCCTATTTAAAGCTTGATTTGGTATTAGGATGAGTAACTGGTGATGTAGTTTACTTTTTTTTTTACCTATCACTTTTACAGAGTCTTAAATTAGAGTAAAAGTCTAGAATAGCATAATACCATACACTCAAAATAATGAGTTTTTTGTATGTTTAAACTACAAACAACACAATTCTTGAGTTTTTTAGGGACAGCTTAATTGTTTTATGTTCAATCCACTTAAATTAGTAAAAACTAATAAATTAACTTAAAACTCCCAACCTTCATATTGTCCCAAAACAAATCGATTAAGTTAAATAATTGTTTTTTGATTTGATTGAGCATTAAACTATTATGTCATTCCCAAAAAACTCAAGAATTGTGTTGATTGTGTGTGACTCAGCTCATTATAAATAAGTACTCTAATTTACTCTAATTTAAGACTCTTTAAAAGTGAAGAAATGTTCGATGCAAACATGTTTAAATCTAGATAAATTTCCAGAGATTCAAAATGAAGACATTAGCTCGTATTTTATGGGTAACTGAAAACATTTTATGCTTAAATATCTGTCTCTGGGGTATGAAAATGATTTTTTGTCTCTTTGAATTAAGTTGATATATGCGCATGTTTTAATCATGAACTTTATTTTGATCAAATAATTTGCTTTCCATGTAAATGTATCTTAATTTAGAATCTTTTGACGTGCACTGGAAAAAAGGGCTAAAATACTGACGAATAGTATATTTTCTTTATAGAGTCATAAGAAGGTGCAGTAAAAGATATTTCCATATTTTAGTGTTTACGCTTAAACATTATTATTTTTCTTGTATTTTTACAGTTAGGAGTGCTGCTAATACAACTCATTGTGTGCTCCCTTAAATATTTGTATTACATTTCTTTATTTGGACTTAAAGGTACTCTCAACCTTTTTTGAAATAAGCTCACATTTCCTAGAGTTACATGGTTAAGTTTTGTCATTTTTTAATCAATTTAGCCGATATCAGGGTGTAGCTGGAGGACTTTTAGCTTAGCTTAGCATAAATCATGGATTCGGATTAGACCATTAGCATCTTGCTCAAAAAAAAAGTTTTCATCATTTTCCTATTTAAAGCTTGACTCTTCTGCAGTTACATTGTGTACTAAGACCAACAGAAAATAAAAAGTTGCTATTTTCTATGCTGATATGGTTAGGAACTATACTCCACAATTCCTGCGTAATAATCAAGGAACTTGGCTGCAGTACCATGGCTGCAGCAGGTGCAATGATATTACTTTACATAAAAAATAAAACAATTTCAGTGCTGTTCAATGTATTTATACATTTATATATATATAGGACATAGTGATAGTGTGTATTTAAATGATTTGTAATATATATTTGTATATATTTAATCTTAATGACTTAAGTACTGATTACAGGTGGTTTTGAGGAACGTTGCGATAATTTTGATAATATAAATAGAAAAGATTAAGTTCATACAAGTTGATAAGCATGTTCAAAAAATCAGTGAGCTGTCATAATAATAACCGTAAATAATATCTAAAGATGGCGTGAGCTGCATGTTTTAGCGATGAGGTAACAAGCTTGTATTCACTTCAAAATATTTGTGCGGCCCAACCAGCAATGATCTCAGTCTTCAAGTATTTTTGCAAGGAAAAACTCTTTACTTCGAACGAAACCTCATTATAATGGATATAGATTTGTAACACAGGTCTGTCGCATTATTATACATCGCTGTGGAATTCAAGAGCTACGCCAAGTGGTTATACAGATAAGATAAAGCCTTTGAACTCTTATCTTCCCTACAGTAAATTCCAGATCCTCATCAAGCAGTAAATATGACCCTGAAATCCTCAAAGCAGAGATTGTTACAGCAAAAAGCCGGGTAAGAAGCTCTTCTGCATATCACAAGCCTTTTATCGTTTGCTGTGAATGTTATCTTGTTTATGCAAGACACCAATTGGGTGTAAATTTTGCTGCAAGGATTTGGGACGTGATGACAGGCAGCGAGATTACGCTTAAAACCCAAATGTAATTACACAAGTGTCTCATTGATTCATCGGCTGGCTTTCTCTCTGTTGCTGTCTTTTGTTCAGGTAAATAAGCTGAAGAGAGATTTGGCCTGTATGAAGCAAGAACTGCATTATAAGGAGCAAGGCTTTGAGACGTTGAAAGAGTAAGTGTAACCTGACCTATATTGCACGATCACGTTCCAGACAACCGATCGCTTCCTTGTTTAAATGCATTCCAGTCTGAAAACACCTCGCCTTTGTGCAAGACAAAAAAAAACGTATCATCTTATCTCTGGCCATTTTATGAGCCCACTGGCATTTTATTGTGATGGAGCAAGTTGACTTTGACAAGTCTGTTGTTGTAAAAATGGATATTTTTACTGTTATAGAGAACATCAAGCACCTCAGTGTAAAGCTATTTATGGTTTATATTTGTTACTCTTAAAATTGACTTATTGATGGCTTGTCAGAACAAGTATGTTCGAATGCATTTTTGTTTTAAAATGCATATTTTTTGTTATGTTACACTGCAAACAAGGCTTTTCTTTCTTTTCTTTTTTTGTCTTGTTTCTAGTCCAAATATCTTTAAAATCAAGAAGCATTAGAAAAATATAGTCTTGATTTAAGAAATAATATGTCAAAATGAAATGAGTTTTTTCTTAAATCAAGCAAAATAATTTGCCAATGGTGTAAGAAAAATAATCTCACGTCAAAAGGAAAACACGATTAATTTGCTTACCCCATTGACAGAATATTTAGCTTGATTTAAGAAAAAACTCATTTAATTTTGACGTATTATTTCTTAAATCAAGACTATATTTTGCTAATGCTTCTTGATTTTAAAGATATTTGGACTAGAAACAAGACAAAAAAAAGAAAAGAAAGAAAAGCCTTAACATAATGTATAAAGTAACATAACAAAAAATATGCATTTTAAAACAATATTTAAAAAATATATATTATTTCTTAAAATAAGACAATATTAGTGTATAGTATGAAGTAAGTTATACTTTTAATTTATATAATTTAATAATTTTTTGATATTTTGAGTAAGAAAATATTTTTTTGTAGTGTACGCTTGGTGTCTATACTACTTCAACATCTTTGAATTGCGAAAACTCAGCATTATGACAAGGCTCTGAAATGCTGGTGTAGGGGAACCAACAGTTTTAACCCAAAACTGACCAGTCTGTCAGATGAAGAAGAGCCGGAGTCAGAGATTCGATTAAAAAGAAAGTTTACTGAAGATAGTTTGCGGTTTTGTCAGCAGAAGCGAGCTTCAACACAAGAAACTGCTCTGCTTGCAATCTCAAAACAACAACAATTATACTCTCACATAACGTCATTGACTGCTTCATACATATAGGTGTTTTAACCTGATTGGAAAAATACAGATAGACTTAGAAAATTTGCATGTGTGTGTGTGCGTAATTCCGAACAATATCTTCCAATGATTACTTGGGTGTCACATACAAAAGTCAGACAGCCACTAGGCTATTCAGAGTTAAACCCAGACCTGTGAAATTATCCACAAATGAATAGAACACGCGCACACACAAAAACTGGTACAATCAACATCCAAACTGGCAGCTAAAATGCAGAGGAATTAACTTAAAAAGACTTAACACATAAAATGGCAAATAACTCAGGAAACAGTTTCCAATTCAAGACTCCAGGTCCACTCAAGAGGTCTGTATGACCTCTGACCTGGCTTGTTAGATCCAGAGGAAACAAATAATTTGACATACAGTAAAAGCAATGACGTGCATATTATTCAAGTTTTACTCTGAAGAGGGATGACACTAAGGGTATAATATAATCAAGGCCCTTAAACATTCAACTTTATTATTAATCATAAAGACATAAAAAATTATACGTGTTACTCCATCCTGGAGCGGACTTCCATCAGAGAACCCATGCCTTCACTGGTGTTTTGTTTCTGTGTAGACGCAAACGTTTAAAAACAGAGACATAACTATCCTCAGTCACTCTCTGACTAGTCATCTAGACTATTGTGTATTGTTCCCTGATTCGTCAAGCCGCTCATAGGACCAATGCGAAAACGATACAGTGCAAGTATGCAGGCAAAATATGCACATGGCCAGTTAGCGTGAATGGTCAAGTATCATTTGTTGGTGTGGATGTGGTGGATGGATCGTTTTTCTGAAACCAGTTTATTTGAGGAGCATTTTCAACGCAGTTTTAAAATAAAAAGGCACTAGTGTAAACGTAGTCTTGGGGGCCAGTCACATAGAAAGCCTAAAGATAAAAGTTAAAATAAACAAAAAACTCACCTCTTGGATCTCTGACCACAACCACCGTAAACTGTGAACAGGAAGCAGCTGGGTTTGCCACTTTTGTGGTTCCCATCTCATTTCCCGTAGTGGTTTGCACTATTTACAGCACATTTCTGAATTTGCATGTGTTTTCTCAATTTGTTAATGTTTTTCTATTTGCATGTGTTTTCTTATCTTGCAGCACAGTTTAGCTCTCTCTCTCTGGGCCAGTCGAATCTTTTTTAAATGATGTGTATTGACTCATGCAGGTGTTGTATGTTGAAAACAAAGTTAGTGTTAGGAATGTCTGCTTTGTGGAAATATGAAAGCAGCCCAACAACAAAATATAATGTATGGACTGCAAGCATTTGGTGAGTGGTTTGGAACTGAGCTTGTTGTGGCACGTAAAAACTAAGTACTCAACATGATACAGCACATTCTGTAAGCTAACTCACTCTAAGATGGTAATGCAAATTTTATATGAATGTATGGAGCAGAGACTGTCCATCGAGTTGATGCAATTCAAAGTTTAGCAATTCAAAGTATAAGGAAAGCATCTGAATAATGTCACAGAGTTCATTCATGAAAACACTGCATCTGTGTCCTTCTGGGCACATTCCCACATTGGTCAGAGCTGTATTAATACGATTAAGGTGTTTACACGCTTGCTTACATGTTGAAATTAATATTGGGCAACATATTTTGTACATGTGCGCATATTTGAATGAGATTATGGTTTCTGTGATCAAGAGTTTACACCAGTTTCACAATTTATGGTCTTAAAAAGGTCTTTAATCAGAGCATGAAGAATTCAACTCATTGAAGTCATGACACTGCAAAAACATTTATAGCTTCCTCAATAGATTTTAAGGCGATTTCGAGTAACTAACGCAGAAACTCTGCGTTCACTGACACTGAGGTTACAACAGAAGCCTCTATTTCACTGCTGTGAAGAAAATGAAAGTAAACTCCATTTCTCTCTCTCTCTCTTTCTCTCTCTCTCTCTTTCTCTCTCTCTCTCTCTCTCTCTCTCTCTCTCTCTCTCTCCTTTTCTCTCCTCTCGGCTGTTTTAGCGATACTTGTGGATCCAGACACAAGTGTGTCTGCAGAGCGGGTTTTCTCCACCGCTTCTATTATGGATCAGCTGTGATCGCCGCTGCTGTTTATCAGTGTCACTCATCGTTGAACAGGGCCAGTGCGTTAGAGCAAATCGCAGTCCTTTCTGTTGAGCGTGTGACCAATCATAAGCATTTAACAACTTGCCCGACTATGCTCAAAAACTAATATTTACATTTGTTTATTTGCTATAAATGCTTATGTTGTTCTGTGCATGTACTTGAGTTTTGTTTGATACATTCAAAAAGAGTGTTTTCTTTGAACAGGTAAAATTAAAGGTACAGTTCATATATCTGACTGCTTGTATTAAAGGACAAGATTGTATTACAAATACATATAAAATCTACTTAAAAATTATGCATTTTAATACAAGAATTCTTGTGCTGTGAAGTAAAACATCAAATTGTGTATGGAAAGCATCGTCAATGCACGGTGATGCACCGAGATATTGAATTGAACCAAATCAATGGCATGATAATTGTAACTGAACCGTGAGACCAGTGTAGGTTCACACCTCTAATAAACAGCGTTATGTACTCTGAAATGCACACGTGCAAATTAATCATACTTAACATACGTGCATAAACGTGTATTAAACCCTTATACTCCGCAGTTTACATGTGTTTGTTGCCTCATTACAAACATATGCAACAAATCTCACAATATACAGGTTAAAATATCAAAGATACATTTAAACAGACATGACTCTTTGGGGTGGTGTTGAATAAATTTGTAATCTGTATATCCTGCATTTTGTGTTCTGATGCACTCTGAACACTGTGGTCATGCATGGGTGCCTGCTTCACAAAACTTTTTAGTTTCTTTTTAGTCTCCCTGCCTCTCCCGTTTTTAAAAATAAGGGTCCCACATATTTATTAGGTATAATACAAGCTTAGATAAACTGAAAATAAGAGGAACATGATCATTGTTGTAATCTCATTAGTTATTATGGCCAGTCAAACACAATTTGGGGTGTACATAATGATTCCGTGTAAACTGTCAGTGTCAGAGTCAGTGTTTTGTTCTGACTGGCCTGTTTTTCACTGGGAGTTTACACTCATAGGATATACATGAAAACGAGGAAATGTTTCCATGTACTCAACTCTTATTATTTAGCCATACCTAGATAAATTCAGATTTCATTCTATGACACCGTTAATATTTGAATGCTCCCTATATCTGATAATAAAATAAGTTACAAAACAAACTGCATTGCTATAATAGTGGCTGAAATACTGAAAATCTCCTATATGGGGTGAGTGGCCGGAGCAGTTTTGAAGACTGTGTTGAAGACATGAGGTCCTTTTGAATCAAAAAGGTTGTAAACTACAGTTTTAAGATGTTTTTACCCATGGCAGGTTTGTTTAGACTAAAACTGAATTTGGTTTTTGGTTTATTTGAGTAAGTGTGAATAAGCTCCCCATCCAAATCCTCCCAATCGCTTCCAAACAAACAACAGCAGTTTGACCAAAATATGAACACAACATGAACAACTAAAGGCAGAAAGGTCTGCAGCATGCATTTAATAGTTATATTCAGGATGTGAAAGCGACTCGAAATGAAGTAAACTAAAATAAAGATTGAAGTTATAACCTAGAAACGTCACCTGACAGCAGGTGATTCCCCAGATGCCAAAAGTGACTGACATATTTAGAGCTTTCCAACCATCCAGATGACATATTTAAGGGATGTCCTGATCACAATGGAAAGAACAGAAAATACCATTAATAGATAATAGGAATAACACAAGGACACTTTACAAAATAATATTAGTAATATATTTGTATTACCATGTTTGGTTTGACATTTTATGAGATCATTCAAAACCTGTAAGGGTCTTTATTTTTGTGAACCCAGAAACTTTTGATAAATTTTTAGGTTTAAGAACACTGATGTTAATTTACTAAGTTCGCTGTATTGTTTGTTTGTCGAAAAATAAAATGTAGATAGCAACAGGTGTTCAAATATTGTTGTCATGATTGGTCAGATCACCTATTAATCAAACTTTCTGTAAAGGGTCAGTTCCGTTTTCGATTAATTCCTGTTTACAACATTGGATGTAGTTTTTCAAAGAAACACGATCTCTAAATTGATTCTATTTAAAGCGCTGCTGCTATAAATCAGCGAATCAAGCAAAATAGCCATAAACCTCAATGAAAGATGAGATGGTTATTGGCCAACCTGCTAGTCCACCCATCTAAACCAATCCCTACATTAAATGAAGAGCTTCAAATGATGCAATCTTTGTTTTTCCACCTTTAATTGCTTAAGAGCTATTTCCCTCCGGGTTGTTTTAGGAAGCCGTTGACATAAAGCTATGGATTGAACTCTTTTATTTTTGTATGTGAAAGGGCGTTAAGATATTAGGCTGATTCGTGTTGACTGCCTCCCTCCTGTTCTCTTACACAGAGGAATGTGGACTAACCGGTTACTCAGGTCTGCACATGACTTGCCGATGACTGGCTTTGCCCACTTCTGCCCCCCCCTTCCCTCATATGTTCTTGGCTCAAATGGAGCTTGTCATTCCAAGAAACTATAAGCAAAATATTCAGCAGATGTATATGAGGGATTTGCTGTTAGTGTGGTCTTTGGGACTTGCTGAAGGTCGCCATTCCTGCGGGTTAGCTAACATCTCAAAAACAAGTCTTTACACTAAGTGCATCATTGTATTCTTTATTGGCTCATATTACTGCTACAGTGGTTTGGTAGCGGAAGTTGTCGTAACTAATTGCTCCGGGTATCAGTTGGCTTCAAATATCAGGAAGCATTTTCTGCAAAGTCTATTCTTCAGACACAGTTTTGTAGTGAGGCCAGTTCCAGTAGGAAGTGTGTTGAAAGTCTGATTTGGTTTCCCACAGACTTACACTGTATATAGTGGCATTTCCCCCAGGGGAAATATATAGCCCAGGCTCATTGGAAATACCTGCCTCAGCCTCTTTTGTTATTATTATAATTTTTTTTGCAAAATGGAAAATACATTGCTCCTGGTTAGTTTAGTTGTACATTTCAGATGACAAATCCACTAGAGGGCAATGTCTACATTTTATCGATTCTGAAGTCTGTTACTTATATGCAACTTGTACATGTCCATGAGAAGGTCAGGCTTGTCATACAGATTACCTAGCGAACAACTGACCAAAACTCTTCCTTAAACCCAAACAACAGTGTTTCAAAAGCAAACGTAAGAGAAAAGTGCACAGTGACCATGTAGTTTACCCTGATTTTACATTCATTTGATCTGTTTTCTGAAACCGTGCTTCACCAAACTCAAACTTGAGCATTCTGCATCACATGTACAACGCTGTGAGCATTGAGCGCTGTGAGTACCATGTCAAAAAAAGTTGTCCATAATGACATAATTAGGCAAGGCAAACATGTTTGATTTCAAATTATAGACATCGTTGTTTTGCGGTATTCGTTTGGTGTTGTAAAAGAATCCTTTATTCGTAAATAATGTCACTGTAAATATCATTAGTGTGAAAAGGAACAAACGTTGTTGGTGTCATACTGCCCCTAGTGTTCATTTTACCTAGAAACTGCAGGCAAATATATGTTTAAGTAAGTTTTTGCAGTTTCACAAACATGTAGGCTGAAGCACGTATTTCCAGTGAGCCTGAATTGAAATAATATATTTAAGTTGAATTTTGCATTGGTCTGAAGGAAAACTGAATCACTTTTAAAATATATTTTATTAATTGTCCCCACTTACAGCCAATTGACTGCTTTTTTTTCTGCCTTTCGTCAGAATTGATCATAAAGTGTCCAGTGCCTCACATGGCTACAAACTGCATGAAGCCCAGGCCATCCTGAAGGAGGTGAAGACCATCAAAGATGCCATCAGCTCTGGAGAGAAGGAGAAACAGGAGCTCATGCGGGTAAGAATGAAGCTCATCCTCTGTCAACATTCATTCTGATCTCAGTACGTTTTTTTAAGCTTTGTCTTTAAACATTACCCAGGTTGCAAAAAGACAAAACATTTCACCTTAAAATAATAAACTATAAGTTATCACCATACTTTTCCAATTGATTGATTGCGTTGTGCAAACAAGCTTTTAAAATACTTTTACGTTAAGTGCAAACACGTTTTTAAAATATTTTTTATATGAATAATAATTATATAATAATTTAATATTAATCAGATATAAATTAATTATACACACCTATTTGAATAATTTTCTAGCATAAACATCATAAGCATTGGATAAAGACAGGTTCAAAGTTATTGCTTTTTTTTGGACATATTAGAATCATATAGATTTGTACAGAAGTCTTTTTATCAGCCAGAAACAAAGTTGAGTGAAACATATATAATCAGGCAAATTATTTGTGAACATATTCCTATGCAATACCCTTCAGAACATAGATAAGTCTGCTGAAGTGAAGAGTTATTAAGAAGAATGGAGAAAACTGCCTTTAAAAATATGTATTGCAGTTAAATTCTACACACACATTAAGAGGTTGCAAGAAATGACACGTTAGAAAGTGTATTATAGGTGGGGTTTTTTTTTTTTACATTAGACGAAAAAAAAAAAACTTTATGAAAAGCCTCAAATTCTAAAGATTGACAGGTACATGAACAAATATTGTTTCATCTTAAAACGATAGTTCACACAAAGCTGAAAATCCTGACATCATTTACTCATTTTACCTGTTTTTTTCTTCTGCTGAACACAACAGAAGATATTTTGTACAATTTTAGAAACCTACTATGGAAGTACATTCTTCAAAATGTCCTATTTTGTGTTTGGAACCACTTGAGGGTAAGTAAACATTGAATAAATGTTCATTTTTGGGCGAAATATCCCTTTAAAAGCGATCTGGGAGTAAATTCCTCCATGCTTTTGTCATTAGGACATTGTTGTAAACATTTATCTTATTTTCAGGTGTACTTTTTCAGACAAGTGAATCTCTATAATGGCTAAGTACACACAGAAGTAGGCAAATTGATCTATCCAAATAAAAGTGCAGTGAAGTGCTACACTCGCTGAGTAACTCTAGCCAGTCAGATTAGCATAATAAGATGTCTTTGTGCAGATAGGAGTGGCTTTTACCGAAGACGTCAAATACAAGCACATTCTCTTCCCGCCATTATTTGTCTCTTACCCGCACAAAAATGTGTGTGAATATTTGACATAATGAGGTTAAGTATTGGCATGTAGAAGCAGGGTTTAACCTTTGTGAACCATGTTGCTTTTTCATTCTTTTCACATAATAACAGCGCTGATTTCATCAGACAAAAAATGTTTGTTGTCTATGGAAACAAACAGAATCATGACAGGTCTGCGGTTAACTTAATAAGTTAACTTAATTTCTTCATGTTGTCCCAACACAAATCGATTGTGTGGAACCCATCATTTTTTACAGTGTGGAGTGATTTTGCCTCAGTTGTGAAGTGAATTTCACGTGCGAATAAAGCAAGTAATCTCAAAATGTTCAAGCGTCTAATTACACATGAATAGCACGGTTTACGGATGCAAGGTGCTTCCGATGTGAACCCCCCTATTAGTCTTAAGTCCCCGTTGAACTGCAAACAAACTTCTATTTCATTTAAATGTGTCAAGTCACTTGAGTGGACTCCTAAACACAACCACAATGTTTTGTTGTGAGAGAAGAACAGTTTCATATAAGGCAAACAGCCTTCTCCAGCAAATAAGCCACCATGGCATGCCTTCTATTTGCTGCTGACAGACAATAAATATAAGAATAATTCGAACTTTATCAGACGTGGCTCGATGCGGTTGTGCTTATCTTCCGGTGTGTGGCTTCAAGTCTTTAAAATATGTCAGCGGGCAATAGAATAGGTGCGGATACATCTGTACTAGCTCTGCTACTCAACCCTCTAGTGTATTCATGTTGCTAAATTGGTGTTGTTGTGCTGGATGTTTGTCTTCTGTCTGACTCTGAACTGCGAGAATACGAAGCTGTCAAAGAAGGTGGAGTTCCAGAACACACCCACCGATTGCATGATTATAGACCAATGTTAGCTTAAAAGTGTTTAGGACCAAAAACGAACTTCCCCAAAAAGTTTGCTTTGGTGAGCTATTTTAAACTGTCGAAATGAACTTCATACAAACAACTCTGAAATAACTTAGTTTTAGACAGATCTTGTTAGAAATGACATATTTTCTCTTCTTTATTCAATTTCGTTTGAAGCATACTGGGTTCTTAAGAAAAAATGGTAGCCAGCTTAATTTTTTTGCACTTTTTTTTACAATAGGCGTGATAATTACTTTTTTATCATTGGTATGTGACTATAAGGGGCCGTTTACACTACAAAAATGAGTTTTCAGCCAACAATGGGAAACTTTTTTGCCTGTTCGTTAGCACGACAATGGCATTTTTGGGACTGAAAATGCATGAATCTGTAAACAAGTTACAAAGTAGAAGTTTTTGAAAGCTGTGCCATTGTTGAGTTCATGTAAACAATCGAAAACAAAAGTCTTTGAAAATGATGACATCGTAGTACATGTTTAGGGGAGTGTAGATTTAAGGCAAGTGTGGGCAAACACACAACCATTGGTGTTAGTGTTGTTGTAGCTTAAGTGTTTGCTAACGCTTCATCAGCAAAGTGTAGATTTCTTCACTCTACAACCAACAGTGGAGATGCATTTTACACACACGGCAAATTCTACATACACACAAGCATCGTCACTTCCGTGCAAGTACAGTTTACTAACAAGCTGACAGCGCCAACTACTGGCCTTACATACATAATGCAGCATTTTTAGCCATTTTCGCAGATGCATAAATGTGGATTGTTTTGAAAACATGTTGTTGTACATACGAAACGTTCTCAAAACACAAGAGAAAAAACATTTGTTATTGTCATGTAATTCTAGCCTAAGAATCCTAAAATGTCAAATTTTCGAAAATATAAAAAAGAATTGTATTAAAATGTATGTTAACATATAGTGAAAATGTATCTTAGTAATATCTTAAGAACTGTAATTCACTATTTTCTTTATTTTCCCATCTTTTTTTCTCCTTCACTAATTCATTTTTCTGTGGCGTGTATTTCAAGTACAAACTTTCATATCATTAATTTTGCGTTAAGGATATTTTGTTGTACACACCAAAGTACATTTAGAACAGTGATTTTAAATAAATATAAAGAATATGAAGGCAAGTAAAGTGTCTAATTGAATCTGTCAATTGACTTTTGTGGAAATACAATGTCAGAATAATGAGATGCATAATGTTAATCATGGTAAATCAAGTCATATAAAAAGTTGGGACAGTATGGAATACGCAAATAAAAAAAGAATATAGTGGTTTCTAAATTTACTTTGACTTGTATTTCATTGCAGACAATACAACAAAAATAATTTAATGTGTTCCTTTTTCAAAATAAACACGTATTCCAATTTTGATTCTTGCAGCACATTACAAAAAAACTTTGAAGAGTAAAGCCTTTACCACTTTGTAATGTTGCCATTCCTTTTCACAACACTTAAAAGACGTTTAGGGACTGAAGACACCAAGTGATAAAGTGTTTGATGTGTAATGTTGTCCCATTCTTCCTACAAACAAGTCTTATGGTGGGCAACAGTACGCTGTGTTCGCTGTCACATTTTGCTCTTCACATATTCTCTATTGGAGACAGGTTGGGACTGCAGGTAGGCCAGTCAAGTACCTGTATCCTCTTCCTCCACAGCCAGGACTTTGTAATGTGTGCAGAATGTGGTTTTGCATTGACCAGACAAATTATATTTGGAAATCACTACTTTCTTTTTTATTTTTCATTTTCCATACTTTCCCAACCTTTTCTGATTTGGGGTTGTAAGTTAAACAACACAAATTCTAATGTTAAAAAAATAAAAAGATAAAATGCATTACTAAATGTACACCACATTACTAGATCTTCAAACCCAAAAAAATATCAAGTGGATTATTTGTTTATAATAATATTTTTAGTTATGTGATATGGGTGAATGTGAAGATCTATTTGTTTTCACGTTATTGAAACGTGTAGTGTTTGCACTTGCATTGCGGAGTGTGAAGTCTGCTTGTTTGCATAATGCTTTGTTAACCTGCCTCTCTTGAATGTAGGCCTAAAGACAATATTTGACTATGTACTGTTTGCAACGTTCCTCTAATGTACAATTTAGGTTTAGTGAATGGCTTGAGTTTAATCGTGTTTGCACATGTATTATTTACACATTTAGGCTTGCTGCCTCATAAAAAATCCTACTGAAACTGTATAATCAAATTTAGTTAATTAACAAAAAAATTTGGCAAAAATGCAGGTTTTTTAAATCAAACAAAGATTAAAAGTTATCAGTTTACAGTATATGTGGTTTTAATATTGAGAAAAAAATATCTTTTTTAAAATGATTAAAATTAATGTTAAGTTTAAGTTATGTTATGTGTCTGTTAAGTATTTTTAATGAAATCAAATTTAATATTAAAATTAAACGTTTTGACCAATATTAATAACCGATTTTAACTTTAGATTTGGAGGCCGATATATTAGCTGATAACTATAAAAATAAATTTTTCACAATTTTCTGCATGATTGTGAAATCAAAACGCAAACATTTTTTTTTTTTTTTTTTTTTTTTAAACGGATCTCTGAACTTTCAACTATTCTTCATCAACTACTCTTTTCTATGGCCAACTTAAAATAAAAAAGTCTACACTACCTGACAAAAGTCTTGTCGTCGATTCCAGTTGTAAGAGTAACAAATAATAACTTGACTTCTAATTGATCATATGGAAAAGTAGCAGAAGGTAGTTTTTTCAGATGAATCATCTGTTGAATTGCATCCCAATCATCACAAATACTGCAGAACACCTATTGGAACCTGCATGGACCCAAGATTCTCACAGAAATCAGTCAAGTTTGGTGAAGGAAAAATCATGATTTGGGGTTAAATTTAGTATGGGGGCGTGCGAGAGATTTGCATAGTGGATGGCAACATCAACAGCTTGAGGTATCAAGACATTTGTGCTGCCCATTAAATTACAAACCACAGGAGAGGGCAAATTCTTCAGCAGGAATAGCGCTCTTTCTCATGCTTCAGCCTCCACATCAAAGTTCCTGAAAGCAAAGAAGGTCAAGGTGCTTCAGGTTTGGCCACCCCAGTCACCTCACATGAACATTATTGAGCATGTCTGGATTAAGATGAAGGAGGAGGCATTGAAGATGAATCCAAAGAATCTTGATGAACTGTGGGAGTCCTGCAAGAACGCTTTCTTTGCCATTCCAGATGACTTCATAAATAAGTTATTTGAGTCATTGCAGAGATGTATGGATGCAGTCCTTCAGGCTCATGGGAGTCATACACAATATTAATTATTGTGCATTATACTGTACATTATTTATTTTAAGTGATAAGACTTTTGTCTAAGCAAAGTCAGACCTCACTGTTCTAATTAAATAATTAAAAATCAAGGCATGATTATATATATATATTTTTTTTGTAAAATAAGCGTAATCTAGAGGCCTTTGCCTTTCATATTAGCCACTTCTGATACCAAATGATCAACTAGAAATAAAGTTATTTGTTGTTCCTAAAACTCAGATAGACAACAAGACTTTTGTCAGGTAGTGTACTGCCTGACAAACAAAAATACATCAAGCAACCAATTGACTGAGCATTAACCAAAATCAAAATACCAGTAAAATATTAAAAAAGGTGGGCAGCAAACTTGTGAAGAGGTTCAACCAGCAGAAAAAATATATAATTTATCGGCTTAATGATATTGGCATAATTCTTTTATCAGACCAATAAGGATAACCAATGTCAATATGGCCACCGATATATTGTGTATCGCTAGTAGTGTTATAAGTATTAATGACTTTAAAAAGCACCTACTAGCCCTAAACTTTGGAATGGTAAGATATTTTGGCCATTATGTAGTGTTAACAACATCATACTTTAATGTTTAAACATTCAGAGGGGAGCTTTTTTTATTTTCCGTGAGTTGACCCCATTTTTAATGTTTTTTTCCCTTTCTTTTATCATCTATTTTATTTATTTCTGTCTTTTCCTCACTGTTCAACAAGCATATGGAGAGGCAGGCAATGCTAAATAATGCATGTCACCCGCTGCAGCTGGCAAACCTCTTCCATCACGTGGGTGCTCATCTGTAACGTGAACACTCATAGCGTCTTGTGTCTTTCCTAAGAATAAACTTCCATTCTTGTAGCCTCACGTCTACTCTCTGCTCATCATTTAAAATCCCCCTGAAATGTTTGGGTTGTTATTATCAATATATTATGGTTAAGGTTATCTTATAAGCTAGTGTATACCAAAACAAAGACAATAAATATATGTGTGTGTGTATATATACATATATATAAAAAACTGAGCATTCATACTGAGGGTTTGCCTAAACAATTGAGTATTTAAGAAAATAATAACCCATAGCTGGACACAGTGTTGATCTGAAATCTTTTACATTGATAAGTCGTAGCAATGCAGTGATAAACCTAATCTACGACAAGCACAAAGTGGAAAAGAGCATTTCAGACACAGGCACACATACACACAGTCAGTATATAGATAATGAGGAGATACAAAATGAATACTCATGTTACTCATGTTTGTTACTCATGACTACAATTTTCTATATGGTGAATACCACGTAGCATGCTATATGTAATCTTGGACCACAAAACCTCATCATAAGTGTCAATTTTTAAAAAATTGAGATATACACATCATCTGTAATCTGAATAAATATAATTTTAATGTATGGTTTGTTATGATTGGACAATATTTGGCTGAAATAAAACTACTTAAAAACAGGACATGTTTGAGGACATGTTTGAAGCACTGCACAGAAAGAGACATTTAAGGATGTGAGTGTTGAATAAATTTTTCTTTCTTGGCTAATTGCAACGGTCAAATACCGACTTATGTTGAAATGTGTTGAAAAACATCTTTAGCTTAAGAACTGACTGACTTAAGAGCTGTAAAATAAACGAAATGCTCTTGACTGTTTTTTAAAAAGGAGAGGTTGCTGCACATCGAACAAATGTGCATGTCTGGGGACTTTTTTTAATAATCACATAAATATTTTCAGCTCTCTCTCTAACACAGAAGGTGTCAGACGACTGATTCACACATGTCAGAGAACCTTAAACAGAGGGCATAGATTTTCTGACCCTGTTTAAATGAGCAATTAAATTGTCCACAAAGGGCCAAAATCTGATGGGTGACTGATTGTGTTTTTTCTTTTTTTTAGAAACTTGCCGTGCTGAAAGATGGTTTCCAGTTAGATTATGGCTCTCAGTCTGACCTGTGGGCCAGCAATCCGTCCCTGGCCAACTCGAACCTCTCACTGCCCCGACTCTATTCAGACGCAGAGTCCCAAACAGACATACCTGCCCAGGTGAAAGACAGCGCTCTGTTTTACATGCTTCTGAATGATGATTGATTTGTAGAATGAAATGTCTTTTATAATTGTAGTTTAATTGTAATTCATTTTAATTTAAGTTTGTATCAAGCTCAAATAAACTGGCTGAGAAGGTACGACTGAGCCTGAAATATGAGGAGGCGAAAAGAAGGTATTTTTTCTTTGGAATTTTTTTGTTTGTATTTAACTAGTTATGTTTTTTTAGCTTGACAATGTATATAATATAACAATGTATGTATATGTGACTCTGGACCACATAGTTTTATACCTCACCTGAAAGATTGACACCTTTTCATTGATGTATGGTTTTTTAGACAATATGGATATACCCATGCAACATAATTTAGTGGTCCAGGGTCACATATGGACAAATATGAAATAGATAGCTATGCAGAAAATTAAGAGATCACTTAAAGTTCTCAGTTTCTTTGGATTTACTGGATTTGTTAGTTATGAATTTAAGTAAAAAGTTCATAATTGTTTTATTCTATAAAGGTCTCATAATATTTCTTCCAAATTTAAATGAAGAATTATGTCATTTGTTTATTTTGTTGTTAAATCAGGATTGCAAATATCGAAGTCCAGATTGCAAAGTTGGATAGCGAAGCATGGCCAGGCCTGCTGGACCCAGAGAGAGATCGCTTGATCCTCATCAATGAGAAGGAAGAGCTGCTTAAGGAACTGCAGTATGTAAGGCCGTGCAAACGTGCACCAAATGAGGCAGAGAAGATTGAGTCTGAGAAAAAACGACTCGAGAAGGACCTGCAAGCTGCACGGGACAACCAGAGCAAAGCACTGACTGAGAGGTGAGATGATTAACCTGCCCAGCTCCATTTGTTTATGTAGTGTTTATCTGGTGGCCAACTGACTATAAGCATGGTTAATTTTAGATTAGCCATCCTGGATATTTCAGCTGAACTGTCATGCCATTCGGTATTCACAACGTTTAAGATCTGCCTTGTTCAAAATCACTAGCTTGATTTCCATCACATTTACCAGCACATTTACAAGCACAAGTATCCCATGCACAAGTATTGCATGAAAAACGAGGAATGGAAACACCAATTTTTTTAAAAACTGTTGTATAGGTTACCAATACTACAGTGAGTTGCTCTAATAACTTGCAATAATTGCAAGCACAAATCATTTTCATTTGGGATTGTTTCTTTTTTTTTTTTTTTCTGCAAACTCAAACTTTGAAAATATTCACTTCATGGAAACTTGGCTAGTGATGTGCACTGAATGATTCAGACAAAATTCCAAGAATCACTGCACCAAACGGCATTATGTCATGCCACATTTTAAAATACAAACCAAGTGTTTTCTTTGTCCTGTACATGACAGATCTCAGTGCCCAGCTGCTCTCCACCACAGCACTTAAGTTAAATGTCTTTTAATCCAATTTTACGGTTTAACAAGTAAATTAGTTCTTAGGTCTATTTAACTGATTATGTTCAGATTATTTGTATTAAACTATTAATGCTGTTAAAGGAACATCATGACATTGAAAATTACACCAGCCTTTCTTCAGAAGTTTTCTGGCTAGCTTAAAATTTCACAATTTGTAGATCTTAAGGCTGCACATTGCATTTCAGATTACAAAAAAAAAAACATTTATCACTGGATCAAATATCCAATCATAAATGCTTATGCCTCATTTCTACTGAACAGTAGTGGTACAGTTTAGTACACTAAGCCCTGATAAGGCTTGCATTTCCACTGCCAATACTACCCTTACTTGGAAGTACCAACCACTGCCAATAGTATCCTTACTTGGAAGTAACCATACAGAAAGTTGCGATTGACGTCATTCTTGCTTGAAGAAGAAAGCCATACAGTCCATTCAGATCTGGTGGTAAACTGACTATAAACATGGTTCATTTTAGATTAGCCAGCCTGGGCATTTCAAGTGAACTGTCATGCCATTCGGTATTCACAGTGTTTCAATAGCTGGATTTCATCACATTTCCTTGCACATTTTTATCGCATAAGAAATGAGTGATGGAAGCACCAAATTTCTAATTAATCCCTTAATTCCCTTTTGAAAACTCAGGGTTATTCTTTCAAATGTAGCTATGAGCACGCTTTCAGCCTCATTCACACTACAAGCGACTTTGTTGCTGCCTGTCTTCCTAGGTGGCAATTTAAGTTGCTAGTGGGCGTTTACACCTCTGGTTGCCGAGGGAACGTTTATGATTTTATTCACTGACAGCGAATGCGTTTTCTTGGCTTTAAAAACAAACATTGTGGAGGCAAGACGAATCATACAAGACTGGAAAATTGCTAACTGCAAGGATACATTTTTCCTCCATCTTCCGTCACCGCTGCTGAGAAGATCACATGAGCTTTACTGATGCTCATATTGGCAGGCACCTGTAAAAGTCACTCTTCATTTGCATAAAGTAGAAGGATTCTCAACTTTGTCGTGTCAAAGAACATGCTCACATCCGGTTGCCAGCGTCCGCGTAGATAGAGTTCGCCAGGAGTCACCAGCCCTGCATTGAAAAGAATGGTCGCTTGTCGCTTTGCCGCTGTGAGTCACCAGCATGTGAGAGACCCAACATGTGAACAACCCATAATCAGCAATGTGCTTCTTAGCATGTGGTTGCCCTGACTTGTTGCACATTCAAGTGATGATTCTCTGTAAACCAATAGCATTCAGCAGTAAATCTGCCTTCACCCTTTTGCTACTGTGCTGTTCTGCTATGTTGGTATGGTACAGTACGCTATTTCTGACAGTATAAATGGAAATAAATGTGTACTGTACCGAACCATACTGCTCAGTCGAATCGAGCCAGCAAACAGCACCTTTTTTCCCCAAACAGCACCTTTTTTGATATGGCAGTGTATAAAGCATGAAAGGGTTGTTTTTAGTGGTTCACCTAACGCTCAGAGGTTCATCCTAGTGTGAACGATAAAGATGCCATTATTGTGCAGCCACAACAGGGCTTCCATCTGGCACTCTACAGCTGTGCTCTCAATGCATCAGTGCCAAGAAAAGTCTGCTCAATAATTATTCATCAAAACCAGCTCTGAAAGACCCATTTAAAACGTAAAAATATCCACTTGATGTGCAGTGGCCATACACAGACAAATTTTGCATTATGCAAAACCAGCAGCCCAGCAGACTTTTTGTCCCACGTTTACTTCGCTGCATGTCTCAGCCATTATAACTGTGCAGTTGGGTTTTGCAAATCTTGGCCTAAATGGTAGGCATTGAACGTCATGCATGCAAATGATTTATTATAGTCTGCTAGACTGCCAGTTTACCACTTCTGCTCTTGCACTTTTAAAAGATTGTATATTCAGATCAGGTTGCCCAGGTGAGAGAACCAATTAGGCCTTTCATTCTCTCTCTCTTTCTGCTGGTCTTATTCTGACTCGCTCTCTCTCTCAGTTATTTGAACAGAGTCCTTGTTCTCTACTCTAGATACTGTATCCTCGTTTAGCTTGGCGTCTGCACTCTTCCTGTAACCTGACCCTTACAAACGCTGGATCTAGGTTGAACACAATGAGCGCCTTCTTCAGCACTGCTGTTTAATAGCAAACCAACGTCATTTTATTAAAATAGAGACGTTGGTTAATTCGTTGGTTGAGTTAATTCGAACCATTTTATTCTGTAGGAACTTTGCAAGAATTATGTATTATTAATTAAATATATACTTTTTTGAATATTATATATTCATGTATTTTTTATTTTCTCAAAATAACCCATCACCTTGCCTCTGATTTTGTCACTTTAGTATGTTTTACATTTATATTATCATTTACAAGACACTTTTATCCAAGAAAGCGACTAACAATTGAGGAGGCATTCAGCGATTCAACAGGAAGAGGCAGCACACACAAGAAGTGCTAGTTATACAAAGGAACTGTTAATGCTCAGAGCATTAAGTGCTAGTCTAAGGGAGGGGGGATGTTTTTATTTATTTCTAGTTTTTTTATAGAGTGAAAAGTGTTTCTACAGGTGGTTTGTCAAGCCCACTCACCAGTGTAAAGCTCACTTCATAAATTTTTATTTATTTATTTATTTTTTTTAAGATATGGAATGATTGTAAGAAAGTGTCTGGTGCAAATGTTCAAAAACTGGTGCAAGTGTCAGTTAAAGTGTCAAAGAGATGAAACGGTGTGTTTTCTACAGGTGGTTTGTCAAGCCCACTCACCTGTGTGAGGCACATTCAGAAAAGATGAAGTCTTTCAAGTGAAAATGTCAAAATTAAGTTTTTCTTGTTCAGGAGGTATATGATCTGTTCGAATTATAAACCATGATAAAAAGCAATGATCATTAATTTCTCTATGTTGTTTTTTTAGGTTGAGGCTGCACTATAGGAGAAACAAACTAGTGAAGGAACTGGAAGAAACGGTGAGGGTGGCGACTTCCCTGCACACCCAGCTGAAAAGGTAAAGGAACATAAAAAAATAAAAAAAACTGACAGTGCAAATAACACTTTTTGTATTGTAATATTGCTGCTGCATACAATTGAGTAAATACAGCATAACAGTAAAAATGTTAATAAATAATATTAAATGCTACAAAGGAAATTAGACATTATAATTCATATAAAAAATATATAATATGTATAATGTGGTGAACGGTATGGAAAATCAGTATTTGTTTTAACATTGGCTAAACATTTAAAGTGCTATTAAATGATTTGTTGAAGGATAATACTAAAATGTTAGTACTGTAAATAATTACTCATCACTTATTACAAGATCTTTGTTCATTATGTTGCTTGATGCACATGAACCAATGAAGTTTGTTCTCACAGGTCAAAAAAGCATTGTTGAGCCTCTGCAGAAACCAGCTATGTATATGCACATCAAGCATATACAATTGATGATGGCAAAATGTTCATTATTTTGGTTGAACTGTCCCTTTTAGTGAGCATTAAAGGACTTGCAAATTAAGCTTTTATTTGTTTTAAAACGTATAAGTATTGTTACTACTCCGGCATCATCGACCCACGAAAATAGCATTTTGAAAATGCCGAAGACCTCGTTTTAGTTTGAAAACTCTGGTGTTCAGTGTAAACAGACCAAAACCCAGACTTTTAAAAATGTAGGCTTGGCTGTCTACTATCACTCTCTGACTGGTCTTCTAGACTTTTGCATATCGTTCCCTGATTCGTCAAACCACTCTCATGTGCGCGTTACGCAACTGGTAGGCAGCAAGTGCAAATGCCAGCAAATTATGCGCATGTCCAGTAAGCGTAAATAGTCACATATCATGCAATTTGCATGACATTATTACACTACTGTATAGTGAGGACAGAGATCTTTTTTTTTTTTCCAGACACAATAAAAACACAGTTTTTATTCAGAAATGTGTTGTTTTTATAAAAACAAAATTGCACTAGTGTAAACACAGTATAAGTATAAATGTAAAATGCAGGGGGGAAAACTCAAATAAATATAATACTGATTTACTGCACATCGAGTTAAACATTTTAATGGTTGAAAATGGAGATACAAGTCGAGAAAGTAGCTTGTTTTGCTGCAGATTTGATTATTAGAACAAAGAGGAAGCTGCATGCCACTATATATGATGTAATGACTTTGCAATAAGACTGCTCAGCCTTATTTAAAGAATCAGACACTTGAAGTTCTTAAACTATGCCACCCGAAAGCTCTTGTTGTTAACTTTAACAATAGCTTTGCCCTTACGTCTTATTATGACTAATGCCTAATTCATCCCCGGCATCTTGTTGAGGCACATCAAAGGGGTGTTGCACGGAGGAGCAGTCTCCTGTGTGTCTCACTAACGAGCCCGTCGTGCCTTAAGAAGCATGTTTGCTTTAAAGCAGGATGCGTTTGATGTAGAGGCTTGAAATAGAGATGAACCGGAGCTGCTTTCCGATTAACTTCCCTGTTCTCCTTCTGTCTCTTTCCATCAACATCAAAACTCCAGTCTGTCAGCCAGCACTCTGTCATGTTCCTCGGGCAGCAGCCGTGGATCGCTGACTTCCAGTCGGGGATCTCTGGCCAACTCCAGCTTGGGCTCCACTTCCTCTCTCAGTTTTACTGACGTCTACCTGGAGCAGCCCGAACTGGGTGATCCCGACTTCCAGAACAAACTTGACTCTATTTTGCAGGAGGGAAGCACCTCTGGCTACAGGCCTTCTAGTTCCATCACTACCATCCATGAGAATGAGGTCTCGTCCTCTTCCGTGCAGATCGGGGGTGGTCCCGGGGTGGGACAGAGAACCCAAGTTCTGCGACTGTCAGAGACGCCTCACTCCATGAGCTCCCTGTCCCCACGTTCTTCACTGTCTTCCCTGTCTCCTCCTTGCTCTCCTCTTGTTACTGATGCTTCCTTCCTTTCGGGAGAGGTCTTTTCTGGTCCGGCCTCACAGTTGGATTTAGATCTGCAGACCAGGCTGATGGAGCTCCGGTTAGAAGAGGACCAACAGCAGGGGCAGCTGAACTACCAGGACAACAAACAAGAAAGCATTATGGCTGTAGAGTCTTCAAAAGGTAGGTGGGCGCAACCTTCCAACGTCCTCAGGCCCTCAAAACCAAAACCACTGTTTTGCTTATTAATGTATGTCCATGAATACCAAGGGCAATTTTTATGCTAAAAATGAAAATTGTGTTTTTCATTACTCACCCTCATGTCTTTTCAAACTCCTGAGACCTTCGTTTGTCTTTGGAAAATAAATTAAGATGTTTTAGGTGAAATCTGAGAGCTCCCTCATCTTTCATAGACAGCAAGGTTCGCAACTTGTTTTAAGTCCAAAAAAGTACCAAAAAAATCCTCAAAACAAAGCTACGAATATTACGAAGCTACAAAAATACATTTGTTTGTAACTAAAAACAAAAATACAGACTTTATTCAACAGTTTCTTCTCCTCAGTGTCAGAATATTGCACACGTTCATGCACACTGAGCAGTAATGTATAATAAATTTGGACCATTGCTGTCTATGGAGGATGAGGGAGCTCTCAGATAAAATAACGTCTTGATTTGTTTTCTGAAGATGAACAAAAGTCTCAGGGGTTTGGAATTAACACTTTAAGATACATTTTTGGCAATCCATTCCCAAGTGGACAACGCCAAATACAGGTTAAAGAAAATTTAGCTGGGTATTATATCTAATTTAAAATGTTAGTTTTGTGCACATGGAATACATTTTTTATTTATTATTTTACTTTATTTATAGAAGTTTTTATGAAAACATAACACCCAATAGTGTACATCATGTATATATGTTAACAAAATTATCTCTGTGTTATTACCTGATACTACCTAGAACATGCACCAAAACACTAGCAAACAATACAGCAATTATACAGCACCATCAAAAAAAAAAAAATTCTCAGTCAGACTAATGGAATAAGAAACAAAATAAAATGACATGTAAAAAGGAAGGAGAGAAAAATAATATTACAAGAAAAATACATTAAATAAAATTACAATAAAATTACAGAGACATTATTAAGAGACATTATTAACCTATACATTTAAGGAAAGGGCCCCATATTTTGTCATGCATCTTCTGATTGTCAAATCTAGAGAAATATAACTTTTCCAGCTTGAGGGCAGAAACCATTTCAGCTAACCATTTAAAAAAACTTGGAGATGTCGTGGATTTCCACTCCATCAGAATCACTCTCTTGGCCAGCACCATGCCAAACATAAGGGAGAGTTGTTAATGTTTAGGCCAAGTTAGAGCCTGGTCTGAAAATCCAAACAATGCTAATTCAACATCAATTTTAATGTCCATTTCAAAAGCCTGGGAATAAAGTCCAAAGATACTTTTCCAAAATTCAGATACTTCTGGACAGGATCAGAATAGATGACCATAGGTCCCGACTGCGCCTTTGCATCTATCACGGAATACATTTTTAAACACAAATGCTACTATAGTTGCATTTACAAATATAGAGTAACAAACGCTGTAACCAGAAATGATAAATGTGCATACAGTGCACAGAAGCTAAGCACAAAGCGGCATAATGCACATTTATGTGCTAATGTGCATAAGTAAAATTCATTGACAACTCGATTTTGTTTAGAATTCAGAACATATTCTGCTTGTAAAGCATTTCTCTGGACATTGTATTAAACAAACACATACTAACTGTCCACAAAACTACACTGTACAACATTAATTTTTTTTGTTGAATCAAATTAACTTTTCTAGTCATACTTAAATCAATGAAACTGACAAAAAATATTAAGTTAAACTTTGTTTAACTTAAATGTCGTTTTTCAGTGTAACAGTCATTTACTAAAGCATAGATAGATGGTTTTGTAGGTTTGTTGATGCAGCATGTTACCCTGTGTGTACATCAGACACAGTCTTTGTCACGTCAGTGGCTGGAAGCTTTTACCACTGGATGTAACAATGCTACCATTGCAGATCCATTAGTCCTTCTGTCAGTAGCGCTTGGAGCTTGTCTGGAATAGAAATAGAGATTCACTGATTATAGTGGATTCTGTTGTTTCTAGTTGCTTGGTGCCATGGCGTTTACGCCTGGTCTAGACAAAGCTCTTGCAGGCAAACCCTTATGACTGTGTGCAAATATTTAAAATTTATTACAACAATATGTTCAGGCTGTAAAATTTTAAGTGGTCTCACTCTAGTAATAATCCCGTGAATAAACAGAATAAAAAGAGTAAGAATTTTTAAAAGATTCATTCAGGGAGAAATTAGTCTACAGGTGATTTTGTTGTTTCTATTGTGCGTATTTTATTACAAAAATGTCTGATTCTACTTGTGAGAACTTGTGATATTGTCATTGTTTTTATTTATATATATATATATATATATATATATAATATACACACACACACAGTTGAAGTCCCTTAGTCCCATTAACCTTCCTGTTAAATTTTAATTCTATTAAATTAATTTAATACATTTTTAAATGATAAAAAAATCCCCCAAATTATGTTTAACGGAGAGAAGATTTTGTTTTCAACACATTTCTAAACATAATGGTTTTTAATAACTCATTTCTATTATCTTTGCCATGATGGCAGGACATAATATTTTACTAGACATTTTTCAAGATACTAGTATTCAGCTTAAAGTGAAATTTAAAGACTTTACTAGGATAACAAGGCAACTTAGCATAATTAAGCAAATCATTGTATAATGATGGTTTGTTCTGTAGCCATTGGGAAAAAAATATTGCTTAAGGGGACTAATAATATCGACCTTAAAATGGTTTAAAAAAAAAAAAAGCTAGCCAGCCAAAATAAAGCAAATAAGACTTTCTTCAGAAGAAAAAATGTTAACGGAAATACTGTGAAAATCCTTGCTTCATTAAATATCGCTTGACAAATATTTGAAAAAGATTACATATTTCACAGGAGGGCTAATAGTTTTGCCCGCAACTGTATATACATACACACACACATAACAATTTTAGAGAAAAAAAAAGTATTCTTAAATTTGACTTGAAAAGATATCAAATATGTTTAAAAAGAGTCTTCATCTTCATCATGCGCACTCTTTATTACTCATCAGCAGCCCAGAATTCCACCTGAAACCAGATCAACTTTCTGAATGTCTAGTACGATAGTGTAGATTTACAGCTCACTCCCGACCAGCCCAGCAGGTGAACTCAGTCGAGCCAAGAAACCTGACACCAATCCAGAGTGACTTGTGTCTCATTTCTACTCAACTGTTCTCTGTGCGTGCAGATGCTGTTACGCAAACAAGAGTATCCGGGCCTGGATCGAAAAAAGCGGGAGTAACATCTGCAGTGTCTGACGAATCGGTGGCAGGCGACAGCGGGGTATACGAGCCCTCAGAGAAAAGGTAGGATACTAGAATTTGTGACCTTTTATCATGGATTTGAATAAAAAATTAAACAAAAAAAACTAATAAAAAAAAACAAAAACTAATTGATTTATTGACTTATGATTAATTGGGAATCATTTTATCTACACAACTTCGATTATATTTATTTATATATATATATATTTTGGAGGCCAGGCATGACCAGACTGTTTATACCAGATGCCAAAATGGTCACTTTAGGTTGACCAATTGTATTTTTTGACAAATTGGTGCAATTTTAAAGACTTCTGGACAAGATTTTTGTAGAATTAAAATGGTTAAACATTTTATCTTTCTTCACAAAATTCAAAAAATTTGTTGTGCACAGATACCGATGCATATTAATTAATCAGTTGTGAAAAAAATGCAAAACAATTCAAGCAATTATGCTTTGTTTTCTTCTCTCTTTAAAAAAAAAGAAATGGAAAGTGGAAATATTGTGTCCATTCAGTCTATTGCACATTATCAAAGAGTGGATTTTTGGTACTTTGCTTGTGATAATGCCACCATATAACACACATTTTTTATCAATGACACACACGGACACACACTCAGAAATATTTCTGAACAATCCTCCACATTCTGTCTTTATTTTACGCACTTTGTCATTAAATGTTTTGTGCTGCAAGCGACAGCATTCTAGATTTTGGCTTTTGCTTGAACGGTCTGTCAAAACACCTGTCAAAATGCTTTACACACACACACACACACAAAATGAATTCGATCCAGATTTCTTTATTTCAAAAGTTCCACAGGCAGTGTGTAAATGTTATTGACACAACGCGAAGTCGAATACATATTTTAACGTATTTTTACGTGCAAAAATTTCCAATGAAAATTTCAGACTCAATGAGCTTATCTTTGTAATGCGTACCCACTACTTCTTGCTTTACATAGTCTGTGCATCTTACATTGCCTTATGGAGTCAGACTCTCAACATTATGTGTTCGATCTGTAATTGGGTAGAGGGCATAGTTGAAACATCGAGGTGCAGATTAATGTTGTCACGATACTGGAACCAATTGTCCATTTCCCACTAACGTTTTAGTGCTGTTGAGCGTATTCTTAAACAGCGCTGATTTGCCATTGTGTTCACGTGCTCAACAGAAATGGCTGTGATTGGCCGTGAAGGTCATAAGTTCACCAAACTCACTGCTGTTTACTGCATGTAACAGACACAGGGACACTGGAGCACTTTAAAGCCGCATAGATTAGCTGGTCTGTTTATAAGCTGACATATGAACGATCCGCTGATGAATCAACTGGTCTTCACGGCTTTAAAATGCTCCAGTGTCCCTGTATCTGTAGTTACACTCAGTAAACAGCGGTGAGTTCGGTGAACTGATGACCTTCACGGCCAATCACAGTCATTTCTGTTGACCAAGTGAACACAATGGCAAATCAGCAGGAAATGGACATTTTTTAAATTTCAGTAACGATTGGTATCGAATTCCAGTAATGATAGTGTACAGTAATGATACATTTATATAATTCTTTCTTTGAAAATTGTGGATGGTTTAAGGGTCGACATTTTTCCTTTGGACTTTGTTGGCCCATTGGTCAGGCTAGTTGGTTTGTTGTATTCCACATGTTGCCTCTGGTTATTCAGCAACGAATCAGTTTAATGTAGTGAAGTGACGTAGCAAGTAAACAATTCAAGCCAAGAAGGAACACCAAGAGGTTATAATTTTACCACATTTGTCAAATATTTGCAAACTATATGATTATTAGATTATCAGACGTATTTGCACAAGCGAATCCCTCCGTGATGAGTGACAATTGTTGTGATAATGATACTGAAGAGTGCTTTGTTTACACTTTGTCTGGTTTGGTTTACTTTTGCCGAACGAGAAAACAGACAACTGCCCCCAGCTGAGCATAAAGACGTCCTCTTTACATGGCTCTTGTTTCAGTCGATTTGGTGTGTTCACGGCAGGTTATTGGTCCAGACGCGATCCAACTCGAGGCAACAACACTTTTGGGTTACATTGGTGCTAGAATCCCAGCCCTAAATCCCATTCAAGCCACATTGAAACTGCTGATTGGACCTTTAATACTTCAAATATTTGCTCACATGGACACGCATTTACATTGTCAGTATTTAATCATTGACTGGTTCTATTGAATTGATTCTTTTCACAATTCTAACCTTTTATTTACGATAATAACATTGTGGATTGGGCAAGGATACCTGTGTTTTGAGTGTCATTTGCAAGTCACCTTTACATGGACATCAGTAATCTGATTGTTTGCCTTAATCTGAATAAGACAATATTATGATTAAGGTGTTTACATGAGTTGCTTTTTGAATGTTCCTTTTCATGTTCCTGTTTTACATGTTATAATACAATAGTTCGATTAACGTCATTACGTCTCCATTTAACACTAGTTTCCTCTGCCGTTTTACGCAACAACAGTTTGTGTTTATCATGGCACCATATCTGATTTTGGGTCATTTCGTTTTTAATTTTGCAACAAGTTCAACTGCAGTTAATTTCTCACACTATACATGCAAATTCTCAAGCAACAGGCCAAGACAAGGCCCTTCATAATGTTCATTTCTTCCAGAATTCTCAGCATAGTCATTGTTTCCGCTCGCACCAAAAATGTGCTCACTTGCTTGGAGCCATTCTCATTTGTTTGTCGTCGAAACACCTGACAACTGCCGTGTGTGTCCTGTCATAAAATGTAACGAAAAGTACTACAAAATGGTAATAGTTTGATTAAGGTGTTTACATGTCTTCAATAATGCAACTAAAATAGGAATACTCCACATGTCTTAATTCGATTTCTGTTTAGTTCGATTATGACTTTAGTTGGATTAAGGTAATCAGTTTAGTTTAGTTGGATTAAGGTTAGTTGGATAAAGGTAAATCGCTGTTAACATGGTAGACTCTTAATCAGAGTTTTGTCTTAATTGTATTAAAATCAGAGTATTGGTGTCCTTATAAACGTACTCAATTACCCATATTAAGGTTAACAATTAATCGATTAGTTTGTTGTTAATTTAAACAGCCACAGTTCATAGGAATTTGTAGAAACTGACATCCCTGATTTGGACTGTAAAGTGCTTCTGTTCATTTCCACAGGCCTGGGCTTCCAGTTGAGCAGCTGCTGGGTTTTGATGACGGGAGCTCAGCAAGCAGCGCTCAGATCAAACTTGGCCTGAAGTACGAAGTGAAAGAGAAGAGGTTCACCGTGTTCGTAATGCAGCTCTCCAACTATACCGTGCTCTCTCTGCCAACCAACCAGAACATGTGAGAAAGCGTTTTCTTCCTGCCAGCTTCATTTAACTTTGATGGAGACATTAATTTTAATCAGTAGGGTGTAATTTTGATATAGCATCTTCGCAAGAGGAGCATGTTGGGTTAGACGAATGGAATTAGCCCCTTCGGTTGTTGCAAAAGCGAGATTTAAAGTGGATTCACAGATTCTTTGCAATTCTTTTAAATTATTCTGAATCAGTCCACCAAAATAATTAAACACGACACAATGCTCAACATTACAGTTATTATTTTTATTAATATTTAAAAACATGATTTATAGCTCATTCATTCATTCATTCATGTTTCTTCGGCTTAGTCCTTTTATTCATCAGGCGTCGCCACAGCGGAATAAACTGCTAACTTATCCAGCATATGTTCTACACAGCGGATTCCCTTCCAGCTGCAACCCAGTACTGGGAAACACCAATAGACTTTTTACATACACTACGGCCAATTTAGTTTATTCAATTCACCTATAGCGCATGTCTTTGGACTGTGGGGGAAACTGGAGCACCCGGAGGAAACCCACACCAACACGGGGAGAACATGCAAACTCCACACAGAAATGCCAACTGGCCCTGCCAGGACTCAAACTAGTGACCTTCTTGCTGTGTATATCCTACACATGAAAGAGAAAAGAGCAGTGAGAAGAACTCAGTCATGAAGAAATTCTCGTTTTCATTGATGGATACAATTAACACAAAACACTCCTTAAAGGAAAGTTACTCTTCTTTAACAAACCGAATAAATGCGAGATTTGGGAGGAAAATAAGGCTGTGAGTAGAGGGAGATCATTTATCATTATTATCATGAGCTTCTCAATGTAAACTAATCTCGCTGTCATCTCTTTTCTACCATAATACATGGAGAGAGGCTGCCATAAATATTTAGGTGGAGTGTAGCGTTACGTTTAAACTAAGTTCAGTGGTGCAACACAAAAATATTTAGTAGTAAGTTGTAACTTAAGTCACAACTGATCCAGTTTGGATTATGGGAGTATGATTTATGATTCTGCCAGGAACTCGTTTAAACAGATCCTTAATACAGTACACCATCAAGGATTGCGGCATGCTTTAGGAGCATTCAGAACATCACCTCTACAGAGTTTATACATTGAAGCCAATGAACCTTCACTCCAAAACAGATGATTAAAACTTTCATTACAGTATGCTGTTAAATTAAAATCAAATAAGAACAACCCAGCTTATTTTAACCCTTAATTTGTGCAGTTGTATGAGAGTAAACCAAAAACCATCAGACCATTTGGTGGGCGTATTAATCCACATTTACAAAATTTAAGCCTAAACCTGGACATTTTAAGTTAAACATACTTCAGCTCCCTGCCTCATTGGAAAATAAAGAGGCCCATAATCAGTATGGATTTAGGACATCGGAAGAAAGGTGCAACTCATCCTAATGTATATAGACAACAATAACTGGAAATTAGAAACCAATATTCTCTACACTCACCAATATTTACAGATGGTTCAAAAGGTGGAAAATGACGTATCAGCAGCAGTGGTGACTTGACAACAACGTTATGGAATCAGTCTGCCTAAAGAATGTTCAATATTCACAGCTGAAGCCCATGCTTTACTTTTAGCATTGGAATATATAGAAAATGTCCAACAAAAGAACTTTATAATTTTTACAGACTCCAAATCATGCCTCCAAGTGATGGAATCTTCAAAAAATTATCGTCCTTTGATAGATAGTATTTCAACCAAAGTTCACCATCTACAAAACCAGTTTTATCATATTATATTTTGCTGGGCTCCAGGACATGTTGGGCTTTCAGGAAATGAGCGAGCTGCTGCTGCTGCTAAGGACGCTTTGAAGCAAGCGGTGAACAAATGCCAAATTCCTCCTTCAGAGATGAGACCTTTTATCAACGTTTACATTTTGAATAAGTGGCAAGAAGAGTGGGATGCATTGGAAAATAATAAACTATATGAAATCCAGCCTGAAATCTCAAACAGAATTTTAAGACATTTTAAGACTAGATTTGATCAAGTGATTTTTACCAGATGTCCTATTGGACATACAAGATTAACCCATCCCTTTTTGCTTAAAGATGAAGACCCCACTCAATGTTTGTACTGCACAATCCCCCTTACTGTAAAACACATTTTACTGGACTGTCCTGATTTTAATGATTACTTTTTTATGAAATGAACTCTCTTAAGGACATTTTTAACAAAGTGACACCAGGAAAAATATTAGAATTTTTATCATGTATTAACGCTAAAAATCTTATTTAATTTATGTATTAATTTGTAAGTTGTTTTTAATTGTATATTTATTATTGAAATGTTCTTGCCATGAAAATAGCCTTGGTTGCTGACATGGCATTAAATTAAAACAAACAAACTTAAATCACAACTAGGCTATGTTTTAACCGGCCCCCGATCATAATAACTTTTAGCAAGCCCTAGCCATAATAGTGAAACAGCAATATTACACCTCTCCTGTTGAGAAATGTCATGTTTTGACTTGATGTTATAGGCTATAAGTGCCTTTAAAATCTCTGCATTTTCCTGAAAGTAATTGGTCACATTAGAATGTTCAATGTTCAAGATAGTATAAATAGTCAGCTCTGTGGAATATACATCCAGTATTGCATTATAATAATAGGTTGAATGTTCTAGAAATTCTTGAAATGAATAACAACTCTTTGAATTGACATTGTAAGATTCCATTCTATCAGCCCAACGACAGAATCTGATGAATGGTCGAAGGTTAAATGCGTGTCAGCCTTTTTAGCGATTCTGAAAAGAATTGTGTTATTTATTCGAATTTATTTAGATTTATTTTCAACTCCGAATTCAATCTGACTCCAATTTTGGTTATTTGAATTTTATCGTTTATGTTTTTAGCTGATCACATTATTAGTTGTTATATCATTTCGATTTTGATATTTTCTAGACTCCAATATTCTTAATTGTACATTCATTAGGGACCAAACACCGCTTAGAGTTCCACACCTCGGGATTGTGTTTCTTCTCACAGACATTATCTCGACACTCTGAAGTTAGTCAGAGGATGTAGGGTTAACTAATACCCAATTAGTCCGGTTGCCTCCTGCTCAAGTAGTTAATTTAGTCATTTCCATACAACTTGCTAATATCAGTGATTAAATAATTAAAAGGTCTTCATACTGTCGTGCCACACTGCTCCGTACAGTCAAATCTGCCTTAAAAATCGATAAAATCATGTCACAACATAATGGTAGCGCAGACTCTGCATAATATACTGGATACAATGAATTCGGGAGACTCCAGAATTAATCAAAAAGCTCAACATTTATTTTCCAGATAAAAGTGTATCATGCCAATTACAGAATCAAACATTAAAAGCCAATTCAGAAGTAAATGCACAACATCAATCTAAGGGTATAGATGGAAGTCCAAATTATACATAGTCTTGAGCTTGAGAGCTCTTCACTATGGGCCAGTCTGGATACAGACTTGCGACCCCGAGACATTTTGTCCTTCTCTTCAAATTCCCTATGAGAGCAATGAATGGTTATTTTGTTAAAGTTAAGCAGGGACTTAAAGATTTACTGATCTTTTGGGATTTAATCAAAATTTATCAAAGATAGTGAACAAAACCTCATTACCAGTCATACCTTAATATTTATCAATACCAGAGGGGAAGGAAAGTTCAGGAAAGAGGGCAAGAATGTGTCAAAGTCTATCCTGGGCCTTTTCACTACGGCCTTTTTTTGTTGTTTTATTACATGAGACATTTAAGTCTGAGTAAAATCCATCCCTACAACATGAATCTTTTGATTCTGAAACCCAAATTTTATTTTCCTCAAGCCCATTTTATTGAGTTGCATTCAGTTCAGATCCACCAATTGGCCAAGTCTTGTCTTATTTTAGCATGTAGGTGTCTGTCTCTGATGCAAAAGACCAGGTATTTAAAGTTCTAGCAATTCTTGAAATGAATTACAACTCTTTGAACTGACATTGTGTTGATTCTTTTGATTCCGAAACTCAAATTCAAATTTCAGATTTTCCCCAAACTAAATTCAGTTCAGATCCACCGATTGGCTAAATATTGTTTTATTTTAGCATGTAGGTGTCTGACTCTGATGCAAAAAGAGCACCTGTGATCTGACTCGTGTCTGATTCATTCTATTGCAGATATGTTCGTGTGGTGGTTCTCCCGTGCTCGGAGACCGTTCGCTGTCTGTTCCGCACACACTGCGCTCTGCCACAGGAGCCCGTAGAGTTAAAGGAAGCGTTTAGCCTGCAGGTGTCCTCCTCTGCTCTCCGACAGAAGACCCTGCGCATCGATGTCTGCACCACCAGCAAATCGGGCCGCGAGAACTGTCTAGTGAGTGTCAGATCAATTTATATGCCTACATTTGAAATTCTATAAGTAGTTTGCAGATTCTAAATACATTTTTTACAAGCAAATTGTCAGCTTCCAATATTAATTTTCGATTTTTAAAACTTTGATTAAAGTTTATCATTGTAAAGCATAAAGTAAAAATGTAGTGATTTGAATTAGCTTTGTAAAATTAAGCTACATAAAAATGTATACGAAACACACAGTGGACGAGCTGAATAAAACTGCAAATTCACTCTTTTCCAGTAGGTGGCGCTTATAGAACAGCAGGAATAACAATAATTTTCTGGGTTAGTGTTGGAAACAAAACAGCTGCACTGGTGTTTTATATGCATTGCACGATAATGATTTCGAAAGAAATTAATTTTTCTAATAGTCGATGGGTTACCATTATAAATACACGTAGATACTTGAATAAATCCTCCCACCCATTATTCAGTGATATTTAGAAGAAAGCTAAAAAAAAATCTGTAACCATTGACTTGCATAGTAGGAAAAACAAATACTGTGGAAGTCAATGGTTACAGGTTTTCAGCTTTTTTCCAAATGGTGTTTAACAGAAGAAATAAAAAGTCAGACGGGTTTGGAAAAAGTAAAGTATCGATAAATGATGACAGAATTTTTACTATCCCTTTAAAACACTTACGTTTTTTATTTGTTTCCTTTGTCAATTACAGAGATCAATTCTTCTTGAGGTCAAAAAATGTATTAATAACTGTAAATTTGTTTATATTGTTACAGAACAACAATAAAACAAATGGCATTAAATCAGTAATTTTAGCAAAAATCTGATTTTTTTTTGCGACATCCTGGAGGGGCCGATGTGTAAAACTCCAAGCCATCACCAATACATGAACTATAATGAAAACTAAAAAATGAAAATGTTTTTGTTCAGTGATGAAAGCATCATAAAATCACGTGCACGAGGGTAGTGTTTCTCAACCACGTTCCTGGAGGACCACCAACACTGCATGTTTTGGATGTCTCCTTTGTCTGTCACACCCATTACAGGTCTTTCAGTCTCTGCTAATAAACCGATGATGTGAATCTGGTGTGTTTGTTTAGGGAGACATGTAAAATGTCAGGGAAAAGAGCTGGTGGTCCTCCAGGAACATGGTTGAGAAACACTGCCCTAGTGCTTTACACTGTGTAGATCCAAACCTCCCTTCACATGCTACATACACTAACGTGATTTTATAATGCTTTCATCACTGAACAAAAACATTTTCAGTTTTCATAATAGGTATTTATAATTTAATATAAATTAGCGTTCTCGATTCTGACTGGAGGAGGTGCAGATACACTATGACCTAATCCAATGTTAGCAATATTTTGGTGCTACTTAAAAAACACTTTTCCTGGTTCAGAGCTGGTGCTTTGGGTGTTGATGGAAAACGTTGTGCCCAATTCTGTCTATGAATAATCTGGCACAGAGCAAAGGTCAACATTTGTTACATTTGGTCAAATTAATGCTAAATATCTAATGTTTTTTCTGTGGGTACAGTACAGTATGTCTGTTGAAACTTCAGTGTCTCTGTTCTTCCATATCCGGCCTGTATGCATGATCGGGCAAAATTATTTGCCCTCCTTCTTTTTTCTTTTTCATATATTTTCCAAATGATGTTTAACAGAGGAAGGAATTTTTCACAGTATTTCCTATAATATTTTTTCTTCTAGAGAAAGTCTTATTTGTTTATTTTGGCTAGAATAAAACCTTTTTTTTTAAAACCATTTTAAGGACAATATTATTAGCCCCCTTAAGCAATATTTTGTTTGGTAGTCTACAGAAGAAACCATTGTTATACAATGACTTGCGTAATTAACCTACTGTAGTTAAGCCTTTAAATTGAATACTAGTATCTTGAAAAATAGCTAGTAAAATATTATGTACTGTCATCATGGCAAAGATTAAAGAAATCAGTTATTAGAAATGAGTTATTAAAAATAAAAAATATACAGGGGCTAATAATTCAGGAGGACTAATAATTCTGACTTCAACTGTAAATACAGGTCTAGATCAAAATAAATCTGATCTCTCTCTCTCTCTCTCTTTTTTGCTCTTAAAAGGCTGGTGCTCAGATCAGTTTGGCTGATGAGGAGTATTCAGAGGAATGGTGCACCAAGTGGTACAACCTTCTCAATTGCACGTACATGCCAGAAATGGATGGAAAGCAAAAGGAAACAGAGATGCCTGCTCTGCAGGAGCTGGTAGAGTATTAACACAAACACACACTAGTCAATTCACTTTACTTCACCACAGCCAAATGCCTTGCTAACAATTCTTAGAAACAGTCCTGCCATACTGCTTTTCGAGGAACAAGAAGTCTTAATATTATATTCAGTTTTTGCGTCATTCAGATGAAGCAATGGATTCTTTCTTGGCCAAACAACCTTTCCGGCTTTCTAATGCTGTTGATAATTCAATTACGTAGAATTAGCTGCTTTGCTTCTTATCAGCAGTTTTGATTGTACAAACAGGCTGTTCTCTCTAGATGAATTAAAGGAATATCCATTTAACATCTCCTTTCTAAGAATAATGTACAAAATAATGCCTGAAGCAGTTCTAAGATTTTTCATTTTCTAGCATTCAAGTTTAAATCACATAAAATGTGAAATAGGAAGAAAAATGTAAAGATTTATTTTTGGTTAAGTATGTAAAAGAAAAAAGTATCTAAACTCAATTATTTTACTTTTTATGTTTTTTTTTATATTGTTGTTTACATCAACAGAACAGACCTAAAAATTAACAGTAATCTCCTTTTTCAGTGGAAAGGTAATCTAATTACTGTTACTAGTTACCTTGTACACCAAACATAGTTTGAGATGTAGAAAAGTAAATGCTCTGGTATACTTCAAACGATGCCATAAAACAAACTGAAATCACATAATTTTGAATGTTTGTTCATGTTGAAATAAACTGTACAAAATAATAGGGAAATAAATAATCTTGTAAAAGGTTTCTTTTTAACAATCATTATGAGTTTATTTTTACTGTGATTTTATAAAATGGTTTAATTTATATTATTGTTATTATTATTTATTATAAAAAGTGTATGCAATTGTAAATAGATCTTGTTAAATTAGATTTTTTATTGACAGCTAGCAAGGTTGTGGAGGGGAAGTTTTTTTTCTTTAGCATTTTATATATCCTATAATTATATAATTGTCATAGGCTTAAGCTAATTATATAGGGTAATAACATTCAACTCCATACATTCTTAATGGGGGGGGAAAGTAGATTTTTTTGTGAAAAAAGCGTGATTTTAAAAAAAAAAGGTAATATTGGCTATTGTGTCATTATTGTGTTTAGAGGTGCATGCGAACAGCGTGACACCTTTACAACCCCACCTACTTCACCAAAAAAATTTGGAGTGTTTGAAAACAGTATAGCGTCACTCAGCCTTTCAAACTTCTTTTCGTCTTCAAACAAAGAGCGAAAAAGAAAGTAGTTTGAAGTATACCACATGCTTTAAAGGTGCAGTATGTAAGTTTGACACCCAGTGGTTGAACTAGGTATTGCACTCCCGCTTGAAAACACATTTTCACCCCGCCTCTCCTCTGACAAATCCATGCAACAGCAGGTTGCCAGATTGACGACACCAACAGGAGATTGCCTGACTATCGAGCCTAAAGGCTGATTTAAACTGTGTTATAAATAAAAGCAACGGCACGCAATAGAAGAAATATTTTCCCATGTGTTTTTGTCCCAACCAACACCTGGAATTAGTATTTTCGAAAAGACTTCTATTTCTTGCAGCTGAACAACAGAAAACTTTGACAATGATCACATCTGGTACACTCATGTGCTTTATTCAGTGTTAAATGCTAATCATGTGAGTTTGAATGTCATATTGCGTGACATTTATTGCCATACTACTGAAAGCAGCAGCAAACAGTTTACCTCAGATCCTGAAAATAAAATAAATCGTTTGAAATTGAACTTTAGAACTGTGACAACAAATATCAGATCATCTTGTAGATTTAATATTGTTAAGAGGTTTAATATGTATTAATTAGATGGTAAATCTTACTATTTTGCTTCAGTGCCGTGCAGTAACATTATTCTGTGCTTCTGAATGACTGTATTTCAATTTCTGTGGTGTTTCGTCTGGTGCAAACAGCCAAATTGCTTATCACTACAAATCTCATCACGTAGCATGTTCCACCTTATGTGGAACTCTGAATCTGCGTCTCATTTCGGAATCTGCTACTGTCCACTGGAGGTCGTATTTTGGTCGGCGACGCATACTTTGAGAGCCATCATGACTGAATAAATCAAATACTCTGCTTTCTAGCAAGGCAACCCGGGGTGCTAAAATATAATTGGTTAAACTGACATTGGGCTGATTAAAAGAACCAAAACAAAGACAGACGTTCCAGCTCGTAACGCACATATTCAAAGCAGAATATCTGACTTCAGCATTGTTTTTCAGATAAACAAGTATGTTGACTTAGCATGTTTCTTAAATATCTGCAAACATATTATGGTATTTTTATGCTTCAGAAGAGTCAAAAACGTACATACAGCACCTTTAAAGGTTTCTCTAAATAAAAATGCACATGACATTAATCCCCATCTCTTCTTTTATTTTTAGACTGCCGCTTCCAGCAACTCGGAGAGCGCAGCCGCGTGCCTGGATAATGTTCCACTGGAGAACTGGTATGTTTCCTTGATGAAGCACCAGCATAAACGTACTATTCACCACAATCACCACAGCATAACAGTGTGTCCATGTGGCTCTGGGGTTTCATATCACATCCTCTAATCCCACCCAAGACCAACACAAACAATTAACAAGCTGTTAGCATCTCGTATTCCGTCTCTTTCCTCTCCAACCCCTATTTTGCTGTTGAATGACCTGGTTTCTGCTATCTCTGGAGAATTCAGCACAGCGTGACGGCACACCATGACTCATTTTCCCTCATGTGTTTGATCTGCTCCGCCAGAATCACATTAGTAACATAAACAGGGTGAGCAACTGATCCAAGGGCAGTGCTGAGCGACATTCCTCTCTCATGCCATTTTTCTGGACTCTTTTGATATTCATCTGCGCTCGCTGTATTAGCTCGCTTGTTGATTGGCTGACGTTCGGTCTCATGATTACAACCAAAACTGCTTCACAAGGTCTGATTGTTTCAGATGATGATTCAGCCATAACCACCTGTCATGGAAATTAAAGAAAAGGACTGGAATGTGGCACGGCTGCATTTTTTGAGCTCTTCCGCCCTCATTCACTCTTGCTTCTGAAAGGTTGCAGACTAGATGAATAAATAAAAGTGCTACTTTTTTAGGAACATTACGGTTTGATGCGTTTCAAGCAAGACTTTTATGGATAAATTAATTACTTTCTTTACCATCTACGTTGTTAAAATAAACAATTAAAAATGTGTTATATTAAAATTAAACTAAAGCTATCAAAATAAATGATAATACACAGCCATGGGCGGGGGGAAATAAGAGACCACTTTTCATTAAGTATGGGTTTGAGTAAAATATGCTTATTTATTTCATCCTATAAAGTCTAATAATCATTTAAAAAAACATTCTCTTAAAAAATGACATTTGTTGTCAGTGTTTTGTAGGATAAGTCAGGGTTATCCCACAAAACACTGCTTATTTATATCAAAACATTGGTATATTGTTGTCTAAAAATCAATAAAATTGTAGTTATTTCATGCAACAAAAATATTTTAAATGGCAATTTACTGTAAAGCTATCAAAATAAATGAAAATACACAGCCATGGTGGGGGGTGGGTAGGGGGGGAGGACACCACTTGAAATTTATTTTTCTCTGGATTCATTAGGTGTCGGTTTTAGTAAAATATGCTTATTTATTTCATCCTATAAGGCGTAATAATCTTTTTTTTTAATTATTATAATTTTTTTTCAAATATGACATTTGAAATCAGGGTTATCCCACAAAACACTACTTATTTATATCAAAACATTGGTATTGTGTTGTCTAAAAATCAATAACAATGTAGTTATTTCATGCAACAAAAATACTCTAAATGGCAATATTTATATTTTTAAATTTGGAGGAAATGTCACCATTAGTTTGAGTAAAACGAAGATTACAGTTTGCACAAACATATATAGATATAAATTGAAAATCCATGAAATTCAGAATCTTCTAGTAATCTCTCTTTTTTTATCTCTCTTCTAGTAATCTTTTATTTATTATTATTCTTATTAAAATTATTTATTTATTTATCTTTTAACAATTCAGTTTTGCAGGCTATTGTTTGTAGCATTTACACCGCATAGGTTATGGAACCATAATTACAGGGTAAAAAATGTCAACTGGTAAAAAAAAAAAGAAGGAAAAGAAACTGGGAACTAAGTACACCTTGTTGCCAGATCTTCATAAAAATACATCTATAATAATCTAAAACCCAAACAAATTATCTTTAAAAAAAATCCTCAAATCAAAATATTGTGACCTGCATCACCCGCTTCATTTAATACATTCACTGGATCGCTTAAGCCTTATGACGCTTAACAGGAACTCAGTTATAACAAGTGGACATGGCAGTTTGCAAGAGGATGAACATAAACAAACACGACACCTCTGTTGATGGTGGTTTAGTTAAAATTGGCAATATGATTTGTGTAATATTACCTTTATTATTTATGAATAGATAGCCCTTATGATGCTTGACATGCATCGCTTATAATAAGAGAACTTCCAAACATAAAACACAATGCTACTGTAAATACTATTTATGAGCCATTAAAATTAACTGACATATTATTAAGATGCAAAAACACTGTGCGTAGGAAAATGAAATGTTTTGAGCCATAATGTGTCAAATGTGATTTTATAGGCCTGCAGAGACGTTAGAGGGTGACGTGTTTGTGGATGAAGAGGAAAGTGATGGTGCGGAAGACGAGGAGTTTTACCCTGATGACTGCCAGTGGGAACAGGAGGAAGAGCCGGTTAAAGCTGGACCGACAGCTGTCATAGCAGAAAAGGTGTTGCCGGTTATTCATTTACACAACAAAAAGATTTAGTATTGCTTTAATGGAAATTGATTTATTTTTTTTACATTTGCTGACATTCGCTTTTTTGTCTGGCAAGGTGAATAAGGAGACTAGTATGGACGGTCTCCCTCATTCTGCTTCTGTAGTTCGGCCCAAGGAGCGGCGACATGATGTTCATCAGCAAAACCCTTTTATGCGGGGAAACACTATCATCAGGTCCAAGACATTTTCACCCGGACCTCAGAGCCAGTATATCTGCAGGGTAAGAACAGAGATGCGCACATGCTGAATGTATTGTGCAATATATTGTACAGGGCATCCCAACTGGGGTGTCCATTCCATAAAATAAAAAGTAAATAAGTAAGTAAGAGTAAATAAAAATAAATAATAATAAAAAATAATAATCAATTAATTTAAATTAATGATAATTTTAAAAAGTAAATAAATAAATAAATAAATAACAATAATAAAAAATAATTTTATTTATTTAAATAAATTAAAATTAATAAAATAAAATATTAAGCCTGCTAAATGTAAATGTTACATTTCAAATGGTTTAAAATTTCTTACTGAGAAAATGGGTAAAACCTAGGAGTTTAAAGGATAGTGGCAAAGTACAAAGTCATCAGAGGATTCTTGTTCTAAACATAAACACTGATTATATTTTTAGGTATATATGGTCGAGGCTGTATGATATTGGAAAAATATTACAATGCCCTACTTTCTGCAATATATATTGCGATATGAACACAATTTCACCAGAATAGGCTTATATAGCTCTTTTTGGCAAGAAACTATTAATTTAGGTTAAATGGGATGATTCTGTAGGGGATAAAATATAATAAACAAATTACAAGCATAGTTTAATATAATACAAGAACAAGTTAAACAAACAGTGCTTTGATTTTATGCTGAGTCTAACATTATTTAGGTACAGAAAGTGAATAATCAAATGTAAATCAAATAAGCTGACGAGGCTGGAAATCTCTGCAAATGATTTACTGGTAATGTGCAAATGATAGTCCACGTGAACCAGAAGTCGCTGAGACTTTTATTTCAGTATGTTGATGTACTTCCAACTGAAATGGAATATTGAGTAGGGGGCGGGGCTTTCTTTTTGTGTGAATCATTCCCACATGGCAAACTAATGGTAAAAGGGGCGTGGTTAAGAATATTGTAGTTGAAGCCGTCAAACTGATGTCATCAGAGAAGGACCGCCACTCCAAACACAGAAGCAAATGGTCAGACTTTGAAGATTACCAAAACAAACATTTTTGTTTTCAGTGGCTTAACTTGCACAGATTAATTGTTTACTTGAGGAATAACATTGTGCGCTAGCAAACTGACTATTGACCATGACTAGGCATAGGGTGATATATATATATATTTTTCTAAGTTAGTTGTGACTAGACAGATATGTGGGGATGCTATGAAAATAATCTATATGATGATGTCAAAGCTTGCCTAATTAAAAAAAAATAAAAGTCTGCTTAAATCAGCTATGGGTACAACTATTGAACAAAAGTAGGCTATAGTTTTATTTTATGAATTAATTTGGTTATTTATTTATTTATTGTCCAAATAATAGGCATACTCATAAAATAGACAAGCTTAATATGTGACCACAAATTATCAACAAAAAACTTTTACTAAGGTGAAAGACTTCAGAACTGGACAGCACCCATGTGATTAGCTCACGCCCGATTCACATGGGGCTTCAGCGTCAATGCTTCCCATTCACTTTGAATGGGTGACGTCAAGCGTTGCTGAAATGAATTGTGGATCTGTCGGCATTGCCTCAGCAGAATTTCTCAACTTTTCAAGCTCCAATGGAAGCATCAGCCAATCAGATCGCTTTATGCAAATACCCCAGCTCAGACAGTAGCCATATGCGATTTAATTTTATTGGCTGACGCTGCTATGACGATTGTGTCAACCCCAACTTCAGCCCTCAGTCAAGCATTGACGCTTATGCCCAGAGTGAATCGGGCGTTAGTAACACCTTATGGTTACTTACAGCCATGTCAAGTGCAACATTTAAGACATGATTTTTTTAGCTGTTAAAGAATGGCGCAAATTCCCATAATTGGGCATTGCATGATTTATTTAAATACTCTTCTCCCACTCTCACAAGTGCATATTCAAAAAGGTAGGTGCAAAAATAGCTGTCTCCATGCTTTTTTTTTCTTCTTTGCACATGTTTAGTAAATACTGACAGTTCTGCCAAAAAGACAGATTGTTCTGGAGCAAGCTATTAGTAAAGCTGGCCCATAGCATCTTGTTACACTGGTTGACTTTTCAGGATTTTTAACAATGGACACTTTTCACAAGACTACCATGACGCATTTAACCGTCATCAGCATATTAAATCCATGAAAGTTTTTAATACAGTGCAGCCGGAAAGTATCCACATTTTTCCACATTTCTTTTTTGTTACAGCCTTTTTCCAAAATGGGTTAAATTCATTTATTTCCTCAACATTCTACACACAATACCCCATAATGACAATGTGAAAAAAGATTTTTTTAAATTGTTGCAAATTTATTAAAAACAAAAAACCTGAGAAATCACATGTACATAAGTATTTACAGCCTTTTATATTAGTTACTACTTTTTTATATGAGTTTTGATGCTTGAAAACCTGTTTTCATCTTTAATCTATTTGCATATTAAATCCAGTATTAGAGCTTATTAATTCCTTGACTGTTTTTAATCTTTGCCCACCTTCATTAAATCACCAGATCAACCGCAGCGACAGTGACAGCTCAACGTTGTCGAAGAAATCTCCCTTCGTCCGGAACGCCTCTGAGAGACGCAGCGTTCGCATGAAGAAGGTAACAAAATATTACACATTCACTCATCTTGTGCAGTTCATCTGAAGTCAACATTAAGCTTAAATTCACTTTCCTTTTTCTTTTTTTTTTTTTTTCTTTTTTTTCTTTTTTTTTTAGTAAATTGCATGCATTTCATCAACCCAAAAGTCAAACACCTTACTTTAGAAAGTGGAGTTTTAGCTTGTTAGCAGTAGATTATTATTTAATAGTGACATTTGTGTGCTGCCCTGAGGTCAGTATTAATGAAGCAAAGTCTTACAGTGAGGAAATAGGTTCGCTAAGCCCCTCCGCCGGCCCTGAAAGGTCAGGTTTGCTCTAACTGTGCCTTGGAGACAAGTTACATGTAGTCTTTTAAAAACGCATAGCAGCGGCAAGTGCAAGTTAGGATTGGTTTCCTTAATGAGAGAACGTTTTCTAGAACAGGAGTCACCGAAGCGTTACTCTGAAAAAAGAAGAATTAACACTTATATCAGAGTCTACTGATGTGGATAAAGGGTGGTGTAGTGGTTAAAGATATAGACTTGTTACTAAATTTGAATGATAAAAATACCAGACATAACAGGATTCAACGCTAAGGAATTTTTCTACTGGCCCAATCAGGCCAGTGGTTCAGATTCTTACTTGCCTTGCCAAAACTTTTATAGGCCCCACCAAAAAAAAAGTTAAAAGCCATTTCTTAGCCACATATTTTAAATAATGTGTCAAAAGCCGAACATAACTGTATACAAAAATTACAATTGTGATGAAACTAAATTTCCCAAAGATCCTTAAAAATAACGTCTGTGAACCTAGAATTTAAAACAAATATATAAATGTATAATGAGCAAAATTCAAAGTGTTACTCAAACAAAAAGAGCATTTAACAAAAGGTGGCTCACATAGCTGACTTTTCTTTAACAAATCAATACACCGTTCGAATGACAGAAAAGAACCGAAAAGCAATATGGTGTTTACCACTTCACAGAGAAGGTAGCATTTAAAGGCTTAAAAGCACAAACTGTTTCTCAATTCTAAGACTGTATTTGCACATAATTGACAAATAGTCGCAGGCAAATTAAACTTTAGTAACAAGGCAGCACTGGCCCAATCGGGCCAGTAACGATCCTGTCTACTGTCCCAAGCGTCTCACATGCTGGCCCCAGGCCATCGGGCAGTCCCTATTGTTGAGCCCTGCATAATGTGTACATAGATGTTATGAAATAATTATGTGTCTACTGCATCTGTCTGTTCGCATACTGCCAGAGAAAGAAATCTTCTTTGCATACACTTTGTTTTGATGTCAGTCAGCATCAGTAACGTATTGTGAATGTTTTTGTGGGTAAGTGCACTTGATAAGTTACATAACATTAGCAGGAATAAATTGACAGGAAAACATTAACATCTGAAGTTTCATTTTGGTGTTAATTGGATAGTTCCCCCAAAACTCAATATTCTGTCATTGTTTACTCACCCATCAGTTTCTCACAAACCTGTTTGACTTTGTTTTGAAGAAGCTATTTTGTAATGGAAACTTGTAACCATTAGGCCTGTCACGATATCTATTTTTTGTCGTATGATAGATTGTACCAAAATGAATCGCGATAAATGATACTATTGTCCTTTTAAGACCATTTTATGCCACTCATTATATAATGCCAGAATGACAATATAATAGCATCACAATGCAAGTACACTCTTACAAAGAACACCTCATATTTTATTCTTAAGAATACGTCATTGAATTATAGGCATTTTAACAATTTAACAATTGGGTATTAGAATCAGAATGTGAAAACGCATATATCCTAAATAAATAATAATAAATGTTAACAAAAAATTGCAAGGTAAAAAGTAACAGAGGCTGCGATATCTGCTACCACATCTTTTTTCAGTTGTCAGACACCCACATGAAAATATACTAAAGTAATTTATAGTAAATACTATAGTGTGTTTTTAACCCATACTGACACTTCCAATAGAGATAGAGATGTTGCGCAATTAGCTAAAATGTTGCTAGAGTTGGTTTTTATGTATGGGCTATATATATTGCATCACCAAAAATGATTGAGGTCATGTCCATGTTGTGCGATAACTCAATATATGGATTATTGTGACAGACCTAGTAAGCATTGACTGTCATAGTATTTGTTTTTCTTATTATGGAAATCAGTGGCTACTGGTTTCCAATATAATACAGAACATCTTTTTTAACTCATAAAGGTTTGGTCCCACTTGAGGGTGAGTAAATAAACATTTTTGGGTGAACTATTACTTTATTATTAGAGATAATGAAATTGACATACAGTAAGGATGCTTTATCTACATGTCTTTATCTATATTGTTGTTATTTTTGAAGTTGATTTAGTTTGTTTTTTATGCACCGATGCAGAATCATCAGAATCCATATTCTTTGTAAAAAACGATTATTTTCTACAGCTTTTGGAGTCTGATATTTGGATCCCACAGACATCAATGAACAATCTACATCTATGCATATATTTGTACTAAAACATTTAAAGCACTGTGCAAAACTAGTGGTTGATTTTGGCTTAAATCCAACTTCCACTTTAAATCAGGAAGTAATCAGATGTCAAATTCCTCACTTGTGGACAAATCATAAATGATATGAAATTCATCCTCGGATTTCAAACTGCTTTTTAGTATCTTTTAAGACCAGATTTGATCATGTGATCTTTACCAGATGTCAAATTGGTCATCCAAGGCTAACACGTGCATTTCTACTAAAAGTTGAAGATCCTATCTGTTAACAATATTTTATCACACTGCCCTGCTTTTAATTTTGACATTACTACAGGAGAATCTGTGCTATAGGTGAACCATAGGGCAGAGTTTGTGCTAGGTAGAACTAAATGGGACACTGAAGAGTCTGTGCTAGGCAGAACCAGAGAGGCACTGGAGAGTCTGAGCTAGGCAGAGGCAGTGGGGACCTTGGAGACTAAGTGCTAGCCAGAACCAGTGGGGACAGTTGTAGAAGGCTGTAGTTTTGTATGAAGTGAACTCACTTATAGAACTGATTAGTAAGATTTCACCAGAAAAAGTTTTTGAATTTGTATCTATATTAAAGTAAAAAGTCTAATCCAGGGGTGTCCAAACCAGGTCCTGGAGGGCTTGGTAAGAGCTTGATTAGCTAGTCCAGGTGCATGTGTCTGATTGGGGTTGGAACTAATATTTGCAGGACGCCGGCCCTCCAGGACCGAGTTTGGACACCCCTGGTTTAATCTAACGCAACAAGTGTTTGTTTGTTTATTTGTTTGTCTGTTTGAATTACAGCTTTTCAATTTATCGATATTCAGTTTCAGTTTTGATTTTGGCTTTCAACGATTATGAAAAAAACATTAATCGAGATAAAATATCATGTCCTGTCAAAACGCGGTGCTTAGTGATTACTCATACCAACCCCCGTTTGTTATGAAGAAATAACTGAACAGAAAGAGTTAAGAATGAAACAGCATGTGAAAGTGAAAACATTAACGGAACTGTGTGGCTGTTAAAGCGACAGTACACTATTGTTGCTGCCCACTGTTTTTATCATTATCAAACAACAAGACAAGGATAAAATCACTCTATGCTCTTGAATGAAGGATGTCTGTAGCTTTAATAAGAAACAAATCAAGCTTAATTCTTACAGTGAAAATGCTTAAAGCAGAGTTTGTTTGATTATTATATTTTTTATTCTATTCCTTTTCTTAATTGTGAGAACTTTTTGTTAGTTTGTCCCATTCTGCTTCAGTGTTAAGAATTGTTAATTTTAATGATCTTTGAAATGTATAGGTGTACTATCAAGCATATTTACAGGGTGGAAAACTAATATTAATATATATCTCCAAATCTTTTTGGACATAAGGCCCACTGATAATCGTTTTAAATAATTGTGATTACAATTTTGACTAAAATAATCGTGATTATGATTTTTCCCATAATCGAGCAGCCCTTGTTTGAATAGTTTATTTATTCTATTTGTATTATTCCAAATGAATCTAGCCAGTGAAACTTACATGGCATAAAATAAAATCAAAGATACGGTACGAAACGATACCATAATACACCATACCATGCCATACGATTCAAAAGAATCGTTGTAACAGTTTCCACCTCTCTCTTCTCTCATTCTTACCCACAGCCACCAATGCAGGTCAAAGGTCTGGATGGACTCCTGCGTACCTCTCTGGATCTGGAGCTGGACCTGCAGGTCACTCGCACGCGCCACAGCCGACTGACCGAGGAGCTGCGTGTGCTGCGGGAGCTCAAGGAGCAGATGGAGAAGGCACGGCAGCAGGGCCAGCACGTCCTCCCTGCATGGGTACAGGAGGATGAGCGCTTCTGTTTGCTGCTCAAACATGCAGAGAGACAGGTGAGTCCCAGACCATTTCCACAACCAACAAATACACAAATCTGTTTCACTATCTGATCTTGCGTGGCTACTCTCTGCCCAGACCCAGGAAGAGCAGCTACAGGAAAAGAGGGTAGAGAAGATGATGCGAGCAGCGGCCAAGGATGTGCATAAGATTCGTGGACAGAGCCTCAAGGAGGTTCCTGGAGTCCAGTCTTTTAGGTGGGCAATCGTTCTCATCTATCATTTTTTCTCATGCTTAACATGATCTAAGCCTGGGTATAGTGTTTTTTTGTTTTGTTTTTGCTTGTATTTATTGTGCTTTGTCCCTTTAAAAGCTGTAGGCAGTGTTTTTGAAAGGAGATCTCTTGTTTACAGTGCCCCTTTTATGCTTTAAAAGGTTCTTCATTTTGATTTGAAGGCCTCATACAATAGGTTTGCATGGATCAAATATGTCCCTCCAGGACTTTGAAAAAAAAAAATATATATATATATATATATAATTTTTTTATTTTATTTTTTTTAATAGATTATATATATTTTAGATAGATTTTTACAACTAAAATTACAAATTTTATGGTGAGTTTTTGCTAAATTTGCCACAAATTTTCCAGTATTACTTTATATTGTTTTGCTTAATTATTTATTCTTTTTTTTTTACCTTGAGAACTATCGATCTCTGTAGTTTGTATAAAGTAAACAATAAGAGAAACAGAGAGAAACTAGAGTTTTCTAAAGTCTACTGTAACAAATTTGACCAATTGTTTGAAAAGTTGTCCATGTCAATGGAAATTATGCATGAGAGAGAGAGAAGTATGGTGGTCGTGAGAGCTTAACGTGCTGCAATTAAAGTAAGCACATACAATTACAAAAAAAACCGCCAGCTAATTAAGAAAAGATCCTCATCGGTTTGACCTCTTACGTGTTGCAAATCCTCACAACGCAAACACATTTTATAAAACGCACTGCATTTACTCACAACACATGCAAATAGCACAGAACACAATGGAAATGTTTCAAATGGACCCAAAAAGCTTTCCGCAGAATTGGCTATTCTCATGACAACAGATGACAGATGTTTATACAATATATAAAAATGTAGCTATTGATGCAACTCGTTTGACTTAGTCCACAAAGGCTTTAAATGCTCGTTGTGATAACGTCACATGACGCTGCTCAAAATATGCAGAATTATTCGAGCTCCACAAAATTCTTGCAACGTTTGCTTGATTTTGCGTTAAATTCAGCGATTGTGACATTGCGAAATAATGGATGGTCTGTCACTTCAAAATCACCATTTTTTTCTCAAATAATTTAGAACATTTTGAAGATACATTCATTCTAAATCTTTCTCAAATGAAGACGTGTGCATGTTGTGCCTTTAACTAAAGCTATTTCAACCAAAAAAATCTTTTGGGAAAGTTTTGATTAGTAATGGTGGGTTTTGTTGCGCACACCTGGCAACCCTCTAACTTTGTAGCACTATTTTAGCCAGAGAGCAGGTGATTTTTTTCGACCGCCTCTAAAAGTGGCCAAAAGTTGACAAGATCAAAAAGTTGTAGACCTGTATTGAGCATTATCCAATTTTGAGTGTATTTCTGAAAGCCCTGTTGTAAACGAGTCTTTCTGAAAAACTCAGAAATGTAAAACAAACAAGTCTTTTTTTGTCCACAAACAAAAAAATTACACAACAAAAAGATCACCTGCTCTCTGGCTAATATGGATTTGGAACATCCACTTTTGCTACAAAGTAGCGAGAGGGCTCTGCATGCAGACTCAGTGCAGTTGCAAGCTGAGCTGCATGGAATGCTTTTTAATGCCCACGACTAACCCTACCCCTCACACTAACGTCACTAGCTCCATTGAGTGCGTTGTGTCAGACATTGCATCTCTGAAATATGCAGTCTCAGCTTGCAAATCCAAGCCTGCATCCAGATACTATTGAAAGTAGCTGCAAAGTTACGGGTTGCCAGGTGCACTTAACAAAACCCACCATTACTAAAATGATACATTTTTAAAGAATAAAAATATATATGCTTTACTTTACAATGTATTATGATATCACCTGCACAGCTATGCTTTTTTTAACAGGGAATACACAGCTAACATGGTAAAAAAAAAAAAGTTGAATAGACCTTTTATATCTAACACAATGCTGTAATCTCTTTTAGAGAGAAGATGGCCTTCTTCACCAGAGCGAAGATAAACGTTCCCGACCTACCAGCGGACGACGTGTAGAAGATAATCCATCTTTATGTGTCATTTGGAGGCAAAAACTGACATCTGGCGGTATTATGAAGAATGTCGTGACAGGAAAATGTATGTAGGGCAGGAAAAATGTCATTTGAAAACACTGGGTTTTAACGCTCAACTGAAATTGTATAGATCCATGTTTTTTTTTTTTTTGTTTTTTTAGATAGATTTATTTTTTAAATTTCACCACATTCTGTTACTAATATGTGTATGTCGGCATCTGTGCTAGGTATTTTAGTGGTCATTCAATACATCAAGCTGGACTGTATACTGTAACTCTTGATGATGTGAATGCAGATATTTACGGTACTATTTTTGTCCATAGCACAAGGGTTCAGGACTCTTACCTTTATGACGAAACGAACTGTCAGAAATCCTTAGTCACGTCCCTTTATAAACAAAGCACATCTGTTCTCGTTTATATTCGACAGTCTTTTGTTTCGCAGATGTGTAAATGGTTACAGATGTTAGCAAGCATGAAACTAAAGCATGATGAGTTAACTAGACCGGCTAGTAGCCTAAATCGATTGCTAACAGCTCTCCGTGTTCGTTTTGTTAAATGCAATTGCAAACGAGACACGGGGTAGTGCGAGTATTCGTAAAAGTGATGTAGAAACTGCACTTAGCTTCACAGACTCTCAGGTAGAATATCAGATAGTTCATGCACTTTAATAGAAAAAGGCATTGATATAGAGCAAAACAAAAAGCACATTGTGAACGCAAAGGTGGTGTTGTTTGTGTTATTGAAGTGAAACTCGTGATTCCCAGCAAGTTGAGTCTATCGAATGTGTTTTTAGGTTTCCCCGGCAGTGTATTGTAATAGTTTTTCATTTCTTCTGGTTTGGATCTCGTTTATTTGAAAAAACACCTTCACATCCTTCAACATGTTAGCTTTGTGTGTGCAAGTGAACACAAACAGTAGCATCGTTTAATTGTGAAAGCCAAATATTAATGCATTTTTTATTTCTTATTAATATTATTATTTTATTTCAACCTGACAGTTCTAGAGGAGCTTTTAGTGGGTTGAATCTCACAAACATTTATCATATTTCACCCAATAAGCAAAAGACACAAAAAAGGAAACATATTTTGAATACGATTTGCAGAAAATAATGAAAAACATTGTTTGCAATCCCTTACGGAAATGTCACAAGCCACATTTTAAAATCATATATGAAATGCTCATGGGAAATAATGGTTTTTGGAACATTTTTGTGTAACTCCCATTTAAAATCCCATGTAAACCCATAGGATCACACGTGACACACATAGATTCCCATGTGAAAGTCATGAGATGTAGGAGTATTGAAAAACAGTATTAAAAAAAAAAAATATATATATATATATAGTATTTTTATATTTTTACAATTACAATTAATGACATCAACAGTAAATACTCTCACACAATGACTATTTACAGTAAATATTTTAAATGATGTATATAGATGCTAACAACATAAGTATATTATATATGTATGTAGACACCATAAATGGAGGTCAAAGAGGCTTTAGATAATTTTTTAAGTGACTATATGTACAGACAAAGCCTATTAAATGCAAGTAAAGACAATTATTCTGACTTGTATATGTAATTAAAATATATAAATGTCTGTGTGCATATAAATAAGCTCTTTTTTAAATTTATTTTCTCTATAATGAAAAAGGAAAAAAGATTGTTTTGTATTATAGGTACTTGGTGGGAAATGCCATGGAAATTATATCAACGCATCGAAAAACATTTCGGTAAATTCTAAAAATGTTTGTTTTTCTTTTTTATTGGGGAAAACATGGTTTGTTTCTGTGAGATTCGCTCATTTATAAAGTACACCTTTGAAATCTTTACATTACCGCAGCAGTGAAAACATCTGGGGCACTGAAAGCTGTTGAGAATTCCCCACTCTCGCTGTAAACACTTAATAATGTATCGCACTCCACTGCAGAGATCCATCTGTGTAGCGTTTAGAGTCTCTTCATACAGAGAAGAATCGCCGGTGACTTGCGCTATGTAAACGAACGACTAATCTAATATTGATTTTCGCTAAACTCTTCATCTACATGCAAATTATTCCGTTTTTCGAGTTGATAGTAGATGAATGTTACTTCCAAGTCATTAAAATCTCTTTCAAATGTAACTATAGCTTTGCATCACTGGCCAAGTTGTTCATCTGAATGTAGCACTTAAAAACAAAAATCTGTAGTTCATGTGAGATTATATGGTTTTTGGCACAGTCATGGGTGGCATTACCAGCATAATTGCGTATTGTTTTGCTCACGTCCAACAATGTCATACCGTTCATATGAGTTGATTTGTTTTGCATATATTCGGTCCCCTGTTGGTTCACTTCATACGTTGCGTTTATAATGAGATCCTCCCGTGCTTCAATATTCAATCTTTGTTTTTCAAGAAAACCTCGAATGTGCTGTCTTTTTGCTCAGCCTCAAATCAGCTAATAATGTGGCTTGAATTGCAGTAGCAATATTTCTACATTCATTACATTGCTTATACAAATCTGTATGGACGAAACAGACTGTGGCAAGCCATTTTAAAATTTAAAGGAACACTATTTTTTATGCAAGTTTTACCTTTTTTTTTTTTTTAAACAATTCAATCTCCTGGTCTGGCTGAATCACCTTTAGCTTAGCTTAGCTTACCATAAAACATTGAATCAGATTAGACCATTATTATCTTGCTCAAAAAGTAAAAAAAAAAAGAAAAAAAAAAAGATTTATATAGTTTTGATTTTTGTCCTATTTAAAGCTTGTCTCTTCTGCAGTTACATCGTGTACTAAGTCTGACAGAAAATAAAAAGTTCTCATTTCTGGGCTGATATGGCTAGGAACTACATTCTCATTCCAGCTTTATTATCAAGGAACTTTGTTGCCGTACCATGGCTGCAGCAGGTGCAATGATATTACACAGCTCTGTTACCTAGATATCTAGCTGGTGACTACTTTTAGACGCTGCTAATATCATTGTGCCTGAGTGATAGTATAGTTCCGAGCCATATCAGCCTTGAAAATAGGAACCTTTCATATTAGGTTGGCTTTAGTACATGATGTAATTACAGAAGAGTCAAGCTTTAAATAAGAAAGTCTTTTTTGACAATTTTTGAGCAAAGATGCTGATTCAGTTATTTATGCTAAGCTATGCTAAGCTAAGCTAAAAGTGCTCCCGCCAGACCTGAAAGTAACTCTAGGTGACTTGTATTTCCAAAAAAAAGGTGGAGTGTTTCTTAAATGCACTAGCATCTATTTTTATGCTGAAAGTGCTTATATTTTAGCTACCAATACCTTTTTAAAAGACACTAGTACTTATTTTGTTAGATACTGTATTTATTACTAGAGCTTATTTATCAGGTAGGCTACTAGTACCTATTTACTAGATACTAGTTCTCATTATGCACATACTAGTACTTCTTCATAGATACTGGTACTTGTTATTAGTTGCTAGTACTTATTTATTTGATACTAGCACCTATTAGATAGATGCTAGTGTTAATTCATTAGATAGTATTTATTTCCGTTGTGACAAGTTGCATTGACTTATATGGAATATTCATTGTGATGTCAATGCTTCCTTTTGACTAGTATGTATTCCACTTTTGACTTGTACATATTTTACATACTATTAGTTATTTATACTGCAACTTATACTCATTGGATATTTTTACCTATTACATTGATTTACTACTTTTATCTGTCTACTTTCTATTTATTTGCACTTACTCATTACATAGTACTTATTGATCAGCAACTAGTACGTATTCAATAGCTACTACCTACCTGATTAATAATTAATAGTATGAGAAAATATCTGCTAGTCGCAACTAGAATTCATAACTAGTCCAAACTAAATGGTTAATATCTCATTGAAGTCCTATAGAAGTCAATGAGGGAACAAAAGAATAATTACTAGTCAATATTGAAAGAGGTACTAGCTGTTCAAGTACTGCTTCAATAGGTACTAGTGTCTGATAAATAAGAACTAATATGTAATGAATAAGTAGTAGTGTCACTAGGAGCTATTGAATAAGCACTAGTACTTAAAGGGAAAGATACTAGTGTCTTAAAAAGTATTAGTAGCATGAAAATAGATACTAGTACAATTTATCAGTTAAATGTTAAAACGGCTTTCCATACCGAACCTTGATGTGCTTCAAAAGGATAGCACAGTGTCTGAAACTAGTGTGAAGTCTGGTACTGATGATCCCTGCAATGATGTGCACGTTTACGTGCTCTGGTCTCTTGCTCCACCTAGTGGAGAACTGGACTTTGTACTTTATTTTTGGTAGCACTCTTGATAGAAAAACCCTGACATCTCTCTAAAATTGGTTTAGAAGATGGAGATTGCATATATACTTTGGTTGTGGCGCATTATAACAACATTTACAACCCATCTGAAAAATGCTGTCCTAAAGCTTGTAGCCAAATATTTAATTCAAATAGAAGCATCATATAGCTTTGACTTTTTAAATCCATTATACTCTGTTTGTTTTATTTTCTGAGAATCATTTTTCTCATAGGTCCTGTAGTTTATAAAAGTACAGACATTTATTTGTTTTTGTTTCTGATCTCTATAGGCATTATTCTTGCAGTTTAGACCCATTTAAAGAGACCGTTCACCCCAAAAATGACAATTTAGCCGCATTTCACACAGAACGCATCTTTGTTTTCAAACAGTTGTGATGCCAACTTGCTACTCTTAACAGAAGCTTGCCGTGCTTGCCCCGCCTCTGAGTTTTTCTGATTGGTCCACTGCTTTGCAACTGACATCAATGAGCAGTAAAACATGTAAAAATGTAAATTTGAAAAACGCAGCGACACAAAAGACGTGACATCAAGCACGTTTATATATCAAAACAACAGAAAAGTAGCGCACTAGAATGGAAAAATGCATTATTTGTGAACGGCCCCTTATTCACCATCAACTTGTTCCAAACCTGTATGAGTTTCATTTTTTTCTGTTGAAAACAAAATAAGATATTTCAAAGAGTGTTGGTAACAGACTAGCCATAGAATTTTTTTTCCCTACTATGTGAAAGTCGACTGTCATTCTTCTATATATATATATATATATATATATATATATATATAAAAAAAAAAAAAAAAAAAAATATATATATATATATATATTTGTGTTTAACAAAAGAAATGATCTCAGACAGGTTGGGAAAATGACAGAATTTTCATTTTTGGTTGGACTGTACCTTTAAGACACTGCCAAACTTAGACTACGCTCTGTGCGATGTGTATTTTTCCTCACTAATTAAGGTACCGTTTTGTTATCATTTTTACCAGTTTTCAGATTTACAGTTTTTACCTTATTTGAATGTAAGCAAAAAAACAATAGGTCCCTGTACTTTTTACCTGGAAACACTACGGTTTAGCTCATTCTGAGAGTACACGAACAAGTGTCTAATGTTTTCACTGGTCGTACAGTATGCTGCCGTTCACAGTATGTGTTGGAGAAAGAGTTTCTCGATCGAGTTGGTGCTCTTCATCTCCATTCTGAGGTTCATAAGGACGTACATATTTGGCTTTTTGTATTTGTTATTTGGACTCTCTTGGTCCAGTCATGCATAAATCATGTGATACTTGCTTAAAATAATCAAAAGGAAAACAATGCTTTCAGTATCTGATGCTGGTAGTCATGAATGATTGTTTATTGTTCACAGTAGGACTTTTTTTCTGAATTTTTTTAAATCTTGTATTAATGATGGAAACCGAACCTGATCTGATCACAGTGACGGTTTAAGAAGTACAGCTTGTATTTATTGCACTTTTTTTGTGATTTGGGTGTGCTGTCTTTCTTTTTCTTGTGAGACTTCTGAAAGCTGTGAATTTTATCATCGACACTGTACTGTCAACCAGAATTGTAAATATATCACCAGCACAAGAGTATGTTTTGTAGTTTCACAACAAATATAAAAAAAGTTCCTCTCTTCTAATCTTTACAATGTTTTGTCTGTGTTTGTCTTTCCGTCTCATTTATGTACTGCTATGTTCAAGGCTAGTCAGAAATAGCTTTCCTATTTTTAACTTCGTTACTTTAACTTCGTTACTTTAACTCAGTTATTTTAACTCACTTACTTTAACAGTAACTTAGATTAACTCAGTTACTTTAACAGTAACTCAGATTAACTCAGTTACTTTGACAGTAACTCTGTTTAACTCAGTTACTTTAACAGTAACTCAGATTAACTCAGTTATTTTAACTTAATTAATTTAACAGTAACTCTGTTTAACTCAGTTACTTTGACTCACTTACTTTAACAGTAACTCTGTTTAACTCAGTTACTTTAACTGAGTTACTTTAACAGTAACTCATGTTAACTCAGTTACTTTAACTGAGCTTTCTCAATTACTGTTAAAGTCAGTAAGAAATTAAAATTTACAGTGTTTATTTTGCTAGCGCACATTGTTATTCTTTAGGTAAACAATTAATCCGTGAAAGTTAATCCACAAAAAAAAAAGTTTGTTTTGGTAATCTTCAATCAAAATCTGATCATTTGCTTTAGTGTTTGGATTGTTGGCTTTATCTCACGGCAATTCTTTACTTTTTGATTTAGTGGCTAATTCGTAGGAAATCGTACGATCTCATTCATACAATTGAACTTTCAGCAGTGAAACTTAAACCACACTGAACTGAACTAAACTCTGAAATCTGGACTTTACTAGAACTTGTTAAGCTGCTTTGACACAATCTACATTGTAAAAAGCACTATATAAATAAACTTGAATTGAATTGAATTGAATACAATTTAGTACGATTTGCTCATCCCCCAATGATGATGGGGTTTGGTGTCACGCCTCCTTTTAAAAATTGTACATTTCCGTACGACTAACCTTGTACGAATTAGCCACTAAACTGAGAAAACATAAAATGTTTCCTCGTAAGACTAGGCTGGTTTTTCTCTGATGTCAGTTTGACGGCTTCAGCCACAATATTATTAACCATGCCCTATTTAGTGTTAGTTTGCCACGAGGGAGTAATGCGCAAAAAGTAAGCCCCCTACTCAATATTCCGCTTCAGTTGGAAGTACATCAACATACTGAAATAAAAGTCTTATACGAACTTTAAGTTTGTTTGCTATTAAAATAATCCTTAGCTTTTGCAGTTGCTAACGCAAAATGCTAAGTATTCCATCTATGCTATAACAACACTTAATGTAGATTACTTATTTTTTGTTTTTTCATTACTGTTGGGTTACTTTTTAGATTAAATAATAAGAATTATAAATAAATGAATACAATATAAGGGGGAATGTACAGTTAAACCCAAGGACCCAGTAAGAGGAACTAAGACCTGAAGTCAGAGGCGCAATTAAAGAACAGTTTACTGAAATATTTGTTTTTGCAGTTTTATCAGCAGAAGTCAGCTTCACCGCTCGCAATGTCCATAGTCTCAAATCAACAGCAATGACGAGTTCAACAGAAGGTCACTAACTGCGTCACATCTTCAGTAGAAAAACCCAATTGGTTAAAACACAGATAAACTTAGACAATCTCCACATGTGTATGTAAAATCCAGAACAAAATCTCAAGTGATTATTTAGGCGACAAGCAAACAAATGTCAGACATAACAGTTCTTCCAGATGTAAGATTCAACTCCAGTCTACTCCTAGGAATAACACACACACACACACACACACACACACAAAATCTACTTCAAGGATGTCTAGTTTAAACAAGCATGCTATCAGTACAGCACATTACACTCACTATGAGAGCATGCAGGATCTCCCAGAGTACAGTGAAATACAAATTACAACAGAACTAACTTAATTTCTAATATGCAGAAATCATATCAGCAATCAACCCTCTCATATTCCCTGGGATTCTCCCATATTTTTTTTTATATTTTTATGAAAGGTGGCAGTAACATCTACACAGAGCCGATCCTCTATATATATGCATAGTGCCGGCTGTCAAGTAAACTGACGGGAAGGGTTAATTGCGAGAGAATTGTTTATATATATATATATAAAGAGGCTTTCACCTTTATTAGGACAACATAGTGAAGATTACACACAGGAAATCATTGGGAGCAGAGAGAGAGATAATTTGCAAAGGACCTCAGACATCGTGAGCACTTCAGTACTATGGTAAAGCCTAGATGGGATACAGCTGCGGATACTCGCATCAATGTAGCATAAATTTTTGTGACACTGTACTGATATTTTTACATTACTGTGAGGGTAGGGGTAGCCATTAATATATTTAAATGGGAAACTTAATAAATCATATGAATAATACTTGGTATAATTACTGGTTTTACATTACTGTGTTGGGGTAGGGGTAAAATGAATGGGTAATTTAATAAATAATGTAAATATTCTAGTCAATTTCCAGCCACAGCTGTATCCCTGTACACTGTAAAACATGCTGGGTTCCACACAATCAATTTGTGTTCAGATAACATAAAGGTGCTTATTAGTTTTTTGCAAATTTAAGTGGATTGAACATAAAACAATTAAGTTGTGCCCCCCCAAAAAATCAAGAATTGTGTTGTTTCAGTTCATTTTAAATAAGTCATTTTAACAAACAGTAAACTTTATTTTTTTAGTGTAGCAACAACCCACAGCTATGTGTCAGCACACTTAACCTACTAGGCTATTGGCGCTGACTTGTGCTTTCTTTTTATTTTGTCTTGAAAGCACTTTGAAATTAAAACAGCTACATTCCCTTTTTTCCATTAAAGCACATAGTCACCATTCCTAACTTTTAAATCAGTCGATTTATGTAACATGCATGATTGTCGGACAGGCTCCATAATGACAAAAGAAACACTGTTCCCCGAGTGGCTTCTGAACCCGCGATTCGACGGTGGACACTTTGGAATTTGGATTTGGTGTTTAAACAGATAAATACGCACAATAATATGTAAACATGTCTGTCTTGGGGTGTTTTATTTTAAATTTGGTCTTAAATGATCATAAACAGTTTGCCTTTATTATAGATCTGTGCATGAAATGACACCTCTGTTAATGTTAATCAAACTAAGTATCAAAGATATGAGAGATTCATTCACTGCCCTTCAGTAGCTTTAATCGCAATGTATATTTAAAGGTCCTGTGAAATTAGAATAACAATTTGAGTCTGTTAGTTTTAAGGATATCTATAAGTTAGTGTGCTTTATAACAGTTCACATTTAGAAAATATAAAATTGATATAAACATCAAAACTTCCGCCTGTCACTTCCGCTTTAAATGGATCAACAATTTTTTTCCACATCACCCTCAAACCTCAGTTTCTCATTAAATCTTGACCAATCCAATGCTCTCTAGTATTTGACATGCCCCGGCCCCCTCAAGATGCTTCTCATTTGCTTTTCATTTGATGAGCCACTCACTGGCAGAGCTGTGATAAAAATGAAATGCTATTGGCTGTTTTTTAAAAGGGGAGGAGTTACTCTGTTGACATTACGTTAAACGTTGAATAAAATGCACATTTCAAAGCAGTTCAAGGGGCCTTTAAAATGTTTTTAAGTTGACAGGTACACTGTAAAAAATAAATTGTTGAGAAAACATAAAAACCAAGGCAACTTGATGCAGTAAGACCTTTGAGTTGTCTCAACAACTGTTTTTTAGTTCTCAGTAACAATATTTAGTACAGCTAGCATAATTTAGTTTATTTATGCAATGTTGATTATTGTATTTTACTAATAAAGATATTCTTGTCACAGCAACTAAAGCGACAGTTACTGCTATTGGGTAAATCATTTTTTTCTGTTTAGTGGATGATTTTTTTCAAACTTGCAAAATAAGTAATTAATATTAGTTAGCATATCACCGTTTTAATTTTTTATACTTACAAATGACCACATAAACTTACTACTTCATTCATTTTCCTTCGGCTTAGTCCCTTTATTCATCAGGGGTCGCCACAGTGGAATGAACCGGCAACTTATCAAGCATATGTTTTACACAGCAGATGCCTTTCCAGGTGCAACCCAGTACTGGGACACACTCATTCACACTCAGACACCGCATGTCTTTGGACTGTGGGGGAAACCGGAGCACCTGGAGGAAACCCATGTGAACAAAAGGATGCCAGCTGACCTAGCCGGGGCTCCAACCAGCGATCTTCTTGCTGTGAGGCGACTGTGCTACCCACTGCACCACCTTGTCACCCATTTATTTCCATTGAAAGCAACAGATAAACAAGCTTAGTTTTCGATCGTCGCGTCACGCATGCGCAAATTATTTAAATATCAAACATTCCTGTTCAACACAAAAATGTTTGTCCAGAAAACTCTGTTAAACACGTAGACATAACATTTTAGCAAATATTGTTGACATAATATATATTTTTATGTAGATCAATAGTTATTCACAATTCTTAGTATATATGACAGAAAAAGTACAGTGTGCTGAACAAATGGGGATTTTATTTTTTACAGTGTATGGCAGTAATATGGTGGTCACTCATCAGCAGTCCACATGAGAGGTCCCAATGACCTCTTGACCCGGCCTGAATATCCTGAGAAAACAAAAAACAACAACAGCAAAAAAAAAACTCACCATACAGAAAGAGCAATGGCATGCTTATCATTCCAGTTTAACTCTAAAGAGGGATGACACTAAGGTCATCATATAATCTAGGCAGTTAGACAATGATTCAAAATTTTGTTATTAACCATATCACCAAAAAGATATATGCAAACATTTATTGGAGCAGCCATTGATCAGATTAGCACACTTTCAACAATAACAGTTACATTTTAAAAAGAAGACTGTATAAAAGGCTATATATTGTTTTTATTGTATGTGATAAAAAATATACACACACTACATTTGGATTACATTTGG
>CAIGQW010055820.1:1573137-1588843 GCA_903798125.1 Danio choprae | reverse complement strand
ATACTCTACTGTGTGTGTGTGTGTGTGTGTGTGTGTGTGTGTGTGTGTGTGTGTGTGTGTGTGTGTGTGTGTGTGTGTGTGTGTGTGTGTGTGTATATACTATATAGCTATATAATTCAGCTACACAAACAGCTACTACACCAAGACCTTCACTAAAAAAACACACACACATTTATACATATATATTACCAAAACCTTTGATTCTCTCACAATCCCAAGCAGTACATTATTAATATTATTTAATGACTAGAGGGCACGCAACACCTCAGCAGCTCTGTGCATTGCCACAAAAAGGCTGTCAAATGGGAGCTCATTACCAAGTAAAGCTACAAACATCAGAACGCGGCGTCAACGAACTGTTGCTCAGCAGTGAAGCAGCCGTCTGAGACATACATGCTGGGAATGGGGGGAGGGGGATCTGCTGACAGTTTTGGGTCAGGATTTGAAATATTTGTCATTTTTAATCAGCGCCTTTGATGCATCACACTGTGCAAGAAAGACCAGCCGACCAGGCATGACCGCGGAAACGTCTGCTACGCCTCGCCTATTGTTTCTGTGCAGTTCCTCGACTGGGCTGTTCAGTTTTCCGCACCATTTCAGCTCAAAAATATGACATTGACATGAAAAGAGTGGTATTAAAGGCATAGTTCACCCAAAAATGAAAATTAACTCTCCATTTACTCACCCTTGTGTGGTTTCAAACCTTCACAACCTGCACGCTTTCCTTCTGCTGAACACAGAAGAAGATACCTTGAAGAAAGCTGAAAACCTGTAACCATTGACTTCCATAGTAGGAAAAACAAATACTGTGGAAGTCAATAATTACAGGTTCCCAGCTTTCTTCAAAATGTCTTCTTTTGTGCTCAACAGAATAAAGAAACAAGTTTGGAAAAAGTGAAGAGTAAATGATGACAATTGTTTTGGGTGAACTATGCCTTTTACTAGCAACTTAAGTAAATTAAGTAAGTAAAACTAATTAAATTTTCAGTTTATCTAGAATATGTTACTTGTTTGACTTTTTATTTTAGATTTGACACTACCTTTTACTGTACATGTACTTGAAGTGTGATTATAGTGTTTAGATTATAGGTTAGAGGCTAAGTTTAGGTTTAAGGATACTATCTAGTAATTAGCAATGACTGCTTCATGAAGCTTTGAAACCTTTACAACTGTTTTGTTTTGAGGTTTAGAGCGCTTATCAAATTGGCAAGACCAGGTGATTTCAGTTAACGGGCTTCATTGCATCATAACTGTTTGGTAACGTTTTGAATATTCAATGGTTCTCTGCTTGTAGGCGATCTGTGTAATACCATGAATAACAGTTTTTCTTTTTTTAAATTGCCCCCAGTGGTGAATTATAGGAAAAGTATTTCAATACAAAGCTAGTAGGGTTGTCAAAAGTATCGACTTCTATACCAATCAGTACTGATATTTTAAAAACATCCATTTCCCACTAACATTTGAGCACGTTCTAAAACCCTGCTCACTGGCTACTATGTTCACAAGCTCAACAGCCAAACACTCCAGTGTCCGTGTATCTGTGTTTGCACTTGGTGAACAGCGGTAAAGATGGTTAACCGATGACTTTCACTCAGCCAATCACAGTCATATCTGTTGAGTACCTGAAAACAATGGCCAATCGGCAGTGTTTAAGAACACGTATAACAGCACTCAAATGTTAGCGGGAAATGGACATTTTTAAAATTTCATTAGTCGATATTTTTGACAACCCTAAAAACTAGTATGGTACCACTATACCCTGGCTCTCAAAACGATACGATTCCTTATTTTCTTAGTACCGGTACTTTGAGGGACAGCTGTAGTTCACAGTGCTCGACAACAGGAGCAGTGTGAGGACAGCATGCTGCTTCTACAGCACACTGAGTGCGAGTAGAACTGTGCTTTTCCTGTCAGACACACTCTCCGGCTCTCATAGTGATAAAATAACGTATAGCTGCATAGTGACTGCTCACAGCTTGTGGACAAAGTTAATGCTTCAAGTTGATATTGGTATCATGATATCTGATTTAGGTATCGTATCAAAGTAAAAATGTTGGTATCGCGACAACACCAATATAAGCCCTGAAATTTTATAGAAGAATGCATATTATGCTAACTGCATTTAAAGGTGATACTTTCAATTGAAAGTTTGCAATATATTTGAAAAAGGCAATTCTAATGAATGTTGTTTTATTTATGAATAATTGCAAACTGAATAATTTTGCGATGCAATTGGTTCAATTTTTCGAAACTTTGAAAAGCTGTTTCGCCCATCACTAGTTATTAACAAATTTATGCAATACAATGATAAGTATATAGTATGTACAGAAAAAAACAGTACTTTAAGGGGCCGATCACACAGAACATCTTTTGAATGGTTTACTAATGGCCACAAGCGTTTTTGCACCCTGCTAATGCGCCCTGCGTGCCTCGCATTTTTGCCGTTGCATGCTCGTAGTGGAAAAATGTCAACCCTGACCAGAAAAAGCATGTTACATCAGTCGCGTCTTTTTCATTCTCCAATCTAATGAAAGCAGCGGTAGGGTTTCCGTTGAGGTGACAGCAGTGTTTGTGTTGTCAACACGACTACGGAGGCTTTTAAAGATGGAGAAGAGACTAGTGGTCACTGTTTCAAGTTATCCAGAGCTGTATGACTTTACAAATCTTGAATATTACAATATTATTAAATATTACAATTATAACAATATCAACAGCAACACTCGCTCACAATACGCAGCTGATTCAGCCATTGCATAGTGACATTAAAAAAAGCACCGCGCTTCTTTTTTTCTTGTCAACATAAAAGGCGGTGGGGTGCGCCTCGCGTTTTTGGAATGTAAAAGCACGTTATGTTGTCTGTATGTCTGTTATGTTCACCTATGCTGCAATTATTTCTGCAAAAACGGTAATAATTTAAAATATTTGAATTACATTTTAAAAATGTAAATTATGCCTGTGATGTAAAGCTGGAATTTCAACAATCATTACTGCAGTCTTCATCACATGATCCCCTTAAGATCCATTGCCAACTGCAGATGTGATACTCAAATCATTCCTTAAATTTAAACAACAATCACAGGGATACCATTTGAAATTCATTAGAGAAATTGTATTTTGAAAAGTAATTTTGTTAATTGTATTAGTAATTGTTATTTTATTATCTGCTAAAGAATTCATATTCATGCTTTTCTGTGAGCATAAAAACTTGAATGTTTCCGTTTTATGTCTTTATTTATAGAATTAAAAAATAATAATATCATGTAATGCTATCATTTAATGGTGGTTCATTCTGCTATGGCTACCTATGAAAACAGAAGAGAATATGCCAAAGGAAAGTAAAGAACTTACTCACACTATGCTCTGAATCGGACTCAGGCGCCGTTCAGTTGGCCGGCCTTGGCCTGGTTGGAAGAGGTGTGCCAGAGCGTGGTTCGGTTGAGCTTTGGCGCAGTACGCTTGTTGTGTGAGTGCAAAGCACGCCTGAGCCCGAAGCTGAAGACGCAACGTCACTTTTAAGGGACTGTTTGATATGGATTTATTAATCATTTTCAATGAACGCGAACTGTCATAGTTTATTAAAGACACAAACCCCTCGCTGCACGTCAGCTGCACCTTCAGCAAACCTCCTAATACGTACAGCACGAGGACTTATAAGAGTCAAAAAGTTGTGGATCTGTTCAGCTAAATATTTGACTGTGTGTCACTGCTTCCCAAACGAATAAAAATAATACAAAACAATATAACTAAAGCAATCTCCACTGTGATGGGCGAGTGCGCTTCTCTCTGTTAAACTGAACAGTCACATCATCGATGACGTAAGCGTGCTCCCGCTCGGATGCAATGTGAGTGCAGGCCTGGAGAGGGGAGGGGGGACAACCGTGCTTCAGCACGGTTCAAGGCAACTGTGCCTAGTCAGAGTATGCCCTAAGTGAGTTACCATTTAATGCCAAATGTTGATACACATCCGACTGAATTTCTTATGTGAAACATAAAAATATAAAATATATATTTATATTTCTCAATTTAAAGTCTGTAGGGTCAATAGGGTATATGCACAGATAGTGTTTCTTCCCATACTGATAAACTTCCGATAAATGGACTTTAATGTGATTTTTTTCAATTTTATACGCTTCCTTTTACAGCATCGATGTTGTAATGTAATTAAAATATAATCAGTTAAATAAACTTCAACGTTCATTTAGTTGTTCAAGCGTAAAACGAGATGAAAAGCTGTTTACACGCACGCGCACATCAGAATTAGCAGGTTAGCGCAGAAGCTCTATTGAATATACTGGGGTAAAACAAATGTTCATATTTTAAAGACGTGGCGTGAAAAAATTTAATTTAATGCAGTGCTTCTTGTACATTCTGAGACCCACTTTATATCGTATATCACTCAGTAAATGGGGATCGTTGATTTGTAAAGAAAACAGACCTTAAACACTGCGATTTTGTAACGGCATACAGTTCACCGGAAGCGCTTGACCCAGGTTACTGAAAAAGTAAAAGTCCTTCCGCATACTTCTGCACATAACCTAGACTTCACAGTAATAGTACTCTATTTTTCTATTCATATATTTAAATAAATAAAAGACTCATCGTTGAACTTGCTCTATTTGTGCTCTGACTCCTATATTTCTCTCATTAGACGTTGCTTTCAACACTAACAAATAAAACCCTTTTTTTTAATATATATATATATATCTTCATGTTCCACAAACAAAAAGTCACTTGGGTTTGTCAATTTTTTTGACCCATCTGAAAACTTAGACAAAACCTTTACAGCTCCTGTACCGAGTGAACGACCATGGAAAACCATTCTTGTTAAAGTTTGCATAGCTCGTGTGCACTTTGAACCCATCCTGCACCTTGACTCGCAGTGAAAGGGATTTGAGAGAATCAGCTGTGGGCTTCGCTCAGGCTAAGGAATGTGTCCCAGGTACTTGTTTACAACTTTCTGCCATCTTACTTTCCTGTCTACAGGCAAACCTGTTACACCACACAAAGGGGGGAAAATATGCAGACTGATTGCTATCATCTTTCCATTTCTCTGCATGCTGTATATAACTGAAAATCCAAAGGCGGAAAAGAAAGAAACAAAAAACACCCAGTGTACCATCAATGAACATACCAAACCTTAAGCCAGTGGAGCTTGGAAATGCTCAAATATAATCTTAAGCATTCCTGGACAGATTTTGTATTAAAGTCCAAAAAGGGACTTATGTGGTAAAGCCTGCACTGATCATGGGTGAAACAAAGCAGGATTTCATCACTGGGAATATGAAATGAAGCCTAAAAACATCCATCTTAGATGGTTTTTGATGCGTGATTTGAGCTATATTATAAAACAAAGATGATTTAAAGGGATAGTTCTCCCAAAAATAAAAATTCTCACCATTTACTCACACTCAAGTGGCTCCTATATGAATTTATTTCTTTTGTTGAGCACAAAATAAGATATTCTGAAGAATGTTTGAAAAAAATGTTTGCTTTTTTTTATTCAAAGATTCAACAGGCGTTCAACAAAAGAAACAAAATCAAAAAAGGAGGAAGACAAGGTGGAGACAAGTGATAACAGAATTTTTATTTTGGCCGAAAATGACATTTTACTCTCTATTTACTCACTCGCAGGACATATGAGAGATGTAAAATATAATTTTTTTTCTCTGCAGTAGAATATTAAGAATGATTTTATCTGAAATCATGGTCCTAGGTGATTCCTAAAATGCAAGGTAATGGCTTCGAGCACTTTAAAAGTCAGAAGAAAAAAACAACATACAGGCAAAATAAAATTCATACACGTGGCTTCTGGCGATACATTGAGGTCTTATGAAGTGAAACAATCAGTCTGTGCAAGAAACTGAACATTATTTACATGTTTAATCCACAAAATGTTCCTGAGCACATTTATGACAGTTCCTGTCGTATTCTGAGGCGTCAATAGTTTGCAAAATCATATATGAGCTGACATTTTTTCTTTACACCAAGAAGTGATGATGTGTGTGTTGTATTGTTCATCAAAATGAATTTATAGTGTTATATTACACTCACGTGTGCGCTCTCGAATTAGGAAGTTTGACTTTTCACCGATTTCCAACGGTAGATATATGCAATTACGCGAAGGTTGTGCACCAGAATGTTAAAGGAATAGTTCACCCAAAAATTAAACTTACTCCATCATTTTAATACACTCAAACCATCATCTGTGTATATGACTTTCTTCTGTCATACACAGTCCTGGCTCTTCCATGCTGTATAATCGTGTTGGGTGGCAGCAACTTTTTGACGCTTCCAAAAACATAAATCCGTCTGAGCTTTCATTACAAATGTGGCTAACGTCATATATCAGTCCAGAAGCAACTGAAAGTCAGTCAATTTTGAAATATTTTTGTCACAAAAACACATTATTTGCTTCATAAGTATGCGCTATTTGGCGGTGTATAGGATAGTTTTACGACGGATTTATGTGCTTTGAAAGCATTTTACAGCATAAAAAGATCAAATTTGAAAGTACACTGGGTTCATCTGACAGAAGAAAGTCATATAGACAGAGGATGGCTTGACCCTGAGGAAAACCATTAGGGTATTTTTTTGGTTGACTATTCATTTAAATACAATTTTGGGAATTGAGGAACGTTTTTTTTTTTTGCAGATTGGTTATTTTGTTTCCAAAAAAAAAAAAAACTATAGATGCTCTATGTATTACTTTAGTTTTGCCTGTTTTAGGTTTTTTTTTTTTTTTTGACTCTATAAGTGCCGACTTGCATCCCCGATAACAACAGTTTTGGCTAAACCCTTCCTTTATTACTTCAAATTAAAAAGTAATTTAGATCTTGTACAGTCAGAGGCTGGGCAAATTAAAAGCAAATGTTCATTTTTAGGAGACCTATCGTTAAATAAGAACACATTCACCGAATCACAGCTGCACACATGAGTAATGAACTCAGCATGCTTCTGTATACTGAGTAAGCAAGTTTGTATTCCCAGAACGAGCAGTTCTCATCACATACCTATCCCTTGGGTCAATCCAACTGGTGGTTTGATTAATATGGTCTATATAATAGACCTTCCCGTCAAAATCTCGGGCCTCTTCCCAACCCTCTGGCAATGGTAACTCCTTCCTTGGCATGACCAACACTTAGTCTCCATGTAATTTTCTCTGCAAGTCTTCTAAAATGATTGGTAAGCAAACCATGTGTTGCTTTGCTTGGACTGGTCCAAATAAGTTAACTCCACAACGTAAGGAAAGTGCCATTAATTAACCACAAATAGAGATGTATTCCGGATTATCCATGGTAACGTTTTCCAATATTCCAGTTGAGTTCGTGCAGCCTATATACAGAGCATTGCTTTCACGCTGTTAACTTAAATGAATGGATGAGGGGGTGATGCTCTGAATCGCGTAACTTTGCCGAAGGAGTTGTGCTTTTTGTAAGAAACTCCTCGTTTCTTGTGCATTCTCAGTTAAGTACGTACTACATCAATCAATCATATTTTTTTCACCCACGGAACTTGGATGGTTAACGTCAAAAAGGAAAAAAAAACTTTTAAAGGTCGTGCGCGAGTTTTCAACCAGGACAAAAAAGCTATTTTAAAGTCCAAAAAATATCCTCCAAACATAACACATAGAAACCGAGTTATTTTTCCAGCATACTCCAGGAATAGTTGAGCGAGTCTAGAAGGTTTTTCGCTCAGTGTCTGCCCACCATGTTTTAGCGACAACTATGCTAGCCTGTTAGCCCCAAAAGCTCGTTGTACAGCAACGCAAACTGTTAGACACGCCACGCAAACGTATTCCGTATCCTCTCGTTTGGCCGATGCATTCCTGTCACGTCCGGAGGATTTTCGTGGATTTCTGTGAAAAGTGGCGCGTTTCTTTCTCATTTGTTTCCAAATGTTGTGTTTTCCTTTAAGTGGCTGTGTGCGGTTCTCCCCCGTAGTCAAGCTCGGTCGCTATGCTGCAGTTGGAATGGATTACGTCATACAGGTGACGACCGTAGCTCTTCTAGTAGCAGTGCATATTACTTGGATAAATGGGTTATTTGGTTTTATCGATACAGATAAGAAAATTTGAAAGCGTTCAATTTTTGATCAATCTTTTACTTTCCTTGCTAATAATCACATCCATAAATGCAAGTTAAAAAACTGCTTTTTAAGGTATTCATTAAAGAATTGTAACATTATGTTCAGGAAACACTAAGGCCAGGAAAACATTGTCTTTTCGTGACCTGATTAAAAATCCCCCATAACATCAGTACTTTGTTTTTATTTACTTGCCGTCTTTGAATAAAACATAAATTAAAACATAAAATAAATATAACAAGATACAAAAAAGGGCAAGTAAATAAAAACAAAGTTCTGATGTTATGGGATTTTTATTATTATTATTATTATTATTATCTAATATTTCTTATTTTCTTTAGTTGTTATTTTATTGTTATTATGTCTTTATTTTTATTTTCTCTACTACTTTATCACCCTGGCTTCCACTGTGCTTCTATGTTCCCTAATGTTTTATTATATTGTAATTGTTACTGTCCATATATTGTTCAATAAAAAAATTAAATAAATAAATACATAAATAAATAAATAGAAACATGGGCTGCATGGTGGCGCAGTGGGTAGCACGATCGCCTCACAACAAGAAGGTCACTGGTTCGAGCCTCGGCTGGGTCAGTTGGCATTTCTGTGTGAAGTTTGCATGTTCTCCTCGTGTTGGCGTGGGTTTCCTCCGAGTGCTCCGGTTTCCCCCACAGTCCAAAGACATGCGGTACAGGTGAATTGGATTGGCTAAATTGTCCGTAGTGTATGTGTGAATGAGTGTGTGTGGATGTTTCCCAGTGATGGGTTGCAGCTGGAAGGGCATCCGCTGCGTAAAACATATGCTGGATAAGTTGTCGGTTCATTCCGCTGTGGCGACCCCAGATTAATAAAGGGACTAAGCCGAAAAGAAGATGAATGAATGAAATAGAAACGTTACTTGGAAAATATCATACTCATGAAAAGAAACAGGCTAAAGCTTAGCCAAAATGTGAACATTTTATAAAAATAGATTAAACAATATGGCACTTAACTTTAGAAACAGCAAAGCTAAAAATAAATAAATAAATAAAAAACGTATGAAGAATTATGTAAATTAATAAATTGGTTAAATAAAAGTCTTCTTTTTAAACCTGGCAACTGTTTTTACCGTCCTATGTGAATGTATAGTTAATATACTAATTTTAATTTTACACTAACCTTTAATTTTCTAAAAAGAATAATGTTTGTGTATATTTGCAAAACAGAAAAAGTAGCAGATATATATTTATAAATATATATATTTACATTCATTATATTTTCATGTTTTGGAGTAAGGCTCTGATAGTTTTTGTATATAAGTAAATGAATGTTAGAAATGTATTTTAGTTTAAACCAAATGTGTAACCATTTGCTAAATAAATAAATATATTTATTTATTTTGTATTTGATGACAATAGATTATATGAGATTTATCACTTTCTGAAAGGGGTTTGATAAGTATGGGAAACTCATATGAGTAAAAATAGTTCTGTTAGTCATAATAATGAGCAATCTTTCATAATTAGTGTCTCATTATAATGAGGAATCTGCCATAATAACAAGGACATTTCTCACTGTAATGACTTAACATTTGATGTAATTAACTTATTATTATGATAATTCTTCTCATTGTCATTTTGAGAAGTTATTAAGAAAATCTTTCATATGAATGTTTCTCATAATAGTGACTGTCATAATTATTGGACACTTTCTATTATTTTGATTTACTAAATTATTTGTATATTCAAATGTAGCAGAAGCAGGCTTTCATAGATTAGTCCTTATTACATATTTAGAAATATTATTATTCATTCATTTTCCTTAGGTTTAGTCTCTGAATTATCAGAGGTTGCCACAGCGGAATGAACCGCCAACTATTCCAGTATATGTTTTTATGCAGCGGATGCCCTTCCAGCTGCAACCCAGTACTGGGAAACACCCATACACTCACACTCACATTCACACACACTCATACGGCCAATTTAGTTCATCCAATTCACCTGTACCGCATATCTTTGGACTGTGGGACGAACCGGAGGATGCTAACAAGGTGAGAACATGCAAACTCCACACAGAAATGCCAACTGGCCCAGCCGGACTCGAACCAGCAACCTTCTTGCTGTGAGGCGACAGTGCTAACCACTGAGCCACCCTGCCGCCTTTAGAAAAATTTACTTTAGAAAAAAACATTTCCTGTATCTGAATGACCAAATTTGCATAATATAATTCACAAATCACAATGTAAAATGTTTAAAATGTACTAAACAATTATTATTAATACCAACTAAATGAAAGAAATTGTATTATTGACTTGATTGTAAAATGTTTGACATAAATCCAACGATTGCAGCATTGACAACAATCATTTGTTATAATTTCTATAAATACATATTAAATAAATGAAAATCTGCATAAACATTCCCAAAAACATTCAAAAAGATTTTTGAAATCTTAAAGATCTTTTGAAAAAGTCCAAAGTATTTCTTGTAATAAGAATGTAAGTGATGCCTTTATTTTTGGATTCTGTGATGAAAAGTTCAAAACGTATTATTAAAAACATTTAAAAAAGTATTTATTTAATGATGTGGATCTTTTTTCCACCAATTTATTGTGTCCTTGATAAATTAAAGCATGTTTAAGATAAAGTATTTTTAATAGTAATATATTACAGTCCATATATTTCTTGTGCAAATACTATATTTATTCAGTATTAAGTAGTTGTTTTTATCTTATTTATATTTTAGAATTAAATTGAGTATTGAATCATTTATCAATACATTTCCTTTCATAATTTTTTTTTACATATATTTAATATATTTAATGTTACAATTATGACTCTCTTTCTCCTTTTAACACTAAAGAAAATATTTATAGTTCTCAACCATTAAGTTGACCTCCATAGCGGTGGCTTCAACATCAATACGGGAGAAAAAAACTATTTTCCCAAATCTCAACTAAACAGCGTCCTCCACCGGCTATCAGGAGACATCTCTGCGACGCTATTCTGACATTTTTCTTTTCTTCTTTTTCTTTCTTTCTTTCTTTCTTTCTTTCTTTCTTTCTTTCTTTCTTTCTTTCTTTCTTTCTTTCTTTCTTTCTTTCTTTCTTTCTTTCTTTTATTTATTTAGGCCTGTTGCAAGTAATATTATATTTTGGCAGCATTTTCTCTCTTTTTAGTAGTAAAAAAAATAATTTATTGAATTTATATTTAATAATAATAATAATAATATAAAAAAACTAAAACAAATTAAACAATAATAATAAATCAGAAACAAACACATTTAACAATCAACATTTTTTTAGATGAAACAATAAGAAAATAATAATAATCAGTATATACAGATACTAATAATCCGTTTATTTACACCCCCCCCCCCCCCTCTATTTCTCTCCCTCTCTCCCCCCCACCCTCCCTCTCCCTGCTGTTAGTTTCATAATTGGTGTCACTTTCCTTTGTCTATAGACCTTAGTTTTTGGTGCTGTAGCTGGACGTACATTCAAATAGGCTACAATTTATCGACAGTAAAGTTTAGCAAAGTAAAGACTGCACACAAAACCACCCATGTTTCATTTTAAATCGAAGGGTTTCATGATGGTTTCTCCGCCCTTCGTCTGTCACCCACTGAAAGGGAAACCGGGCGCGTGCTTTTCAAAACAAGCCAGGGCGGATCACGTGCACGCTCTCTGCCAAAAGCAGCAGCTCTCTGTCTGTCGCGCGCGCGCGACTCCTGCATTCGCTCCAGGTGCGCTCATGGTTGTCCTGCGTCATTTCTCCGTGGCGTTCAGCGCCGCGATGGCTGCGGTCGGGACAGCGCTGTTTATCGCGCTCAATCTCTTTTATAAGAGACGGGTTTGGACACCGGAGTCAGAGTACTTCACGTTCCGAGAGGTCAGTATGAATCGAAAGAAATGGTTCCTGTTTTTATTTTATGATTCCGCTTGTCGCTCGTGACTGATAGGTGGAGACTCTGTCAGGGGAACTCTCGGTTAATTGAACTGTACGTACTGTAGGCTTAATGTACGGTTGAGTTATATGTAAATTATCTAATAACATACATAAAAGTAATTATTTGGGTTATATTTTATCAAAATCATTTAAGCTCTGTGTTTTTTTTTTGTAATGTAGTTATTTTTTTTAGATATTTATCACTTAAAGTGCAACATCTTAATACATCCATAAAAAAAACAGTTACAGAAGCAATAGATTTGCATGATAGGTTATGGATTTTTTGTTTTGAAAATATGCTTATCTGAATTTACATATAATGTGAAAAAGCTATATTTTTCACACTTGGAAATGTCATTTAAATCAATACAATTCTGTACTATTAATATAAAGTTATGTCCAACTCTACAACTGCTACGGTTTGTCTTTTATGTGCTTTGGGACTATATTTAAAATGTTTTTGAGAATTTATCTTCATGATCAGTTTTTGTATTATTTTTTATTCACTTGGATCCATGACAAAAAGGAAACTTTAAATGTATATAACATTTTAAGTTTCCTTTTTAAAGCGTAATTCCTAAGGTCATGGAAAATTGTGAAACTATTTGAACTGTATATACAACGATACCATAAAGCTGTGTTTATCAGGCTTATAAAAGTCCCAAATGAAATAATTCCATAAACACTGAACTCAAAATAACACCTTAAAAGTCGTACAAATGTTTGTAGTGGATATTTAATATTCAGTTACACCGGGCTGTATAATATTTCAGTCAGCGGCCAAGACATTGATCTTAACATGTTTAACTTTACAAGGGATGCTCAGTTTTCAAAAAACATATGATTAATTTGAGAAAGGGTGTGAAAATGAATTGGTCAGAAAAGCCGGAAAACACAAAGACTTGTTTGTGTGTGCCACAAAGGTCAACATCTAATGTGGGATTTTTGAAGATCAAAGCCAAAGATTTTGTAATTATTATTGGGGAATCAGCCATAAATCTATTGACTCAAACAAGTAGAACAGAAACAGGGGTCTGCCTGTTTGTTATTACACAACTAACACCCTAATTAATGATGGCAAGGCTATTTGTACATGGAATTGCATAATTAATTCCTGCAGCATGTGCTGAAATCCCAGCACCGCCATCTGGATAAACAGACTCTAAATCCAATCCTTGTTGTATTTCACTCCTTCCCATGAACATGAATGTGTGTTTTTAGGAGGAAGAGGAGCGCAGTGAGAAGCAGGTGCTTGTTCTTGGCTTGGATGGTGCTGGTAAAAGCAGCGTTCTGCAGGGTCTGAGTGGAGCGGGCTACAGGAGGGGCTGTCGACCCACTCGCGGATTCAACTTCATCAGCCTACACACACCTGCGTGCCAGCTGGACTTCCTGGAAAGTATGGACTGGTTCCATTAACATTTTCTCATATACACTAGGTTGCATACTCTGGTGAAAAAGGAGCACATTTTAGCATCCTTCAGAAAAAGTATACAAAAAAAAAACTTATTAAACAAAACATTTTCTAAAATTTAAGAATATATGGATTAGGGTGTGTGATATTTATGGTATATTTTATAGAGTATGCCTCACTTCGAAAGACTAAGGAGGAAGGCGTTGAGCAGAAATGTTTGTGATTTTGTTTTCCAAAGAATGTAAAACCTTAAAATAAAAATATTGATATGAATGCAGATCACCACTTTTTGAAATAAGCGATCTAAAACAGGGTATCCATGTGGTCTTAAAAAGTTAAAGTTGATAATTTACAGAAATGTAAGACCTTTAAAAAGTATTAAGAAGTCTTAAATGCTATTTTACAATGTATTAATAATCTTTGATTATATGTATAAATTATATGCTAAAGTTTGAATTTGATCAGCAAATATTGGGATGCTGTGTAGATTATGAAATTGATAAACTCACACTAGGTTTGATGTCACACCGTTATTCCCGCTGTCCTATAGGAGCCACCTGCTGGAAGAGAATGAATTAGCATTTTCATTCAGGATGTTTTACTGTTTACTGTTTTAGTTCAGTGTAGGTATTTTTTCATTTTCCTTCAGGTTAGTCCCTTTATTCATCAGGGGTCGCCACAGCGGAATGAACCGCCAACTTATCCAGCATATGTTTTACACAGTGGATGCCCTTCCAGTTGCAACCCAGTACTGGGAAACATCCATACACACTCATCAATACACATACACGCCAATTTAGTTTATTCAATTCACCTGTACCGCATGTCTTTGGAATTGTGGGGGAAACCGGAGCACCCGGAGGAAACTCACGTAAACACAGGGAGAACATGCAAACTCCACACAGAAATGCCAACTGACCCAGCCGGGGCTCGAATCAGCGACCTTCTTGCTGTGAGGTGACAGTGCTAACCACTGAACCACCGTGTTGCCTAGGTATTTTTTATGTAAATTAATTAAAACTTTAATATTTAATATTTTTAAATGAATAAATCTATTTAAAATTACTAACTGACTACACTAATGTATGTTGAATCTTTGTGTGGCTTGTGATGAAAGTGCAATTGTTGCCTCTCAATTAAAATCACTTCCAATAGTTCATCTTGTGATAATCAGATACAAAATCTTTGTCACATACTCATATTTAATTTTTTTCTGGTTTCTGACATTCTAAAACATTTAGAAATGGGTATTGGAATTGGCCAATTTATGCTTTTTTATAATAAGCATGTAGTAGTTTCATTTTGAAAATCGCAAATTAAATCATTTAAGACATTGATTCACTGATTCAGTCATAAAGACAGTGATTGTGTCAGAAAATGCATACTGAGTTCAGACTTGCTTCTTTTGTTGCATACTATATAGTAAGGAAGTATATGATTTTTGGATGTAGCCAATGTCTTTTTTTGCTAAAGGATACCGCCATTTTAAGGAAATGGTTACAATGAATTAATTAGTGAATTACTCATTAAAACAAGTACTTACTGCAACCTTTAGTTTCATAATTATTGCCAAGGTACTAGTACAAAAACAAGCTCAGTAAATAGGTGTATTTTTTTTGTCAATCCATACTTAATAAGGATATTATTTGCATGTTATTTACATGGAAATTTATTATATAGTACTTTAAATATGTATTAATTTCAGTCTCTCAATTAAGACATAATAATACATCTTTGTACATCATGTCATCAGTATATCAGTTGTACCAACATGCATTTATGCTAAACTAAAATATACATAAATGTCATTTCTATTGAAACTGTCATGTATTTACATATCTAATTGATGTTGGCTTGAGAGAGATGTGTTTATGTATTAGTATGCTGTATCTTTTCTAACTGATCAGATTTTAGTTATTACAAAGGGCCTGAAAAAAATCCCCTATGCTTTCACTGAGTGTTAAAACGTTATACATTACCATCTACAGAAAATTAACCTACACTCACCCAGTAGGTACAAGACCTTTGTACCCTGTCTATCTTTCTCTTTAGCTATATATCACTGGGAAAGTCAAGGAACTAGCTTAGTATATAAACAACATATTAAATAATTCTAGCAACATGGTAAAACATGCTAACAACATGCTAAAAACATGCAAGGAGTTAAATGTTTACATTTTAAAACATTGATAAAGGTCTCTGCTAAATGTATAAATGTTAAATGTGTTAGCAACAAAAACTACATGTTAAATCATTCTAGCAACATGGTAAAACATGCTAACAACATG
>CAIGQW010055820.1:1559088-1569411 GCA_903798125.1 Danio choprae | reverse complement strand
GAAGTTGTTGATGTTAATAACTGTGAGGGTTGTGTTTAGTGTTGGGGTAGGTGTAGATGTTAATAACTGTGAGGGTTGGGTTTAGGGCAGGGGTAGGTGTAAATTTTAATAGCACAATGTAATGGGTAATTTAATAAATAATATAAATAATTCTCATTTCTAGCAACAACTGCTGGCGCATGCAGGTCCACTACGTCTTAAACCTGATCCAGTATGTCATCATGCTACTGGCTGCCGCAAGGACACACTAAGTCTGGGAAGCACTGGCCCATAGAACTGAACTGTGACATTAGTGAATTGCTTGTTTTTTCTATCCTCATTCAGGATAAGCCTGATGCTGTCAGTGTCCCGGAGCTGCGTGAGGCTCTTTCCTTGAGCTCAGTAGCTGATCAGAGGAAGCTCTTCCTGCTGGCTGCTCAGTCGGGATCTGATGGATTAAGCAGAACCTGCAGCCTACAAAAGATCCAGGACCTGCTTCTGACGCTGGTGTGAAGCCAGGAAGAGTTGGCACCGATGTGCCAGAGAGGACTGGCAAAGGGATCTTCAGTTCCGAGAAAGCACTCCAAGAATCGAGCAGGAGATAAGAATGTTTACGTCATGATAATGCCACTGTTGGGACATGGAAGGAGTTTTTTTTGTTCCAAAATGAGTCCTGTGATGATGATGGCATTATTGCTGCAAGTTACAATACAATGTCTCACTTGTTCTTACTTATCATTAATAGGATTATATTCAGAATTACAAAGTGTTACAGTACACAATATGCTTTATCTCTGCATGTGGAGTCATATTTCCAATAACAACGTCTTATGTATTGCTCAATCACGCAAAGACACAGGTTGTTTTTTGCTTAAAAACACACTCTCAGATACATATATATAATTTGCTGATTGTAACTGAAAAATATGCATAGCACATGGCTCCAGATCGAGATCTTTCTCACATTACTGGTATTATAATTGAGAATATGTCCTTATTCATGACTAAAATGTGATATAAAAATGTGAAATGTGTATCAAAAGCATCCTGGCTCATCCTTCTCTTGAGCCAATTATATACAGTTTCAATTTGAATTATTATTGTACATCATTGCAAAATATGTATTTATTACCTATGTGTGCATATATACATACATGACATCTACATACACAAATTGAATAATGATAAAATAATTGGCTGATTGATTTTATATATATATATATATATATATATATATATATATATATATAAAAAAACTTTATTTATGTTTTATTTTTTATGTGGTTTATGAACAATAACAACCTCACTGTGTTTTTTGGTCAGAAAAGGACTTTTACTAATTTACTGATTTACTAAAATCATAACACAGATATACTGTATGAATTTACACATTTTCATATGTATCAAAAGTATTCTCCAGTGAATTTTTTAAATATTTATATATGCATCCTATTTATATAAAATGTAGCCAGTTACATAGCATTTCAATAAAGATGCCCTATTATGTACATAAAAGCTATATATATATATATATATAAACTAAATAATTAATAAATAAAGGTTGATTGATTCATTAATTTAAAAATATGTGTGTGTATGTATATATAGTGGATGGAAACATTACAAATTTAATTCTAAATCTCTAAAAAGTATTGAAAGATTTTAGAAATTCTTTAAGTATTTTTATTGAAGGAAAATACATTTAAAATTAATTTAAAAACTAGCAGTATCAATGTTTGTCTCTTTGAACTCAATTACTAAGGACATTTTTTAGATTTCAGAACAAACTACTGAACTAACATTTAGTTGCATAGCCATCATTTCTGATTATTACTTCTCTGCACCTCCATTGTGTCAAAAAACACTTCTTGCACCCAGAAATCAGTATTTCAGGCAGCCAAACTACATCCCAAATGACCAAACTACATCCTAAAGTTCCTATGAATTTTGAGTTTTGCTTTAGAAACTGCATTCATAATGTCATGAGTTTTCAATTGAGTTGAGGTCAGGGCATTGAGCAGGTCACACCATTACCTCAATACTTCATTACCTTAATCTTGCTGAAACACTAATTTCAAGAGCATTTCCTCTTCTGCATAATTGAACATACAATAAATGATAAATGGACCCTATGCCACAGTATGAGAAATGCTAATAACAATGGCTCAAGAGGTTACTGATGTTTTACTGCTATTTTATAAGAACTTTTTTTAAAACAACCGCCTGGATGTACTTTATCCTGCTTATTACACAGCTACTTGCCACAAAATGTTGATCTGAACTGTAAGTCTGATTCTTTAATTAAATGCAAAGCTGATGGAAATGGCTGAATGGAGTATACACTAACCTATGTATTATTCAGTCACAAGATTATTATTATTCAGACAAGTGTTTATATGAACATATTCACTGATGGTAAATATGATTCGAAGTACCCGGATGAGCCTGTGTTATTAGTTTCAGCGGTTGTTATCTGCAAATAACATCCCTTAGAATGTTGTTGTGACTGACCAGAATCAAGTATTCAAGACAGCCGAGTAATAACCAGTTAACGCACTTTACTTAAACAACTTTTTCAAGGCATGCCTTGAATCATCACAACTATAACGCCATTGAAATGCATTCAATACACTGTAAAAAAAAAACCGTAATGACAAAAAGTCAAGACAACAATTTTTTTGTTGTTGTTGTTGCTTTAACTTTTGTTGTTGTTGCTTGAAGTTTCAACTACACTTAAAAAAATAGCTTGATTCCACACAATCCCTTCATGTTATCCCAACACAAAACGATTAGGTTAACTTAATCGGTTTTGCAAATTTGAGTTGATCGAACATAAAACAATCAAGTTCTCCCAAAAAAGCTTAAGAATTGTGTTGTTGTAACAGGCCAGGTTCTCTCCGGTCACTGTCACCCCAATCACCATCACCTGAGTTCTGATTAGCCCCGCACATGTACGTCATCCCCAGTCATTCACTCCAGCCACATAAATACCTGCACCTCAGTTCACTCAGAGACCGGCCTCGTCGATAGACAGAAGGATTAACTATCACGGTCAGTGATAGCTAGCATTTCCTTAAAATTATTTACCTGTCTTGTACCGGATCTCCAGTATATCCATCTCTCCTTCCTAGTGTGATTCCCTCCTGGTCTCGTCTAATTTTCCGTTTCCGGATCCCTTCCTATACCTGGCTTCATGGATCTCCTTCATCATCTGCTGCAATAGACTGTTTCTGTCATATTCATTTCATCTGCCATCCTTTAAACTCTTTATAAACTGTTGTATACTTACAGCTCTGGTCTCAGTTCTCCTTCTGTGACAGTTGTTTCAATACAAAGTTTAACTTAATATTTTTAGTCAGTCTGATTGATGCAAGTTGAGATGACTAGGAAAGTTCATTTGATTCAACTCAAAGATTTAAGCCAACAAGATTCTTTTACAGTGTATGTGCTTTTTAAAATATCTCTGGATTTTGGGGGTGAAACAGGGAAACAGTTCATTCATTCCACCAGACTGTACAGCTGAAAGCCACTTCAAATAATTCTCATTTCATAACTCTGATTTAGGCTTCAAATGGAGATGTGTTTTTGAAGTTGCACAGCTGTACGAAAAAAGGCCTCTTCACTGTGAAATCAATACGGTCTGGTTATGTAAGTGGTTTGAATTACCATCAATAAGAGCTAGTTGTATAAAGGGAGAACTATATGAGATTCCTCTCAAATTCAGTCTCTTGAAAAGTATTGCTCACTCGCTCGTATTGATAGAAAATAACATTGGCTTCAGTTACTTCAGCCCTGTAGCAAATTAAAAACACATAAAAATGAAAATCCACCATGAATGCACTGTAGCAAATGATAGATTTATGATGCAATTTGTGTTTTATAATGTCAATGTGTTTTACAGACAGATTTTGCATCTCTGGTTTATAATAATCAGAAAACAATGGCGTATAGTCAATAATTTGACTTAAAACAAAGTGCTGGATTAACTCAATTACATCTAGATTAAAATCGCAACGATTAAATTCCATATTAAAATGCTCATAATCAGATTAGTTACTTCTTTATGGATTCTCTTAATTGTCAATCATTTACACAATGGCAATACATTTTTCATAATGTCAACTCTCCCTCATTTAATTATCCCATATAAGATATCCGCTTATTTTGTAAATTCTTTTGAGAGCATATAAATTTGGATCCATATTGAACACTGTAAAAAAAAAAAGGGCTCCACACAATCTATTTGTGTTGGAACAACATGAAGTAATTAAGTTAACGTATTTTGTACAAATTTAAGTGGCCAGAACATAAAACAATTAAGTTGTCCCCAAAAACCCTCAAGAATTGTGTTGTTTCAGCTTAATTTATATATGTAGGTTGAACAGTCGTTTTGAGTGAATAAAAACATTTTAGCAAGCTATGTAAAAGTAATCCAAAAAGTAATCTAGATTACATTACTGATTACAATTTTAAAGTAATTTGAGCTAATCCATAACTGAATACCATTCGTAAACAGTCTATACAGCATTACAACTCCGTCAACAAGATTTCTGGCATAAATACTGATGTCATCAATTCTTGGAGGTTCGCTTTCAATTCGGACGCAATTAGAGTACTGTGATAAATGTTTACTGTGATATTATGTTTTACTAGAGAAATCTCTTTTCCCCCATAAAATTAATGATCATACAAAATAAACAGACAATGCATATTTTTCTGACTTAATTACAACGGCGAAAATAAGTATTGAACACATCACCATTTTTCTCAGAAAACATATTTATAAAGGTGCTGTTGACTTGATGGATGTTGGAAACAACGAAAGAAATCCATATGTGCAAAGAAAGCTAAATTAATTGGATTACAAATGAAGTTATGTGTAATGAAATGACGCAGGGAAAAAGTATTGAACACATGAAGGGAGGTGTAGAAAGGCAGTGAAAGCCCGGAGAGCAGCTGAAATCTTTCAGTAGTTTTTCAGCAACCCTCTGCCCTTCAGTCTAACATCTACATTAGCAGGATGATGAAGATGAAACCAGAGTGGACATTTCAGCAAGACAATGATCCAAAACACAGCTAAGGAAACTCAAATGGTTTCAGAAAAAGAAAATAAAGCTGCTCAAATGGCCCAGCCAATCACCTGACTTGAATCCAATAGAAAATACAAAATAAAGATGAGATTTGATAGACGAGACACACAGAAACATCGATTTTTACACTCTGTTGAAAAAACTCACACCTGGTCAATGCATCTCCGTATGAGAGTCATCTTCGAGCTGCCATTACCAAAAAAGCCTTTTATATAAACTATTAAATACGTTTCAGTAGTTACTTTCTCCTTGTGTCATTTCATTGTTATTACACAACTCATTTTCCAGATTTTTACTAAATTTGTTTTATTTTTATGTTTGTATTGTTTGGGTTTTTACCAAAATCTGGTTCAATTCCATCTCAACAGCTCCTTTAGAAATATTATTCCCAGGAAAAAAACATGACGTGTTCATGTTCACCCCCCATTTTGTTTTTCAATGGGATATTCTTACACTTATAGACTGATGTATGACTTTCATTCGTTTTGCACTGTTGAATGTTGTTTCTATTGTTATATTTTTTGCTAAAAACACACTAAATGTATGAGTTAAACAATAATTACACATTGTAATTTTCAGCTTTGTTATTTATATGTCTGTATTTCACAACATAAAACTACAAATGCAAACTTATATATACATCAACAAGTTGCTCAAAAGATCTAAAAAGTTAACATGTCCTCAAAAACATGCCATGAGAAGAAAACGGACTCTCTATGTATACGCACTCATCCTGAAGGCCCGGGACAGCAATGCTTGACACATGCTAAGGTGATATTCTGGCATCATATTAAGACCAGTTCTTCTCTGTGGCATCATGTAGACTTCTGAGATTGCAGAGATGCAACGAATGCAGCATATTGCTCAGGATGACACCGTTTGTATAATTCCACTTTCCGTTTGATCTGCTTCGGCGTGTCCTGGTAGTAATTCTTCTCATCCCTTGCCATCCCCTGCACAAAATGACAATAAAATATCTGATTAGCTTAAGCCAGAAATTTTAAAGTGAGTGAACTTGGCAAAAAAGGTAACCCTCAGTAACTACTATCAAACTAGAATTGCATCATTTTAAAATCAAATGAGATAACAATACGAATGCCCGTTTTAACAGATAAAGGCAACATTATCGGTTTTTGTCTGAGAGGAAAAATATGAGTTAATTATGCCTATACTGACCTTAAAAAAAACCTAGAAATGTGATTGTTAAAGCACAATATAAATACTTGCATTACATTTGGTTAAAAAGATCTCATCTAGCAGAATACAACAGGGTTTCTGTAAGTTTTATGAGGGTAAATTAAAACCTTTTTAAGACCAAAAAGGAAAAGTAGGGAAATCAAACATGAAGACTTGTATTTCTAGCAACATTTCAAAGTAAAGCTCTTTTAAATTCATATTACAGTGTTAAGGCTTGAATACCTTTTATTCAACAACTTGAGAGGAATAACTTTTACCTGATCGAACCCATTTTGCCAATGTCCTGGAGAGTTCAGCTCCAACTTGCTTCAAATTAAACCTGCCAGGAAGTTTCTTGCATATCTAAGAAATGTATTAGCTGGTTCAGGTGTGTCTAATTGGGGTTGGAGCTAAACTCTGCAAGAGACCGAGTTTGGGCACCCCTGCAATAAAGAATCCTATTTGCATACGCAATGATTCAATTAAGGAAAACCTTTTAGCTAACAACCTCAAAATTAAAGATTGTTTAATTTTAGAACTTAAAGTATACTTTTGTACATAAATAATACTCTGATTTACAGTTTTAGTTCTAATAAGCCAAATTTCAAATTATAAAAAAGTGTTTTGTTTTTATCCGATTAATCGATCAATCGAAAAAAATGTAATAATTGACCAACTAATCGATTATCGAACTAACCATTAGTTGCAGCCCTAATTATTATTATTTACCTTGTAATCCTCATTGTGTTCCTTCACCATGTGTTGAACATATTCGATCATGTCAGTAGAGCATGTGGTTCGGTCATTTCCACGAACACTGGCCTCTGCCTCCATTTCTGCAATTCAGACACCAAATCACATAATCATGAAAATACAAATGCATTTCAATACTAGATTTTAAAACCATACATTACACACATGCATTCATACCTTCAATGACGTATGGTTTCAATACATTTGTCTCCATTGGTTCAACTTTTGTGTTCTGAAAAGTCAATTGAACACAACTGGTTATTATAATCAGGTATAATTAGTAAAAACACACTGTAACATACTGATTCATACAGGTTTGATACTTGCCTTTTTAGGTTTAATAGGAAGCATACCCTTGGTCCCAGGGGCTAGTCCCATATCTTGTAGATTTTGCTTTACCGTTTTGTGGTCATCCCATGCTTTACGTATCTGAGGACTTGAAAAAAACAAAACATGTTATTATAAACTATATAAATGGACTTACTATAAATAATGCATGAAATTGTAAGTTAACAACAAAAACAGTTTCAAAAGGAAATCAGCTCTGACTTAAAATTAAATTAGAAATGTTTAAAATAATTTCTTTTTATATTTGGACCAAAAGAACAAAGTTAGAAATGTAAACACCCTTAGTCTAGCTTTATTGTTGCATTGTTTCTTTACAAAGAATTCTGAGCAGGCACAGCCTTAACTCAGCCATGTAAAAAAAAAAAATGAATAATAATAATAATAATAAAACAAAATAAAGTCTTCAGTGTACATACTTACATTACAGAATTAATATACTTCAAATAAAGAGAAACGTTTTAAGGCACTTCAGGGCAAATACACTGTCATTAAATCACAATGTATAATAGTTTTGATTTATATAAAAGATTTAATTACTTTAAGGATTTATGTATCTTTATCTTAAAAATGACAGTACTGCAAACAACTGCAGTGATAAGCATTTGTGGTAAACTAAAACAGAATTCAACAGAAATTAGATGCATTTTTTAGTATTTGAAATAACATGTTTTTATTGATTAAGTAGCAATTTAGTACATTTAAATGTATTACATATAAGATGAAGAAGAACTATAGAGCAGTGGTTCCCAATGTGGGGGTCGGGACCTCCCGGGGGGGTGTGACTCGCAAGACAATAAGGGTGGGTTGCTTGGCAATTTCCAAAAATCTAATTCATTTTATTAAACTATTAGAATGACCATATTTTATCCAGAACCTACAGAAGATAACAATAGTTAATAGTTACATTTAAAAAAAACAACATGCAAAAAAAAAAGCCATCAGCCTTTAAATTTTGGATTGCGATCCTGGGGTGATTAGGTTATATTAGAGATACAGCAATAGCGTTAGATGCAGCAGATTGATTTTATGGCACCAGGTTAAACTGTCTGACACCTTTACGGTACTCGCATACATTAAAAAGAAAGTGTGTGTGTGCGCTGTTGCATGCAAGGTTTGTATATTTATATTCACCTCAGAGGATATTGGGGGACGCAAGTCACTGGCATTGTTATTAAGGGGGTTCGTGGGCTATGAAAGTTTAGGACCCCTTGCTATAGAGAACTGTTTTTGGACAATCAGTTTTTTTCAGTTAGAGCAGCAGAAAGATTGAATAAAATACCACTATATATTAGAGAGAGTATCATGTTTAATATTTTTTAAATTGTGCTTAAAGTTTGGCTTACGGAAAATCAAATATGTAATCATTGATTTGATTTAGTCTTATTGACTACGATGTATTGTATGTGTGTATTGTTCAATTTTTAAAAATTCAATATTGTTAATTTTGTTAAAGCATCCTGTCCAGGGACTACAGATGTAAATGAGCTTTTTAGCTAACTCTGGGACAATATGTCATGTTGTACATTGTCCCTATATAAATAAATAAATGAATAAATAACAATTATTTATTATAAAAAGTACTTTTTATACATGCTTTGATTGTTAGTCAACAAATGATTAAAATGGTATTAAAATAGGTTTTTAGGCATAACATTACATTATTTTATTGTAAAATGAAGCACACTGTAGGGTCTTTAAAAACCCTTGTCTCTCTTTAAACACTTGAAGTGGCTTTTAATACAATAATATTACATGTTGGAAAGTTTTATATAGTCTGCTTATACTTCTTTTTCACAAAAAACATGCTTAATAAGAAGTTGTAAATAATTGTTTGTATAGCAACAGAGCACGTTATAGCTGGCATTTAACGTTATGTTCTTCAACTTACCATTCAATGTGCGGTTTCTCCTTTCTTCTTAACTTCTTCTTCAGCTTCTTTTTGTTTTTGTTGTAATTAAATGTATTGCGTTTACGAGCTTTCTTGATTTTGCCCATTACTGTATAACAAACGAGTCAATACTGTCTTTAGTCTGACACACGCGTGCTTGAGGAACGCGGATGTAGCGGCTTCTTCTCCAAGAGCAAAACACATCGACATGGTTCGATATCGCCACCTGTCTGCAAACAATGGAACCGTAAATGCTTGTGACAATATGGACCAATGGAGGTCTGTAAAGTACATCAAAAGTAGAGTGCCGGCATATAGAATTTTAAACACTAGTTGTAAAGACGTTTAAGTTACATTCAGTGTAGTACCGAGGTAGCAGTTCTGATATATATTTTAAAAATATATTCAAAGTCTGCCCTACCAGAAAAAAAAAGATTGCATTTAATTATTATTATTATCCATTCATTCATTCATTTTCTTTTCGGCTTAGCCTTTATTAATCTGGGGTCGCCACAGCGGAATGAACCACCAATTTATCCAGCATATGTTTTACGCAGCAGATGCCCTTCCAGCTGCAACCCATCACTGGGAAAATTATTATTATTATTACTATTATTACTATTATTATTATTACTATTATTATTATTATTATTATTATTATTATTATTATTATTATTATTATTATTATTGCTGCTGCTGCTGTTGTTGTTAAAATGTTTACATTTAGAAGGTTGGTTCTGATTTATTGGGTATAACTGTGCTACCTCTAGATGGAGATATAAAACAGGTTTAGGAAAACACACTGTAATTGCAGTTCCATTTCGTGTGCATTTCATTTTTAATAATTCATGTAAGTAAATTTGAAAGTGCACGTGGTCTGTGGCTGTGCTGTGGTACGCCATATGCCTTTTAAAAAATGTTAATCAGTTTATTTTTATCAAAGGAAATACTTGACATACTCTGCAGTAAACCGCGGTCTATTCTACGACATTTTGTAAACGTAATACAGCATATATTAAGCATCTTATAGGGCATTTTGATACATAGCATCTTTAAAAAGCAAGAACAAACTTCTATGTTAGACCGTTG
>CAIGQW010055820.1:1545132-1558688 GCA_903798125.1 Danio choprae | reverse complement strand
ACACATTGAAATACAAAATAACAAAACTTCGACGTGTGTGTAATAAGTAATTAAATGTAAACAATAATATTAATTATAGTTTAGTTTATCAGGATAGTGAGATCAGCATAGGTTTAGATTGCAACTTGCACACACAAACAAACTTGATTCAAAAAATTATCAACATCAACACATTGGGAACGAATGACAAACTGTATATTTGTACTTCGCTTTCATATTCAAAATCATATACATACATATTAATAAGAAGCTCTACGCTCACGTCAGAGTTACTTTATAAATATTCATGAGCTACCACCGGACCGTTATAGACCGTTCAAGCGAGACGCTCTAGGCTGGTTACCAAGCAACGTCAGCATGTCTCGTTAATATTCATAAGAGCTGGCTTTATCATAGTAGGCTCTGCCATCGACGTAAATCCGAAGCTTCTGGGCGGGGAATCACAGGAGCGAAACGGCAGAGCGGAGAGTCATTCAGGGTTAATAATATTCCGCCGTGGGGGGGAGCGGGGGAGGACACATACACACACACATACACTGCCAACCCGGCGACGAGGTTGGGCCTGCGGTGCCTGCCTGCAACCCAGGAAACATGGAGCTCGAGAATATCGTGGCCAACACTGTTCTGTTGAAGGCGAGAGAAGGTAAGACATGACAGCCCGCCGGATCATTGTCATTTTTGACAGCTGCGATCCTCAATCGCCGTGCTTTGGGTCTCAAAACGATGGGGATTCCCCCAAAGGAAGTTAGGCCAAAAAGACAAGAGCAATGCAATGCAATAAATGCTTGCTTTGTGTTGCTTAATTATTTACGAAGCACAGGATTAAACTGAGGTTTACACATTGATCACGGTGTGCTTATCGCCGCCTGTTTTGTTGTGTTTCTAACCTTGAGTAAGACCTGTCAGTCAAAAAAAGAAGAGAAAAAACAGATCCGTTTTTTTGTCAAAACACTGTTTGGATTTTACGACGTTTCTGTGAACGGTCTGGAGTTTGTGTAAAGGAGAAGCGATAAACACTGTTGTCTGTAGTGTTATGTATTGACAACAGTCTTTAGTGTCTGTGTGCTCGAGATAAGCGCTTGAATTAACTGAACCGTTTGAATTAACCGACCCTATGGTTTTTGACAGTGTTGTTTAAACTACCTGCGTATATGGCTAGCCGCGTTACATCATGTTTCAAAATGTTGTTTTGAAGGCAGTTTGTTTTAATTGTCGTTGTATTCTGCTGGTGTTTTCCTCAAACATGAGGGAATCCTGCTGTTTTTTTCCCCTCAAGTCCGTGTTCGAACATTCTTGTTCCGCACACCTGGGCTACTACATTTATAGTGTGCGCTAAAGCAGTATATACTGGTCTGACGAAAATATATGGAACACTAAAATGAGTGTTTTTGATTACAATTTTGTTAAAACTGTACAAAACAGACACCTATGTATACTTTGGACTTTTTCATATTTTGAAAGCTGTACTTTTATATATGGCTTCAGATTAGTCACTGCTCTATGATTGCTCAACATTGTTTCTTCCTTTTTTAAGATGACATTTAACACTAGCATGTCTGGGTAGACAGGGCTGTAACTTTGTGTTACTCTAAATTACATTTTATTTGAATAATTTGTTAATGATTAAGTTTAGTCTATCAACATGCAGTAAGACTGAAAAATAATTCGTTGTACATTTGCGCAGTAAAGATCTGCTGCAAAGAAACCTGTTTACAATTGCAAACCATCATGATTGTTGGGGCTTTTCGCGGTAACTAGAACAGTTGATGAACGTATGCACATTTAGGTGTGTTTGCACCCGTGACCCCGAGGCCTTGGGAAAGATTTTAGTTCTAGGAATGCCGTTTTGGGGGAACTAACTCCTGATTTAGTTCCAACCCAGCACATTGGCATGGTATTTTAAAATTGTTATGAGATAGAAACATTCGGAAAGCTATTGTTAGCAGCATTTGCCTGTTAGCTTTTGCATTGGGTTGTCTGTGGCATTGTGTGTTCTTTTCTCAACAGCAATAATATGTAGCACTGCAAGTTTTTATAGGTGATTTTTGTTCGTTGCATAGCTTATACATCTACGTTCCACCTACATTATCACAAAATGCATTAAAAAAAATACAGCCTTGATAACAGTGTCCTCCATATTGAAGTTGTTGATTTTTGTTGAATGCAATGCTTGATATTCTTGTCGGCTGACATACGTTAATTTAGAGTTTCTAGTGATTCGAATTCAACCAGGAAAATGGTTTATAATGGGGAAAAAATGTGCTCTTAGAGGACCGACCTGGTGACTAGGTTCTATAACTGCGTTCCTGTAACTAGCGAAAGCCCCATATGATGAGACAAAACATGTGCTTGAGGCATTCTATCCTTTTTAAGGTCAATTTTTTTGACTTCATATCCTGGTCTTGGTGCATTTATATCTATTAGCTGTCCATATTGCATGTATGTTTTATTTAAAGTCCGCCTGACCTGGAAGTTGCTGAGACTTATTTCAGTATGCTGATGAACGTCCAACTGAAACAGAATATTGAGTAGGGGGTGCATTTTTTTTTGTTTTTTTTTGGAGGGTGCACTTTTGACTTGTTCCTGTAACTACCCTTTGTGAAAGCCTCATATGATGAGTTAAAAAAGATGTGCTTGAGGCATTCTGTTTTTTTTAAGGTCAAATCTTTTGACATCACATCCTGGTCTTGATTCATTTAGACCTATTAGCTGTCCATATTGCATGTATGTTTTATTTATAGTATTTGTGAACCGGAAGTTGCAGAGATTTTTATTTCATTATGTTAATGTACTTCCTACTGAAACAGTATTGAGTCAAATTTTCAAGGGAGATGGTATGGGGGTGGAGGGTGTCCTGTAGCTACACACACACAATGATAACAAAATGGGTCTAAATATGTTTTTAATTTGAGAAAATTTCGTTTTTTTAAATAACCACCAGCCATTAACATTCTTAAGCATGTCATTTTTAAGAAAATCATGAAATTGAAAGGGACAATTAATGAATTGACAATGTAAGTCTTTGACTACCAGCAACTGTTTGATTGACTAAATATAAATTTACCTTTTTATTTACAACACTTTGTTTACCTTATGTGTCTCTTTGTCACTGAATGATTCGTTTAATTGAGTTGTTTGAACAGCAGCTGATTCATTCACAAACAAAACATGGTATGGAGATGTACAGCGGCTGAGCTGTTTGGAAGCATTTTTGAGAAAACGAAGCAAAGTTTGGACAACAGTCATATGCATTCTGATTTTAGGGATAATAATAACGGTTCATTTTAGAAACAGGGAACCTAGAATCTGCTGTAACTTAAATATTAGCAGCGAAACTTGGGTCGCTAAAGTAAATGTTAGCAAGCCCCGTTAACTGTGTTTTACAGTGAATATAGAACAGCTTAAGTTACACTCGCGTCAAGCCGCCTAAACTGTTCTGAAATGCAGATATGCATGGCAGGTACAGCATACATGTATTAAACATCTAAATATAATACCTTTTGTTCTCTTCTTTTTAAAGAATGCAAAAAGTTGCGTCTGAACTCCTCTCTTAGACATTTTGAAAATCGTGCGAAATGACGCAATGTGCATGGCGCCTTATTACAATACTGAGTTCTGATTGGTCAATCGTTGTTGTTTAGAAGTCATAAATTACCATAAATAGAGAAGTTTTATATTAAATTTGCATGATTTGTTAATCTAAAGGGGATGGTAAGGGGGGATGGTGGTTTTACAAAGGGGATGCTTTTTTTTTGTCATTTTTTTCCATAATCCCCCCTCAATTCGAGCACTGCATATAGCAAACTAAAACTAAAAAGGAATGTGGTTAAGAATATTGTGGCTGAAGCTGTCAAACTTACTGCAGAAGAATTGCTACTCCAAACGCAGAAGCAAAAATCTCCAAAACATTTCTTTTTTCAGTGGATTGACTAAAGAATAACATTGTGCGCTAGCAAAATAAACATTAAATGAGGAAATTTTGATTTCACATAGACTTTAAACTGTACCAAAGTTCATTTGGAAGCAGCTGGATTTGCTTGTGTGGTGTGCACCAGGGTTCAGATGGCAGCGCTTGTGCTTTTTTCAGCTGAACCGCACTGACAGAACAATCACAATAAAGTTTTTGAACCAAACCTGTCAGTGTCAAGTATGAGTACACCCTAATTTGGTCATGCAAGTTCACCTTGTTGACCATTTAAAGCCGCTTTATTCTGAAGTGATTTATGTTTAGTTCACTCAAAATTGGCAATCTTATTGTCATTTACTCACTCAGGTGGTTCTAAACTTTAGAATTTCTTTCTTCTGTTGAACACAAAGGAAGATATACTGTAGAATGTTGGGAAAAAGCAACCACTGAAATCTATGGAAGTCAGTGCCTGTTTCCTGCCACCACCATTCTTCAGTATATCTTCCTTTGTGTTCAGCAGAAGAATGAAACTCAAACAGGTTTGGAACAAGTGGACGATGAGTAAATTATGGCAGATTAAAATCTTTGTGTGAATTATCCCTTTAGGTAGCGCCGCAATATTGACCTGAGACAATTGCCTGAAAACTTTGGAGTATATTTCACTCCTCTGACCGCAGCTTGAACATTTGATTTGAGAGCTTGTTTACTTCCTTCACATTTTTTTTCCCCTCTTTTGAACATTGACAGGATGTAGTCATGTGGTGGTTTGATTCTTGAAGTTGAGCAGATGCAGATTTTTTACAATGGAGGATGTTTCATGTCAGAACGCTGTCACAAAAATAGGACTCATTCCACTTTTTCTCAGAAAAATAATTTCACAGAAAGCCAAATGTTCGCCATCAGTTTTATATGCTCTGTTCTGTGTTTTCTTTCTGATTTATACAGTGAATATCTTGATGAAAGCGCTGCCTTTTTGGTAGTGCTAATGCCGGAGGCTAGTTTTGCACACAGTGAATGAAACCCCTTCACCTCTGCACTGGTGCTGCATAAACAGTACATTTCACGAGCCATTTGCATCTCAGTCACTTCCCACAATGATAATAATGCGGGTTTGGTACTGTATTTGTACCATCATAATCTCTTCACTGCCAACCATTTATTTGAATTGCAAATAGCAGACTGTGACACTTTATTCCACTGCTAGCTCTCACTGCTACCTTTCTTTTTGTCATTAATCATTTGCGAGTTATATCTTTAGCTTGTTGTAGACTTTGCGTACACTGTTTTGATCTCCTGTCACATATCAAGCTTCTCCTGTACGTTTGTAATCGTTGCATCTTCCACCTCATCCCATTATCGTCAAATGTATTCTTCAAATCCCCTCATAGCCTAGCAACAATGCAAACACCTGGCTGTAGCTTTCACAAGAGTCCTCTTCATTCCAGAGAAGCGTATCCCGCACGCAGCATCGCTTCCTGACCTTTCCCCGTGCTGTCTGTTGACAAGCACACCGGGTTCAGCACCTGGGCCAGTCATTCTAATCGGGGAGCCCGAGCTGTCCTGATGACGTTAGCTGGGACGGGCGCGGGCCAGCGGGACATTCTTGCGACATTGGCGTGATTCTTTTTCTGAAATCAATCCAGGCATGTATTAGATACGACCTGGATGGGAAAATAAACAACAGCGGCTAATTTGTATGGTGCACTGTAATATGCTAAAAGGGTTAGTTCACTAAACAATTAAAAGGGTCATTCAAGATGTTGGCAGGGGTGTAAATTTCATCTAACAGTTGAGGGCAGAGCATAAATGTAAAATTTCTCAATCAATTTTTGAAGGGGACACTAATACAGTTGTACTTGTAAGGATATGTATACTCAGAGGAAAGTCTTAAAGGGATAGTTCACCCAAAAATGAAAAATTACCTCATAATGTATTTTCCTTCATGTGGTTTTAATTCTTTATGGGTTTCTTTCAAGAAATATTGTTTGTTATATGTATATAATAATTTATTAATATTGTTGATGGGACTAATCGACTTCCATATAAGAAAACATTCATTCATTCATTCATTCATTCATGAATTTAAAATCCCTTAATAATCAGGTGTCGCCACAGCGGAATGCCCCAGCATTTTTCAAAATATATTTTGTGTATGTGTTCAACAGAAGAAAGAAACTCAAACAGGTTTTGATTGAGGGTGAGTAAATGATGACATAGTTGTAATTTTTGCATGAACTGTCTCTTTATTACTGTTAGTGTAGTAGGGAGACTATGATTCTCCTCAGAGTTTGTCTTCTGGTTCAATGAAAAAAGCTGAATAAATTGACCAAAATAATCTCCTTCGAGCTGTTCTTCTACAGCAGTTGTGTCCATTGTAGACATTGTTATGCTTCAAGCTGCTAACATTATTGCTAACATAGCAAAGTCATTGAAAAATGCATTGGTATCATCTGGGGATGTATACTTGGCTGAAAACTGAAACAGAATTTTTTTTTATCCAATAATATAAAGATTTGTAAGACTTTAATCAATCACTTATTTAAAAAAGCAAGCCAATAGAATAAGCACTTTTATTAACATACACATATACAATGGTAACCAAAATTCTTGGAACATCTTCGTATGCATAAAAAAAATTAAATCATTATGCTCTGTAAACCATAAATCGAGCCATCATACGAAGATTTAAATGATTTTCCTCAGTGAAAACAAGCATGGCCTATTTCACTGTCAATGTCACACAATCACATTCCTTCCCAGAAGAAGCCAAATTGCTTCTGTTTAAATGTCAGTCATATAAGATCATTAGTGTTAAAGTTCTCAGGAAATATAAACTGACACCTTGCTAGTAGATGTGCTACTGTAATTGCTTTTAAAAGTGGACATACAGTGCTCAGCATATATGAGTACACCCCATTTAAAAAAATAATAATATTTTTATCCATTTCTCAGTGAATATGGGTAATATATATTGGTGCATTTGAACAAAACAGATTTATTAAACAGATATATTTATTAAAATAATATTTTAGTCACAGAACATCTTTAGAAATGGAAAGATAATATATTTAAATTCATGCAAAATATTGCAAAAAAATGTACAAACTACAACATTTCAACAAAATGTTATATATATGTTTGTTTCTCTTGATTTTTGCTATTTTTGAAAAATTTATTTAATATTTTTCCCTAACATAAATTTGGGCTACTAATTTTTGAACCATTATTGTAAGTTATTTATTTAGATTAGCACCAGGTTTGGCTTCAGTAGTGACTACACTAATGTATATGCACAAATATAATATTGCAAAGCTTCCAATGGAAAATATGTATGTAATGAGAGATTTGTGGGGGGTGTACTCATATATGCTGAGCACTGTACCAAATGTTACAGTTGTAAAATGGATAAAAGTAGTAAAACATCTCCTAAACATTATGTTTTGAAACGTAATATGGTCATGTTTTAATCATTTTTGTTCCATAAATTTGTTAAATATCAATATTTTGTACAGTAGCGGGGCGGCGCAGTGGCGGAGTTGGTAGCACTGTTGCCTCACAGCAAGAAGGTCGCTGGTTCGAGCCTCGGCTGGGTCAGTTGGCATTTCTGTGTGGAGTTTGCATGTTCTCATGATCGTGTGGGTTTCCTCCGAGTGCTCCGGTTTCCCCCACAGGTCCAAAGACATGCGCTATAGGTGAATTGGGTAAGCTAAATTGTCCGTAGTGTATGTGTGTGAATGAGAGTGTATGGGTGTTTCCCAGTGATGGGTTGCAGCTGAAAGGGCATCCACTGGGTAAAACATATGCTGGATAAGCTGGCATTCATTCTGCTGTGTCGATCAGAATTTCTATAGAGCAGAAGTTTGCATAGATATTGAGCATCACACTGTGCAATTACAGCGGCTAGAGAGAGAGAGTGAAACAACATGGACTTTTTTTTGACTCATATTTAAAAAAAAAAATTAAAAAAAAAATACAAATCTGTTAATTCCTAGTATTAGTATTAAAGAGGAAAATAATAATTGAATCCAATGTTTGTGAATGAAATAGCCTTGACAGCTGCCATCCACAACTATTGTCAATTTTCACAACTGTATTTCAGCTATTGACTTTATTCTCTGTCACCAGAAAGCGGGAAATTGGACTCAAAATGTTTCAAAACCTAAAATGCATTTATGTTTACTACTTACACAATAGGGCTGTCACTAACGATTATATTTATATCGATTAAGCTATTGACTAATTTATTGATTATTCGATTCATTTGATACCATAAATCAATCATATTAATTAGCATCATTATATATAACTTGATGAGAGCTCCATGCATGAACTGTGTTCTGATCAACAGGGTCCCGTTTGTTGCTCCCTCAGTACAGGAAGTCTTTTCTTCACCTCGGAACATTCATTCTGGGATGTGCGCTACGAAACTCGAATGTGCGAAACTCACTAAAGAAGTGTCAAAAAATAATATACCCCTGTAAATATATATAATTTAAATTCACATATTACACACTAAAATGCAGTTTGATTAAAACAAATGCTCATTCCTGAGTCACAGGGTGTTTGATGCCGACTTTGCAAATGTCTGTAGTGATAAGCCTGTGTTTCCTCAAACACTCTTTCACTTGAAAAGATGGCACACCAACAACTTATCTTACTTTAAACAATATTGCAAAACTTAAATATCAGTTAATTATAAAAGGTATACCTACAAATAGGGCTGCACGATACTGGAAAAATATGTGATATTTGATATTGTTGTTGAGTATTGCGATAACTATATTATTTATGATATAAACTTCACCTAGAAAAATGCAAAAAATTTTTTAGCTCTTTTTTTAAAATCATTTAGTTATTGAATGATATTAAAACAAACATTCATTCATTCATTTTCATTTCGGCTTAGTCCCTTTATTAATCTGGGGTCGCCACAGCGGAATGAACTGCCAACTTATCCAGCATATGTTTTACGCAGCGGATGCCCTTCCAGCTGCAACCCATCTCTGGGAAACATCCATACACACCCATTCACACTCATACACTACGGACAATTTAGCCTACCCAATTCACCTATACCGTATGTCTTTGGACTTGTGGGGGAAACCGGAGCACCTGGAGGAAACCCACTTAAAACAAACAGGTCAAATATATTTTTCAGATCTAATCAATTCTAATTAAGACTAGTGGGTAGCACAATTGCCTCACAGTAAGAAGGTCGCTGGTTTTTGCCCCGGCTGGGTCGATTGGCGTTTCTGTGTGGAGTTTGCATGTTCTCCCCGTGTTGGCGTGGGTTTCCTCCGGGTGCTCCGGTTTCACCCACAAGACCAAAGACATGCTGTATAGGTGAATTGGGTAAGCTAAATTGTGCATAGTGTATGTGTGTGAATGAGTGTGTATGGATGTTTCCCAGTGATGGGTTGCAGCTGGAAGGGCATCCACTGCGTAAAACATATGCTGGATAAGTTGGTGGTTCATGGTGATTATTTAATACCCGCCATCCCATATGAGAAGAGAGGGAGAATTTTGGGGAGGGTTGGGGTTAATGCTTTTAATACACATTGTAATTTCTAATTTAACGTAAGATTTCATGTGTTGTTTTGCTAACAACTTGAATTAAATGTTTCAATTAAATGTTGTAAATGAATCCATTTTTTTGGATACTGCATGCTGTTGCTCAGCGACAAATAAATAGAATTCTTATATTTTCATTATAATAGGTTCATAAATTCATTCATTTTCATTTTGGCTTAGTCCCTTTATTAATCTGGGGTCGCCACAGCGGAATGAACCGCCAACTTATCCAGCATATCTTTTACGCAGCGGATGCCCTTCCAGCTGCAACCCATCACTGGGAAACATCCATACATTCATACATCTCATTCACACACATACACTACAGACAATTTAGCTTACCCAATTCACCTATACCGCATGTCTTTGGACTTGTGGGGGAAACCGGAGCACCCGGAGGAAACCCACGCCAACACGGGGAGAACATGCAAACTCCACACAGAAATGCCAACTGACCGAGCCGAGGCTCAAACCAGCGACCTTCTTGCTGTGAGGTCAATCGTGCTACCCACTGCGCCACCGTGAGGCCCTAATAGGTTCATTTTAAAATGATATAATGGATTAGTTAATATGATTAAAGTAATGTTTTATATTTATTTTTAAATAAACAAGGAAATTATTCATGGGAACTTTGTAATACATCTTGATATATTTGTAACTTCGGCCCACTGCCCTCAATCAAGTTTGGTTTTTGGCTCTTCATAAGGAAAGGTTTGGGCACCCCTGGTTTAGGGCGTTCAATTTAAACCCATTCATATGTTCCACCAGTAGTGGACACTTTTGTCAGTGACGCATATCTTAGAGAACGAGACGGAGGGAAGTTAAGGGCATAAAAATTGGACTGGAATGCATCCTTCATAAGATGTCAGTGTATCGTCAAGAGCTATGTGTATTCATTTTGTTTTGCCTGTATGTTTTTTTTTTTTTTTTTGACTCTCTAAGTGCCAATAGCCATTGACTTCCATTATATGAGTCACAAAGGATCATGAAAAAAAGTCACCTACACCTTAGAATGGTCTGAGGGTACATAAATTTATGGCATATCTTTAGCACAGCGCAATGACCGTTTTAGGGTGAGAAGATTTTAAGTTTAGGCTTTTTACATCAATGAATGTTTATTGTGAGTCATTACCAGAATAGTCTGTATTTTGGCCCACAGCTTCTCTTAAAGTACAAATGAAATCTAGCTATATGATTTGGTTGGCTCGCATGGCCAGTTTTGTGGTGAATAATTCATCTGTGCATGTCATTAAGAAAAATTTCATCTGAAATCTGAAAATGCACTTTCTGTTTGTTTTCAGTTCAATTCTCAGATTAGGTCTGTCTGAGGTATTGGGTGTGGCTAACATACTTAACCACGCCCCTACAACTGTCAGTTTTGACAACAAACAGAAATGTTGAGGAGGAGGTGTCTGTTAGGTTGTAATAACTCTCCTAAAACCCTATTACTGATCTTTCCGAATGAAATGCCTACTTTACTACATCCAATCAGCTCGCAGTAGAAAAAACAAGCCACTGTTAATATGCCGTTTCTCTAGAAACCGCATCACAATATGAAAAAAAAACACAGCTTCCAGTTCATGGGGACTTTAAAACCCAAAAATGGCATTACTATCACACATTACACATTCATACCATCACACGATGTACCAGAAGCCATTTGACAACTCTGATAAATGTTTTAACATCGATAAATTAGGTGCCCTAATTGAAGAATCAGCCCCATATGTGGCCTATATATTATTCACATTATAGGATGATATAAATGTATTCATATCCCATTCTGTCTTCCAAAACCCACCTGCGTTAAGATAGTAATCTAATAGCATTTTAGAGCCTGTATGCAGTTCCTGCCTCTAATTTGATCTCTGCTCGATTCCTTTGCAGGAGGGGGTGGCAACAGAAAAGGCAAGAGCAAGAAATGGAAACAGATGCTTCAGTTCCCTCATATAAGCCTTTGCGAGGAGTTACGTCAAACTATAGGTAGGTATACATTTTGTGGTTATAATACACAAGTCATGTGTTGAAGTATGTCAAAAATATGTGGAGAAAATGTCAAATGTGAGAACTGTTTTCTTGTATAGAAACGCTGGTTCTTTAATTGCCAAATAACTGGTTATTTATTGTGGTTGTTTTGTTGTCTGAAAGAGCTACTAGATTCTGCATACACTGACTGAGGATAATTTTTTTACTTATTTATTTTTAATTGTGATCTCAGTTCTCCCGTGATTTTAAAGACATTATGGGTGCATGTCCACTGAATTGTTTTTATTTTTTATTATTATTATTTTTTTTTTTTGTGTGTCAATGGAACCGCCACATTTTTAAAACGCAGTCAGCGTAGCTGGGCGCAGAGCGTGCTTTTTTTTTTAAATTTTTTTTTTATTACATTTTTGGAGGAAGATTCAATAACTCATTCACACAGACTTTTCTTCTTTCTTTATTATTCCATATTTCTAGATGAATCATAATTTTTGAACAATTCTCATGAACCAGTTTTGTAATGTTTTTTAGCTTGTCACCACCTTTTTGTGTAACTATGCATTCACACTAGCGAGGGGAAGTTCAGATCATTTTACTGACTCGACTCTTTGAGTCTCATTCAGCGAGGTGAACAAATCTTTTTTTCGAGTCATTTAGTTCAATTCGTTCAATTTGCCAAAACTTTATTAAGATGTTACTTCCAAACTCATCTACAACTACACCAAACGTTGATCACACTACAAACATAACTAGAAGAGAAAATCATTTATTGTTTACTTTTGTTTGTGATTATATCAGCTCAACTCTTCTGACAGGTCTTCAAATTTGAGTGGTTTGTTCACGTCACAATAAGCTTAACCAATGCACACAGTCTGAGCTGAAAGGAGCCATGATTAGTTGACCTTTCGAGTCTTCTGGTTTGAGTCGTTTGTTCATCACTTGACAGCATGTAAAAAGAGATGACTCAAACCCAAGGACTCAAGACATGAACAGATCAAATCTTTTTTCGGCTCTAAATGCATATGATTGGCTTCTGTCTTTCACGTGATGAACGAACGACTCAAACCCGATAGAAGACTCGAAAAAGGAACTAATTTTCTTCTCCACCTGCACAAATGTGCACATGCGCAAATGAACGAATCACTCCTGAGAGGACTGATCATTCTCGAGTCATACAATAGATTCATTCAAAATGAACAAATCATTCAAGAACGACCTATCACTAATTCACACCGCCGTCGACCAGTCATTTATTTTTTAACATGAACTGGCAGCAAGCTCTGGCAAACAACGGCATATCTTTGATGGTATGGATTTCGAGGAGAGTTAAAATCAAGTTAACTTTATGCTAATAAGTCACGACGCAGTTCAGCAGCAACCAATCGCAATGTAGAAATCCACCGCTTAAGAGGATTCTTGAGAATACAGTTCTGTAAGCTTTGGTTTTGTTTGGTTTGACATTTTTTACCATCCATTCAGCCGATCTCTCAGTCTGGTGGAGCACTATTAGTTTAGCTTATCTTAGCATATATTATTGAATCGTATTAGACCAAAAGAGAGTTTTGATAAGTTTCCTATTTAAAGCTTGACTAATTGTGTAAGACCAAAGGAAAATGAAAAGTTGCTTTTTTCCCAACACTTTACTTGAAGGGGTGTTCATAAGACTACCATGAAACCTTTATAATCATGACATGACACTTGTCTTGAATGAATGAGATTTTATGCATGCTTATGACAACTGTTATTAAGTGTCATTTGCTCAGTTATGTCATTTTAAATGCAAAGATGACATTGTATGTTATGACAGCTTGACATAAACAAATACATAACCAGACATGACATCTTGACATCACCAAGAGAACAAAACTTGTCATAAATCTCTCATAAATATGATAGTCATGAGGCATTATAATTGGATCATGAATAGTTTCCTGATCACGTTTTCAGTGGAACGAACTGTATTTATAATTATTTAGAAATAATAATAATAATAATAATAATAATAATAATAATAATAATAATAATAATGGGGCCTCACGGTGGCGCAGTGGATAGCACGTTCGCCTCACAGCAAGAAGGTCGTTGGTTCGAGCCT
>CAIGQW010055820.1:1499088-1536098 GCA_903798125.1 Danio choprae | reverse complement strand
TCTGCCCTTCCAGCTGCAACCCATCTCTGGGAAACATCCATACACACCCATTCACACTCATACACTACGGACAATTTAGCTTACCCAATTCACCTATACCGCATGTCTTTGGACTTGTGGGGGAAACCGGAGCACCCGGAGGAAACCCACGCCAACACGGGGAGAACATGCAAACTCCACACAGAAACGCCAACTGACCCAGCCGAGGCTCGAACCAGCGACCTTCTTATATATATATATTAATTCATGCAGCAGCGGATGCCCTTTCAGCTGCAACCCACCACTGGGAAACACCCATACACTTTCATTCACACACAAAGACTTCGGATAATTTAGCTTACCTTCGGATAATATAAACTCACGCAAACATGGGGAGAACATAGAAACTCCACACAGAAATGCCAACTGAGCAAGCTGAGGCTCGAATCAGCAACATTCTTGCTGTGAGGTGATAGCGATACCCACTGTGCCACCGCGCCTATATATATATATGCAGCCATTATTTAGAAGGCATCGCTTTAAAGTTCCCATAGTGGCACGTCAAATTTATCTTTTTTTTATTATTTTAGTTTATCATTTAAATTAACAATTAAAAAAAAATAATAATAATTTATTTAACACACTGCAGCCTTAGTAATTCATGCTTCGTATAATTTTTTTTCTCTTTTCTGGAAATATTGACAAACTTCCTAATGAAATTGTGTAACATCTGATATTCTGATTGTCATATATTTGTATAAACATCTATTTTGTCATTAAAACGGCTTAATAATGATCATATTATTTGATTTGTGATGGGTGATCAGCGTCTCAGTTTGCAATGCATTGGAGAGATTAGAGCTGCTGGATCTACAACATGTTACTTCATCATTTTTTCCCTGAAATACAAGAACACAAATGGCTGTTTAACTTAGAAGAGAGTAAACGTTCTAGTAATGTAAACGGTGTGTATCCATTCGTACAGTTGTGCTTAAATTAAATAAAAATGATGCACTGAATATTCTACTCACACTGGTATGATCGTACATGCCAGGGATTAGCAAAGACTGATCACACTGGTAGGATTGTATTCGTAAAAGGATAAAACAACCATTATGGTATTATCCTAAATTATACATAACTGCACACCTCCGCTACCACAGAATGATCTGTTCAAAAATGTCTGGTATTATGAAAATATAATCTTCTAGGTAATCAAAATGGCGTTTGTGGCTAATATCCTAATGGTTAGCAGGCTAATCAGCTAGGGGTATGCTAACATAGCACAATAATAGGCTAGGAGTGTTCTAATTTATTAGGCTAATTGGCTAGGAGTATGCTAATATAGGATGTTAATTGGCCAGATGTAGCAAAAGCTTACAAATTAAACAAATGTACAAATGATGTTTGATTATTTGTCTTTTTGTTTTTATAATATGATATTGTTATGTAAAAGACATTTATTGTCATATTTACATTTTAAAATGCTCTCAAGAATGAATTTGATCTCTTTGTTTACATGGTTGCTGGGACAAAATTGTGTTCCTGTACACAGTCAACTGTACACTGGCCCTCAGATCTGGATCAGTTCAGCTTGATTTCATCATCTAATCTCCGACGGATGAAAACAAGTCTTGTACATTTCATTTTTTTTCTTGTTTTACATGGAAATTTAACACTACAAGTAAAATGCACAATAGTTTTTTCCTGAAATGTCTTAAAGGGATAGTTCACCCAAAAATAAAAAATAAAAATTCTCACTATTTACTCACCCTCAAGTGGTTCCAAATCTTAATGAGTTTATCTCTTGTGTTGAACACAAAAGAAGATATTTTGAAGAATGCTGAACCTATAACCCATGGAAAAACAAATATTATGGAAGTCAATGGTTACCAGTTTTCAGTATCTTCTTTTGTGTTCAACACAAGAAAGAAAGAAAGTAAAGCAAGTTTGGAACAAATAAAGGGTGAGTAAATGATTACAGAAGTTTCATTTTTAGATGAACTATCCCTTTAAAAAGCTTCACAACCAGATATAAACATGGATACATATGCCAGCTCAGAGAGCATTTTTTTTACATCTTTACACAAGACTTATGCTTTTCAAGCTTGTTCAGTCTTGTCTAATTGTTGTGTTTGCAATCCACCGGTATTCTCCTGAAAAAGGTCATTCGGGAAAGCCTTTGGAATTTTTTTCACCCTGTTGTGTGTCAGATTGTGATGACAGACCCTAAGGGAACATGTCGGCATCGACGTTTGTCAAAGGTCATGTTTGAATTGTTTGTAGCAGAATGTGTCTATTTTATTGCCATTGATTCATAAGCATAAAAGCATCTACATGACTAAGGCTACAGCATATTATTTTTTTCAGTTTTTTTTTTAATTTTAAGTAAAGCTGTTTAGACTGGCACCTCAGGAAGCTCTCAACTTCCACATTCAAATGCAAGGAACCAAAAAAACAAAAAACCTCCACTGAAACTGAAAACATGCCCAGAAGCACACTATAATCCAACCAGACATCTTGGATTTTACTCTTTTGCTACCAGACAGTAAGGTCAACTGATTTTCACTTTTGACAAAAACAAACTGCCTCAGCGTGCATCCACGCCAAGGCGCATATTCAAAACAGTCATTATATGAGGCCCATGGTTTCCATGTCAGGCTCCAATGGGCTTTTGTCTGTATGGCTTTTGTGAGCCACCACCGCAACCGTTAATGAGCCTTCAATTCAGTTTTATGGCGTCGAGGCTATATTTCCCTGGCTGTATAGTTGACTTTATCACAGAATTGCCCCTACTAGCTAAACAATGACAAATGAAAGTCTAATATCACTCAGTGCTCTTGGAGGCCTTAGCATGATATTGACCTCCTTTTAGCCAGCGAACAAAAACCCTGAAGTAAATTTGTTTCAATGACTTAGCTCAAAATATAACGAAATGTTATTTTTTTAATTGTTTTTGACCTTTATAACCTTGTATTCCAAGAAATAAGGTTATGACGCCAGTACATGTGAAGTTTCAGTTCTAATTTCAGAACTACAGCAAAAACCTTGAGACTAATATAAAGTGGAAACAATGTTTAAAACACGTAAACAGTCAGATGTAAAATTAAAAAAGCACCAATAAATACAAGTAGAGAAATTGTACAGACATTATTGAATAGTCATGGATGGTTTTTATTGTATAAATCAAATTGATTATTTCTAAATTGATTCGGTTACATTTATAAACTCCAGACAAAAGTTCAGACAATATTTTTTCTGTCTTTTAATTATCGATCCAATAGACTGCAATGCGTCTGATTTGATCTAAACCGTTTACATTCACTCAGGACATAATTGACTGGATTTATGAGAACAGATGGGAAGATGGATATTCCTTTACTTCATTTTGTTTGTTGCTTGGCCATCGAGCAAGTTTTATTTCAAATGTCTTTCCTGATGGTTCAAAACCAGTGTTTCTGTGCATCTTAAAGTATAATTCATCCTTTTACATTAATGAAAAAGGCAGAGGGTCTATAAATTCAGAAAGTCATTGATTGAAATGTTGTATTTGATACAAAATGAAGAAATGGATCCTTGTTTTCTGAGAAATTGGAAAAATGTAGGTCACTTTGTGCTTAAAACAAGGACAAACATATTTCATTGTGGTGTGAAAATTACTTCAGAGTTTAGGGTTTCTTTAGAATTTTATTATTCTCATCTCATTAGCAGATGTTTATTTTCTTGTATTAATCATAAACTTGCTTCATTCTGATTAATTTCACAGAAAACAAGAATTTGTATCTCAAGCCATTCTGCTATTCAAGTAAATGTATCTTGATTTAAGAATCTTTAGACATTAAACTGAGGAAATAGTGAAGTAGAACATCACTTTTGATAGGTTTAATAAAGTGAATTTTCATTTTCTAGTATTTGTGAGCTACATTATTCAAACCTTTTTGTTAAATGCCTTTAAATGTAATGTACATTGTATACGGGAACAGAAATTGTATATGGTATCAGAAATGTTGTTATAAAACTGATATTCTTGTGGTCTTAAACCTACAGAATCTCTAAAAACAGTATCACTGTTTTAATTGGGGTCAGTTTTGAATTCATGTTGACTTTTGAAGAGGAGCTTGCTGTGCTTCTTTATCTGCCATCTCTAAACTCATTTGTCCATTCACAAACAGATCATGAAACCCCTCCGAGAATTAAGAGTGTGACCGAGCGAGACCCTGTTCTGAAGGCCAATCTCTTCATCTTTTCCGATAGCTTTCTATGCTCAAAGGAAGCCTTGTGACCGTATGAATGAAACCATGTTGCTGCTCATTTAACCATGGGCATGGAGGTCAAACCTGGTTTTGTCTTCAAGGTTTTTAATGGTGCTGTATAGTTAAAGACCACCCCATGAGGGGGAGCGAAGGAAGATAAAGCAGTCTCATTTCATGATCAATTATTAACAACTCAACTCTGGCTAAAACTAAGGCAGTTTGATACTCAGAAGCTTAAAGTAGACAACCGGGAATTCGTTGATGTAAAGTGCTGAACAAAAATGTGCACACTCATTGTGTGATAAACTGTATCATGTGTTGAAATACAGTGGTACTGAAAAAACCCCATTTAAGACAGAATTAAAATTGCCACAATTTAACAAAATATACAAATAAATGTCATTTTATATTTTTGTAAATAGATTTAGAATGAGTTTTTACCTTTTCTTTCTTAGAGATAATATTGAATTATTGATAATATTTATGGTTGTTGCAGTAGTTGTAATATAATTTTATTCTTTATTTATATAAAGTTGTTGTAATGGGGTGGCAGTGGCTCAGTGGTTAGCACTATTGCCTCACAGCAAGAAGGTTGCTGGTTCGAGTCCCGGCTCGGCCAGTTGGCATTTCTGTGTGGAGTTTGCATGTTCTCCCCGTGTTGGCGTGGGTTTTCTCTGGGTTCTCCAGTTTCCTCCACAGTCCAAAGACATGCTGTACAAGTAAATTGTTCATTGTGTGTGTAAGAATGCTAGAGTGTATGGGTGTTTCCCAGTAATGGGTTGCAGCTGGAAGGGTATCCGCTGCGTAAAACGTATGCTGAAATAGTTGGCGGTTCATTCTGCTGCGGCCAGTGATAAATACGGGACTAAGCCGAAGGGAAACGAATGAATGAACGAATGAAAAAATATTACTAAAACCGATGAATAAGCATTAAAGGAACACTCCAAGCTCATTTTACCAATGCCCTAGATTTAAAAAGTCCATTCATCTGACCTCTGCATTTGACAGGAGCACTTTTAGCTTAGCTTAGCATAAATCATTGAATTGGATTAGACCATTAGCATCTCGCTCAAAAAAAAAAAAATCTAAAAGAGTAAAGATAATTTTTCTATTTAAAGCTTGACTCTTCTGTAGTTGCATTGCGTACTAAGACCTGACATAAATGAAAAGTTGCTATTTTTCTAGTCCGATATGGCTAGGAGCTATGTAGGGCTTAGTGCTGGAGGCCATTTTCAGGAAATGGTTAATATCATTGTGCCTGCCTCAGCCATGGTTAGCACTAAGCCCTTAATATATATTATGTTATTTTTAATATTTTTTTAAATATTTTGAGCATCAGTATCATTTCCACAATATATACTGGTGGCCACTTCATCTTTTCGCTGTAAAGCTAAAGACAAATATTTTTCCAACTGGATCTGATCCGCTGTAATTAAAACGAGCGTGTATGAACGGCAGTAAAACTGATTGTTATCTGCACTCTGCAGCGCAGCTTTGCTCTTTGTGCCAGCAGTGTTATGAAGTAGCTTTAAGCTCTCCATGTATTTATGCAGCATCGCTATCAATACCAGCCTCCTACACACTGCCTCTATATCGCTGCGGGTTCACACACGCTCCCATTTGCCTCTGTGTAAATCCTGCCTTTTTGCATATACCTGAGCAGCAAATGCAAATCTCGGCCACTGCCTTGCCACTCCGTTTATTACAGCGTGTTTGGCCTTTATAAGCACATTTATTTCAGCCATTTCATCAGGTGTGTGTGTGTGGTGTGACAAAGACGTGGTTTCGAGCCACAAGGTGGACTTTAACCACAAGGGTCTGACCGTAACAGCTACTTTGTTATGGTTAGAGTCTTGTGGTTTGGAGTCCACTTAAATGGATGTGTATCAGTGTGTTAAAGGAATAGTTTACTCACTCTCAAGTGGTTTCAAACCTTTGTTTGGAGTTTCTTTCTTCTGTTAGATATTTTGATGAAAGCTGAATACCTGAAATGTGTGACTTCAATAGGAAAAACCCAAAAGTATGAAAGTCAGTTGTTACTGTTTTCCAGGTTTCTTCAAAATAATCTTCTTTTGTGTTCAGCAGAAGAAAGAAGGTCATGAAGATTCGAAACAAAATAAAGGATGAGTAAATGATGACAGGATTTTCATTTTGGGGTGAACTATCTCTTTAAGGTGTGCTTGCTTCAGATCTCCAGATGACTGCAAAATCTTTTATACATTTTTAAAAAATATTTTATTTAAAGGAAATGACATGTTTGAGCAATTGCTGCAATTGTTACATAATTAAATTGGAAAAGTGATATAAAATTATAAATAAATCTACATTTACTGTGCTATAATTTTTTTAATGTATACATGTATGTATATACATGTATGTATATGTACAGGTATATACAACATGCACACAAGTCTCTATGTGGAGTTGCTGGCTGCTCAAAATCTCACTGAATTAATACAATTAATTAATAGCAATATTTTTGTTGGGCCTCACGGTGGCGCAGTGGATAGCACGTTCGCCTCACAGCAAGAAGGTCGCTGGTTCGAGCCTCGGCTGGGTCAGTTGGCGTTTCTGTGTGGAGTTTGCTCCCCGTGTTGGCGTGGGTTTCCTCCGGGTGCTCCGGTTTCCCCCACAAGTCCAAAGACATGCGCTATAGGTGAATTGGGTAAGCTAAATTGTCCGTAGTGTATGAGTGTGAATGGGTGTGTATGGATGTTTCCCAGAGATGGGTTGCAGCTGGAAGGGCATCCGCTGCGTAAAACATATGCTGGATAAGTTGGCGGTTCATTCTGCTGTCGCGACCCCAGATTAATAAAGGGACTAAGCCGAAATGAAAATGAATGAATGAATATTTTTGTTTGCAACTGTCAACTGATATTTCCTAGTGAAACACTGCACCAACCGATATAGAATTTAAATAAAAGTAATAATAATAAGAGAAATAAAAACAGCAACAAATTATTAATTACATTTAATAATAATTCCTTAATAATAATTCCTTACATTTATATAGCACTTTTCTAGATGCTCAAAGTGCTTTACACATTGGGGGGAATCTCCTCATCCACCACCAGTGTGCAGCATCCACCTGGATGATGCGATGACAGCCATATTGCACCAGACCGCACACCACACACCAGCTGATTGGTGGAGAGGAGACAATTATGATATGGGTATGGTTAGGAGGTCATGATGGGCAGAGGCCAGTGGGCAAATATGGCCAGGATGCTGGGGTTAAACCCCTAGTCTTTTCCGAAGGACATCCTGGGATTTTTAATGACCACAGAGAGTCAGGACCTGGGTTTAACGTCTCATCTGAAAGACATTAAAGCAATATCCCCTTTTTAGTTTTAATAAATAATGAAAACACTCAAATTCTGTGCTTTAAAGGGATAGTTTACCCCAAAAAATTATTTGCTTCACTATTTACTCTCTCTCGAGTGCTTCCAAACCTTTAAGTGATTCTTTCTACTGTTGAACACAAAAGAAGATATTCTGAAGAAAACCTGTAACCATTGACTTCCATGGTAAAAAACTAAAAATTCTATGGAAGTCAATAGTTTCCAAAATATCTTCTATTATGTCTTAACAAAAGAGAGAAACCGTTTGAAACAAGTCAAGGGTGAGTAAAGGATGACAGAATTTTCACTGTGCCTTTAAGAGATCCAAAATGTAAGTGTATTTACCATTTACTCACTCACTTCAGCCCGACACAGTTTCTTCCCTCGGCAAATCTATCTCATGAACACTTGATAATAGTAATTGTGAAGCAAACATCACTACTTTTTATACACACATACACTTATTTTTTAACAACATGCCAATTTGCACATAACAGCTGCACACATAACGTTGTATATAGTATTTTTTTTTTATTCATTAATATATTCACTTTATCTGTTTTTTTTGTCCTGTCTCTGTCATTCTGTTGCACTGTAGAAGCTTCTGTCACGAAAACAAATTTCTTGTATGTGTGAACATACCTGGCAATAAAGCTCTTTCTGATTCTGAATCTGATTCTGATTCTACCCATTTAATGATTTCCCATTATTCATTTATTTTGACATATTGTTGAGGCTTTTTAGGCAACATATTTGTTTACGCTAAACCATTTTTGCATTGTGTCGAGTTACCACTTAATGGTCAGTGTAAACCGAGTTCTCAGGCAAACCTGCTGTTCTTCATAACAGTATTAGCCACTGAAGCCACTACTCTGCATGCCATCGCTGGGTATTTTATATAAATTTGGCTTAAACAGAACCGCTTTACAGAGTGCCTTTAATATTTTGAGGATGTTGTCGATTGTTATTATCTATTTCGCTGTAGTCAACTAATGCTTTCGTCTGTTCGGTTTCCTTTCCAAAGTGAAAAGAGGAGAGAGGAAAGTGCTATTGATTTTTATTGTATTCATCGATTGTCCCAAATGATATTTACTCATTTTCTCTCTCTCCCTCTCTCTCTCTCTCACCTTTTCAAAGCTCTTAGTCACGGTGTTTCATGTGGTTTTCTTTCCACAGAGAAAGACTACAACAGCCTTTGCGAGCGGCAGCCGATTGGACGCTTGCTCTTCCGGCAGTTCTGCGACACCAGGCCGGAGTTGAGGCGCTGTGTCAAATTCCTGGATGCTGTGGTGAGAAAGCAGACCGCTAATTATTCTTCACTTTAAAGAGCATGTTTGTTTCTTCTTTTTACATCCACAAAAACAACCCGGCTTGCATGCCATGAAACTATATAGCCGAGGCTAGTTTTGGAGCAAATTCCCAATTGAAGGGGAATAACTGAAACTTTTAGAGACCCAGGTACAATGTTGCAGACACACACGGACCTATGTAGACCATCTCCATTTAAAAATGTTAGAAAGTTGTGAATATATTTCCAATTTCCTACTGAATGACTGAGCGTCCACTAAGCTTTATGAACTTTAATAAAGGAGTGCAGTAATATAGGAGCACAATAATCCAGACTTAACTTAATTATCCATTGGACAATAAATGTGCCATATTCATTCATTCATTTTCCTTCGGCTTAGTCCCTTTATTCATCAGGGGTCGCCACAGCAGAATGAACCACCAACTATTCTGGCATATGTTTTACACAGTGGATGCCCTTCCAGCCACAACCCAATACTTGGAAACACCCATACACTCACATTCACACACGCACTCATACACCACAGACAATTTTGTGTACGCGATTCACCTATAGCACATGTTTTTGGACTGTGGGAGAAACCGGAGCACTGGGAGGAATCCCACACGAACACAATGAGAACATGCAAGCTCCAACTTATCCAGCATATGTTTTACACAGCAGATGCCTTTCCATGCAGCGGCAACCCAGTACTGGGAAACATTCATACACATTCACACACACTCACACACTACGGGCAATTTAGTTTATTCAATTCACCTATAGCACATGTATTTGGACTGTGGGGGAAATCGTAGCACCCGGAGGAAACCCACGCCAACAATGTGCCATATGTACAATTGTAAACCTACAAGCAAAGGTATTTTTAAGAATGCAGTAACGCACCATTCACACTTTTTTCACAATTTTTTTTTGTGAGTGATGTCAAGCACTGTTGAACTGCCAGTCACATTGTGACATACGGAACTTGCACGGTTTACTAAGAGTGACTCTGTTTTATCCAGTGCTTTGGCTTGTGTTAATGGTGCTGTGTTCACTTCTCACTGCTGTTCAGCGCAGCTGATGGTTGCTTAGCAACGATGGACACCACTGGAATGTGAGTTCAGAAGCAGTAAAGTCTAGATAGGATACACATCAATGTAGCAACTTTTTTGTAACACTGTATAACAATAATTCATATTTTTACAGTACTGTGACGGGTTTAGGGTTGAAAAAATACAATTGATTGGGTAATTTAATAAATAACAAATAATACTCTGTACAACTACTGTTTTTACATTACTGTGACGGTTGGGTATAGAGTAGGGGTAGACGTTAATAAAATACAATAAATTAGAAATTCATTCATTCATTCATTTTCTTTTCGGCTTAGTCCCTTTATTAATCTGGGGTCCCCACAGCGGAATGAACCGCCAACTTATCCAGCATATGTTTTACGCAGCGAATGCCCTTCCAGCTGCAACCCATCACTGGGAAACATCCATACACATCCATTCACACTCATACACAATTTAGCCTACCCAGTTCACCTGTACCGCATGTCTTTAGACTTGTGGGGAAAACCTGAGCACCCGGAGGAAACCCACGCAAACATGGGGAGAACATGCAAACTCCACACAGAAATGCCAACTGACCCAGCCGAGGCTCGAACCAGCGACCTTCTTGCTGTGAGGCGATTGTGCTACCCACTGCGCCACCGCTTCGCCCCTAAATGGGAAATTAAATAAATAAATGGGAAATTAAATAAATAATATAAATAATTCTCGGTAACTTCCGGCCGTATCTGATCTAGCAATAACCTGGTAGAGGAAGTGATGTGCCTCCCATTTTCTACATGGTTTTAAATGCATTTTTTGAGCACCCCTTACTTTGCTTTGTCACGTGACCACGGTGTTATCGTCTTTGCAATTTACAGTCTTTGCGTTATACAATATTGTGAATATATTGAAATGGATAGGGCTGAATGATTAAAAAGCATACATTTTTATTTCCTCATCATTTACTCGCACTCAAGTAGTTCTAAACTTCTGTTAAACACACAAAAAATGTTTTGTGAAAAAAACAAAAAAAACAATTCACTTCCATAGTAGAAACAATAAATATAGACGCCAATTGTTGTGTTTTTCAAGACATTCTTCACTATATCTTCCTTTGTGTTCAATACAAGAAAGAAACCCAAACAAGTGAAGGATGAGTAAATGATTGCAGAATTTTCATCTTTGAGTCAACTATCCATTGAATCATTCAGCTCTAACTACAACTCAAGCTGTTTTTGAAAGAAAGTGATTGTAGAATTCATTGCCGGCTTCTTCTTGTTTCATTTCCTTCGCCGCTTTCAGTAGCCGGGTGACCCAGCTCAGTACAGGAATGCTGGGGTCACATCTGCATCACTGCATCTACCAGGAGTGAATGCCCACCATCAGGTTTAGCTCAGAAAAAAATGCCTGATTTTCTTGTTCACACCCAGGAAAGCAGGTTTCTGTTTGCGTAGTTCAGAAGATTTAAGATCCGTTATTGTACAGCTTTGACAGACCGGCCTTAGAAATGAAATTGACTTTCATTCTGAGAGTACCAGCCGCTCCTGATTTGAGATCAGCAGTTCTGCCCTGCCCTTCTCTTTGTAAATATTTTGACGTGACATGCTGTTTCAGATATGGAATGCAGACTACTTACTCTGTCCCTGCAAGCTACAACATAAACATCACCAACGTACATATCGCCTTACACATCCCACGTGAACAAAACTTTCTGCCGTTTGCTTCACCCTTTGCAGTGCTCGATGCCGCATGTTCTGTCGAGAAACTATTTTGGTGGTGTTTTGAAAATAAACATGAATATAAAACCAGATATTCTGACACAAATGTGTCTGTGTAAAATGTGGACGGACCAAGCTTACATCTTTGGTGCATTCCCCCAATGTAAATCTATGGTATTTAACACTATTTTGTATGCTAAAGACAACAATCTTATCACTTAAAGGGATAGTTCCCCCAAGTATTTCCTTACTGTTTACTTAGACTCAAGTGGTTCTGAATTTCTTTCTTCTTTTCGACACAAAACAAGATATTCTGAAGAAGATTGGAAAAAGGCAGCATTTGATATTCAAAGTAGAAACAAAAAATACTATGGAAGTCTATCACAACAGTTGTGTATTCAAGAGAAGCAATCACGCTTCCTAGTAAACAAATTTTCAAGTAAAAAACAAACAAATTGAGTCTCAGAGTGTGCAGACAACACGCAATAACAAATGCGTCACGTTATCTTGATCAAGCTTTGTTAGATTATTCTGGGAGTTTATTCAAATTATTTTGGTTATGGTTTAAGGTTATTTTTATGCATTTTATGGGCATTTATCTTATCTTTAATGTGATATCACAAAATTCATGTAAAATATGTGGATGGGAACATATAGCTACATTGTGTACAGCTGTGTATTGTAGCTGTTGATCATGATAGAAGGGATGCTTTTTTTAATCCTAAACACTGTAAGTGTTCTTAATAAAAGCAGAGTAGAAATGTCTTGTCATCAAGAATATGTCGTAACAATCTTTTTGTTACAGTGAAAAATCCTAATTTCAATTCTGAAAGTTTTTTTTCCAGGTAGTTTTGTGATGATGGTCTCTGATAAAATCCTCATTTTAATAACTTTTTGCAAATTCGCAGTGAAATGCAGTAGTTTTTGTTTGCTTGTTTTATTTGCATGCTTTGCTTGTGTTTTGTATTTTTTGATTTGCTTTGTTTTGTTTTGTTTTGCGTTTGTATTGTTTTTGCTATGACTTGGGTTTAGTTTTATTTAGTTTTTAATTTATTTGTTGTTTTCTTTTTTTGGTTTGCTTTGCCTAGTTTTTTTAATTAGCTTTTTGTTTTTGTTTTTTGTTGCTTTTTTTCCTTACTTTTTTTCCTTTTTTTGTTGTTTTGCATTACCTAGTTTTGCTTTGCATTGTTTTTGTTTCGTTTTTTGTATGTTGTTTTCCAGGTAATCCAGGTACATGATGATCTTGGTTAAAATCCTCATTTTAATAACTTTTTGCGAATTCACAGTAAAATGCAGCATTTTTTGTTTGCTTGTTGTATTTGCATGCTTTATTTTTTGTTTTGTTTTGCATTTGTGTTATTGTTTTTGCTATGACTTCAGTTTTATTTATTTATTTATTTTATTGTTTGCTTTGTTTCTTTTGTTTTTATTTGTTTGGTTTGCTTTGATTTGCTTACTTTTTTTAATTTGCTTTTTATTTTGTTCTTTTGGTTGCTTTTTTCCTTACTTTTTAAATTTTGTTATGCATTGTTTAGCTTAGCTTTGTTTTTTTTGTTTGTTTTAGTATTTAGTTTTCCAGGTAATCCAGGTTTTTTTTACATTATGATCTTGGATTAAATCCTCATTTTCATCCAACTTTTTTCAAATTTTCTTTGAAATCTGCAATCTGTTGTTTGTTTGCTTGTTTTATTTTTTTTTGTTTTTGTGCTTTGTTTTGCTTTGTGTTTTGGATTGTTTGCTTTGCTTTATATTTTTTGTGTTGTGTTTTGCTTTGTATCCTTTGGTTTAATTTGATTTGATTGTTTGTTTTTGTATTGCTTTTTGTTTTGTTTTTATGGTTGCTTTTTTTCCCCCTTACATTTTTCTTTTCTTTTCTGTTCCTTAGCTTAGCTTTGTTTTTTGTTTTTTTGTATTTTGTTTTCCAGGCAATCCATGTAGTTTTTATATGGTGGTCTTGGATAAAATCCTCATTTTAATAACATTTGCAAATTCGCAAAGAAATGTGAAGTACTTTTTTTTTGTTTGTTTGTTTGTTTGTTTTGTTTTTTTGCATGTTTTGTTTTTTTGTGCTTTGTTTTGCTTTGTGTTTTGGATTTTTTGCTTTGCTTTAAATTTTTGCTTTACATTTTTGCTTTAAATTACTTTGCTTTGCGTATTGTATAATTTTTGGTTTTGTTTTGCCTTGTTTTGTTTTATTTTGTTTAGTTTCTTGCCCTGTATCTTTAGTTTTTGTTTTGCTTTGCTTAGTTTTTTTTTCCTTACTTATGCATTGCTTAGCTTTGCTTTTTTTTGTGTTTTGTTTTATGTCTTGTTTTGTGTCTTCTTACTGACAGCAGTCCCTGCACTACATTGCATCTTTGACAAATTATAAATCAGCCAATCACAGTCACATCCTGAAAAGTGCTCACAGTTTTAAACATGATGGCTTTGCTCTTCTATAAGTTGCCTTTTTACCATTCCTGCAAACATCTGCCAGAAATCCAAAACTCAATTTGTGCAACATCTGATTTATGTTGGCACTTTACAATAAGGTTCCATTAATCAATGTATTTAATAACTTGACCAAACAATGAAAAATGCATTTATTACTGTATTTATTTTTTGTTAATGTTAGTTAATAGAAATAGTCATTCATAGTTAGTTCATGTTAATTCACAGTCCATCAAGCACAACTGAAGATTTTAATAATGCATTAGTAAATATTTAACTATGATTAATAAATGCTCTACAAGTATTTTCATTTTTAGTTTATGCTAGTAACTACATTAACTATGTTAATGGAACCTTATTGTAAAGTGGGACCCAAAAAAGAACATTGAAAATGAGCTTTTATTGATTGCTAATGCTGTAATCAACCTGTCTATAAATAATGTATAATTCTTCATCATTTCAGGCGGAGTATGAAGTAACGCCTGATGAGAAGAGGAAGGAATGTGGACAGGAACTTCTAGACAAGTACCTCAACACAAAGGTACAGAAAAGAATAGCACAGGAAGGGCCTAAAACATTACAATGTGTTGCAAATATACTTCGTGTATAGCATGGTATAGTATCACAGTACGTTTCACAATGAAGTTTTCACATTTCTATTGTTTATTGTAGAATCCATGAGCCGTGTATGAGTTTATTTTTATATCTAAGCATGGTTTCACGTACCAATTCTTCTGTTTGCAGTCAGAAGACTATGTCCCTGAGGTAACAGAGGAGATGGTGACTAAGTGTGCAGACCGCTTGCAACAGGAGGCATGTAAAGAGCTCTTCATGGAGTGCACCAAGTGAGTCTTCCAGACAGGAAACAGTCTTATTATCTCATTACTGGTAGATGCTGCTACATTATCGTGTCTGAAAAACTGGGCAGAACGTTTCTGAGCGAGATTAAATTCTCAGAATTTGCATGCAAATCGTTTAATTGAGTCATGTGAGTGAGGATGCGAGAATGATGGGATGTTTACACAAAAATATTTTTTGCTAAAAACAAGGAAACTTTTTGTGCATTTGGCAATTGATTTACACAACAGTGGTGTTTTGGGGTTCTGAGTAACACAAACATTTAAAAAGTGCACATTTTTGAAAACTACTTGAATGTAAAATACATTGATGGTTCTGAAGGTTACAGCAGTGAAATATAAATACATCTATAGCCACATCACAGAACAGGGCTGGGCGATTTGAACATTTTTACCAAATTAATCGATTACGATTAATGAACGATTATTTGATTCATTTATTAAATTTTTTTGCCCCCATAGTTCACTGATAAGTTTTGTACAGTAAATATGCTCGCATATTACAAGTGAGATTTTTGATTGAAGGGAGTATTACTTGATTTAAAAATATTTGAAGGAAACACACACTACCTATGATTATTTATTGAACATCAACTTTGAAAAACTGAAATAAAGCACACATTGCCTAAAACCATCAGTCATTTGTTTCTTAGAAAAAAGGTGAAAATGAATAACTTGCCCTTTTGGAAACAAAATAAATAATTTTCAGTGTTTTTCGTATTAAAAGTAGAAAATAAGCAGTATATCTTCTAAATAAAATAACTGTTGCATAGTCTGTAAATAATATTTTAAACCGCGCATTACTTGCATCTCGTGTAAACAAATATTTGAATGTAAATAATAATTTTATTGTAATAGAAAATATGCCGTCTCAAGGCATCTCTGGCGCAGCTTCCAATCATCGTCAATGTAGTGCAAACGTGCGTCGTGTGGTTGCATTTTTTTGAGAGGTGCACCGGTATGCAACCGCCACTCACAGCACATCACGAGTCTCTCACAGACATTACTAGTCTCACACAGATATGACTAGTCTCTTGCAGACATCACTAATCTCTCACAGCACATCACAAGACACCACTAGTTTCTCGAAGACATCACCAGTCTCTCACAACACTTCCATTGTCTCTCATACACTGCTGATCTCGATCCACTCTTTTTCCAAATATCCTTCCAGAAATTTTAAATCAGGTTTAGATCAGGACTCTGGGCTTTCATTTCATTTTTTTTTTAAATTAATTTCAGCTTTAAGGAACTCCTATTGGGCATTGGTCATTTTTTGAAAGATGTACTACAGCTGGGTGGCGCAGTGACCCAGCCAATAAATTGACCCCGTAGTGTATGTGTGTGAATGAGAGTGTATGGGTGTTTCCCAGTAATGGGTTACAGCTTGAAGGGCGTCCGCTGTGTAAAACATATGCTGGATAAGTTGGTGGTTTATTCCGCTGTGGCGACCCCTGATTAATAAAGTGACTTTAATGAATGAATGAATGAACAGTACTACAGCTGCACTTCTGGGTAAATTGAGTCAATTCAAATCACCTTTGTCAAATTGTTAAACTTCTTTGGCACTTTTTTGAGTGTAGATTGTGTAGAACCCATGATTCTACAGCAAAACTTTGTCAAGATACTATAGAGGTTTTAAAGATCTGTAGTTTTTTTTAGACAGTCAATTCTCACCAATCACTTTCATAACAGAGGATGTAAAAAAAATAACTTGTCAATGAATCATTCTTTCAAAAGATTCAATCGCAAATGCTGATTAATCAAATAGCAAAGTCAGCTTTTATAAATGGGATGCTGACTCCATTTAGATAATTTGCCTTGGTTTTATTTTCCTTCAAAGTGATAAAGGTTTTTAATAAGCATCCCATGAACATTGTGTAAACCCAGACTAAATTTAAATATTTTGGTCTTACTTAACTTTTTTTTTTTTTTTTTAAACCTTCAAAAGATGTCCCCTGAAATAGTTTTCACTGTGCTGTCTATTTAAACATTCTCTCAATATTACTTACAGATTGATCCATGACTACCTGAGCGTTGCCCCCTTCGCAGACTACCTCGATAGTATGTACTACAGTCGCTTCTTACAGTGGAAATGGCTTGAGAGGTAAAAGCATCACTTCAACACATTTTACACTATAAGGCACAGATATACTAAAAACAGCTTTATTGACAATTCTATCACATGTACAGACATACAGAGAATTGAAATCACATTAGTCTCATACCCTGGGTGCATACAGATAACAAAAGCACTACAAGAGGAATGTTAATACACAAGAAGTACAAAAATTGTATTAAAATGAAGTGAGAAAAATACCAAAATGCAAAGTATATCCCTCTCAGCTTACGAATGCTGATATTTTAATATGCATGTTCTTGCGCTGCAACACAGGCTGAATGCATGTATCATAACGTCAGAATGCCCATATTTAACAAGTCAGTTAAGACAGCAGCCGAAATTACATTTCACCCGAAATTACACATCTTTAATTAAAATAATGCGTCTTTTAATAAGATCAAGCTGCCTCTTACTTTCAGTTTTTTTGATCACATGGCCTTGAATATAACTTTTTAAAATACTATAAATGGTAGCTTATAACGCTATGTATTTTATATTGATGTTTAGGTTTTCTAAGTTTAAAATAGGGGATTTTGTTTTTTACAATGAAATGCGAATGAAACCCAAAACCTTTATCTGAACCAACAATTTTGTGAACCGTCCCACCCCTAAATGAAACTTTGATTGTTAAAGTGACTGCACTTTTAAAAAAAATGTTTTTTTTACAGTATTTAATAATAGTATAAGGTAGTTATTGTCAATGCTGTAGTGGTAGAAAGCAGACAATAGAGCAGAAAGTGAGTGTTTGAAACCGGCAAATCTAGAGCACCAACAGACAGTGTAAGTGTTCACAAAACATGTTTTTTTTTAAAAAAAGGTGTTTGTAGGTGTCTGTAAAACTAGATGCATAGTTTGTATTTTATTATACACTGGCTCGCACATGGAAGTTAAACAGTAAAATAAAAAATAAGTGCAGTCTTTAATGGCCATTCATTAATAGGTGCAGGAAAGCAAACCTTTATTTAATATCACAAATGTCATTGAGAACCACTCAATATCCCTCAAACACCGAACACATAATAACAAGTTTAATTAATAAAATTAGTTTTAATTCAATTGAATATATAAATTTGGTTCACTGAAGCATATTACCAAACATAACCGAAAAACTTAACCCCCCCCATCCTCAATGTATAAATACGCACCCTGCCCTAAACACAACAATGATTGTCAACAATTGCATGTCAAAATGATGACTTTCAAATCACACCCACCAATTGTGTAATCGAACCACACCAATGGTACCTCAAAGGTGTTTAGGAGCAAAACAAACTCCGCCAAAATGTTTGCTTTTGAATTGACAAAACGAACTTCGTTTTGACCAGATTTTTGTTGAAATTTCATACTATCAGTTCACTCTTCCGTTTTGTTTGAAGTATATCAGAGGACTTTAAAAGTTGACTTAGGAAATTTACATCATGTCTTAATTACACGTAACATGGCACTGCAACGCGTGATAAAAGGAGTTTTCCATGTTAAAAGGAGTTTTTGTCCTAACCATCTGCGACGGCGACGCACACAATTCCGATTTTAGAAACCGTTTCTATTTATGCGACGTCGCAGCAGAACAACAGCATATATAACTAAGATAATGATCACCTCAGGTAAAGATTATGTGCTGTATTCAGTGTTAAATGCTACTATTCTGACTTTAAATACCATTCTACGTGACATTTATTGCTTTACTACTGAAAGCAGCAGCAGATATTTCATCTTAGGTCTTGAAAATAAAATAACGATTTGAAAATGAAAGTCAGGACTGTGACTCAGTGCAAACCAACAACATCAGTCATTCAGTAGTCATTAATGATGGTAAAAAGGTTTAAAATGTATTTATTAGACTAAAATACAGTGCCATTTCATTGGGAGTGCAGTGGCTGCTATTTAAATGTTTCTGTCGCGTTTTGTGCAGACAGACAAATTGCTTATTGCTTGCATCTTGTCACATCGTGTATTGTTAGGACACAGCGTTAGCCTAGTGATGTTGATATTTTAAAGCACCAAAACAAACACTCACAAGACCCCGCCCTTCTTTACATCTCCGCTGTAGTTACTAGACACGCCCCTTACTGCTGATTGGCTCCAAGTTTGTTTTGCTGTCCGACGCTGTCATCACAAGCGTTTTGTAAATATCCCTTAGGCTACACTGACACTTTGAGACTGTTCACATTGTTGTTTTAAATGTGGCCAATATCAGATTTTCAATGTGAACTGAACGTGGTCCTAAACTGACCCCTCATGCACAAAAGTACAGCTACACACAAGCATAAAATGTCTGATTATGTACACAACTTGTATACTGCATGATATGAATGAAGCACGTCATCAGATTATGCTTAATATGATTATTATTGACATTTTTAAAGACAGCCACGGTGTAGCTGTAAATGGTTTCCCAGTGTGTGTTTTTCAGTGTCTGAAACCTAAAATAAGTTTTTTGTCATTGAAAACATTGATCATTTGTCATATGACAAGCATGGTGTGGGACAACCCATTCAGGGTTCATCAGTCCTCATAGTGATAATGTTTGCAGTTTGATAAATTACTAATAACTCATTTTAGTTTGTCACAAACAATACAAACCGTATCCAGTAAAATACGAATCAAAATGAAACCCAAACTTTAACTGTTAACTTTAACATGAACTGTTTTGTTAATGTATTATTATTTACATAAAATATATTTCATGTATGCAGTATTTTATTTATTTTATATAAGGAATTTAATTATGGTGGTATAAATGTTCATTAACTCTAACTGAACGGTGTATTTTTTTTGGTTAATGGTTAATGATTAGTTAATGACATCCGCTGCGTAAAACATATGCCGGAATAGTTGGCGGCTCATTCCACTGTGGCGACCCCTGATAAATAATGAAAAATTAAAAAATGAATGGATTAGTTAATGAGTGGCAGTTGTCGTTCAAAAAAACAAAATGAACAATCTTAACTTTCTTGGGATATATGAGCCCTGCATGCCATTTCACTATATGCCACTGATCAGCCGCCTAATAGAGTGTGTTTGTAGTAAGAGCCAGTACAGAATGATGCATGTGGATAAAAATGACATGAATTTCAGCATAACCATTCACACTGCGGTCAACATCAGATCTGCATCAGATTTAATACCAGATATGAAAGTGACACAAATCGGAGTTAAAAATATACAATACAATTCAATACAAAACTTTGTCACACTTACATTGGAACTTTTTCTCGCATAACAGCATGTTGAATACTCCTTGCAAAGGGACAAAGACTAATATACAAACATTAACATACAATAATAATAATTTAATAATAATAATAATAATTTTACACAGACTTTAATCAGCTCCATGACAGCCTGATGTACAAATGAATGTTTTAATATCACTTTATTAAACTTGGGACTTTAAATCAACGGTTAGACTTTAATGGTGTAAATTCATAATTCAACACTGGTTCCAAATGATGTTCCTTACCAGCCTTGTGAGGTTTTTGTAACACGAAAGGTCATACAATTTCTCCAAAAGGCTTTCCTACTATCTTTGAACAGATTTGAACCTAGTTTCTCAACCTTGTTTTTAAACTAACAGACAGGCTCGTATACCATACAAATTTACAATACTGTAGAACACTCATAAGTACAGACATAAAAAAAATCTTTTTCGATGCTTCAAACGATATAAGACGACGCAAAAAATAAATTCTTTGTTTTATCTGAAAGATCAGATTCCATGCGGTTTTGGCCTGTTCACATTGTCATGACAAAATCAGATCTGAGTCACGTGTGGGCAAAAAAAATCTGATTCGGACCTGCAGCGTGAACTTTTAACAACATATATGATAATGAATGATTTTTCCATAGATTTCCATTAAGGCTTGATGAAGGAGAAATTCTATTTAGCGAAGAAGTTTTTCCTCAAAGCCGAGCAGAGTCTAATTATTCCTTTGGGTGCCATGATTTATTTATGAAGCCGAGCTTATACAAACCAGATGTGAACTCTGAACTCGCTATTTATTTACTTTTAAGTCATAAAAATGTCCTGCCTGGTCAATTCCCATCCAGAGCGTTTTTAAGAGAAGAATATGATATGCCGGAACAAATACTTTTGGCTCTTGCATGCACATTAATAGACCTAGTACTGTACGCCAGCTACTGAACACGCACACAAAAAGAGGCTTTAATTCAATTAAAGCCTTGCATTTACAACATTGTGCGGCAACAGGAAGTTATTGTTGTATAAAAGTATGCCATAATTGAATAAAACAGGTCATGTACTGTACGTGCTTATGTTTATTATTCTCTCATTTTTCCTCTTTCTCTTTAACAGACAGCCAATCACAAAAAACACATTCCGTCAGTATAGGGTTTTGGGAAAGGGAGGCTTTGGCGAGGTGAGTCTGAAATGTTTATTTGAGTAACATATATTAGTTATTATCTGGAATCCCACTAAATCAAACACTATCTGTCTCCGTTTCAATGTTCATAAGGCTAATATACTATTTTTGTTACGCTATCAGACTTAAATCTAGTCAAACTAGCATACGCACTGCCAGTCAATGCTGGCAGATATTAAGAAACAAGACTCTAATTCTGATTTCCCTACTAGATAACTAATCGCATTGAGTCTTTTTTTTTTATTGCTCTCTGCTTTCATATGGAATATTCTTTTGGATGCTTTTTTGAGTCATTTTGACTTTTTGTGTGTGTAAATATTTTCCATCATAGCATTATTTTTTTAAATTAACAAATTATGTTAATTGTATTGTTTTTACAATTGCATTATGGTATTAGGAATTGGCCTTGAAAATAATTAGAATTACAGTTAATAAATATAAAAATTATTGTGATTTTAAAGCTATTCTTCACAATTGTAATGCATTTGTTTTTTAATATGCTAGTTTTAGCTGTAAACTACATTTCAGATATTTCATTTAAAGATTTCTAATGGAAGTGTGCATTGTATATAATTTTTTTAAAAATATTGCTTTATAGTAGATTTGATTTTTGATATAGTATTAATATTTCCACAAAAAATGAAAAAACTTGAAAAAATAACTAGTTTAACAGTAAAATGTTATAAATATAAAAAAATTTTCGCTCATTTTTGTAAAGAATAATGTGTTTTTTCGATTTTGTTTGCAATATTCTGCTTTTTATGCATTGTAGTTTTAAGAATTGTAACAACAACTTTTTAAAAAAGGTTTAATTCTTAGTTTAAATTAAATGAAGCTCTTGTTTTCATGCTACAATAGTTTTAACCTAGGATTTTCCATCATAGTATATGTTATATTGGCTTGATTTCTTTTGGACTTTGATTGACTTTGATTTCTGTTCATTTTATTGCAATACTGTAATTTATTGTAAAATTTATTGTAATATTGTATACTGTATATTTTTCATTACAGTATTAAGAATTATAAATAGAAAAAAATGCAACAGCAAGCGTAACCTTTTAGATTTTCTTGAAAGGAAAAATCTGCTAAATTATCGAAAACTCACAATGTTAAAAAGCATTTTTCTTAGATGTATTATTTAATTTAATATTAAATTTTTTGTATAAATAATCTGAGATGTATTTATGATTCAGCCTCTTATGAGCCAGATATTTATATATTTTCCCCCATTGGTAGCATGTGTTGTATTGATTTTTTTTTTTTTAATAACTGCTTTATTATACATTTATTATTTTTTATATAGTATTACAACATATATGCATTAAGCAATGCATTTTTTATGTTTTGACTTCAAACTAGAATTATTGAATATTATTATTACTTTTATACAACTGAAACAAAGCTCTTTGTCATATTTTAACATTACAACAATGCACAATTTTTATTATTTAACTATTTGCAATTTTTTCTAATCAATTCATGAATTGGCTAGATTTTGTTTGAATATTACACGCGTTACTTTATGCTTTTACACATTTATTGTAGTATTATGAGTTTTAATAAAAAATTAAATAATTCTTGGTTAAAGGAAAAAAGCTATACTTTTTACGCTACGGTAGTTTTTTTTTTTTACCATATTGTTGTCATCATCATAGTTTATGTAATATTGACTTGATTTTTAAAAATAAGTTATAGGCATATTTTCCATTATGGTATTGATAATTATAAATGCGGAAAAATGAGAACATCAACAATAACTTTTCAATTTTTCTTAAAGGAAAAATCTATACACAGAAAATATATATATAAAAAAAAATTACATTTGTTTAATTGTATTAATAAATGTTCATGTAAAATCTGATCCATATGTTTAAAAAACAACAGAGTATGGATAGCTTAGAGCAAGATCATTAATCTTAACAAATCAAATACAATCCAAAACTGCTCCAAAATCACTTTATTGCAATATCAGCCTCTCTATCCTCCAAAACAGCATGAAATATCTCTTTGTTATCTTGTTCGTACAAACTGGTTCATTGTGGGGGGTTTTTCCTTTTAACCCCATCTCTTTAAATGAACAAAATTCTTGAAAGCACATAAAAGAGTATTTGAGGTACTTTAACAAAGTCAGAATAAATGAGCCTTTTTTTTCCCTCCCACTGAAGGTCTGTGCGTGTCAGGTGCGGGCCACAGGGAAGATGTACGCCTGCAAAAAGCTGGAAAAGAAACGAATCAAAAAGAGGAAAGGAGAATCCATGGCCCTGAACGAGAAGCAGATTCTGGAGAAAGTCAACAGTCGGTTTGTTGTAAGCATCTTGCTTCTAATCTTGTTTCTAACTAATCTGAGCGTCACCTTATCTTTCGTTGTACCACATATTTTTTTCTCCCAAAATAACATGAAGTTGCTGTTGTTCTGACTTCTGTTTTTGGACTGATTAGCTCATATAGACCCAAGTTGTCATTTCCTGTGAAATCATGTCTGAGGCCATGTCCACAAAATCTCTGTCCACATGAAAACACAAAAATGGCACTGTGATCATTCATTCATTCATTCATTCATTCACTCACTTCGGCTTAGTCCCTTTATTCATCAGGGGTCACCACAGCGGAATGAACTGGCAACTTTTCCAGCATATGTTTTACAAAGCGGATGCCCTTCCAGCTGCAACTCAGTACTGGGAAACATCCATACATACTCATTTACACTCATACACTACGGCCAATTTAGTTTATTCAATTCACCTATACAGCATGTCTTTGGAATGTGGGGGAAACCGGAGCACCTGGAGGAAACCCACGCGAACATGGGGAAACCATGCAAACTCCACATAGAAATGCCAACTGATCCAGCCGGGACTCGAACCAGTGACCTTCTTGCTGTGAGGTGACAGTGCTAACCACTGAGCCACCGTGTCGCGCCACTATGATCCTTTTGACCATTTTTAATTTTTGCAATTTAATAAATTTGTTAAAATAGTACACCCATCCATAATTCCATGACTTTTACTGTATAGGTGTATATTTCCTTCTAACATTGCTATTTTACTAAAATTACAAAACACAAAAGAGTTATGATTATTTCTACCTAGAAGTACAATAATGGCCAAAATGACCGCATGCATTTCAGTCTCTGCTACTTTTCTCTGTGACTTTAAATATGCGTGCCTCTGTTGCCTAGCAACTTCCTTCTATCAAAAACATAACTTTCTGTTAGCAAAAACATAACTTTACTTCAGAGTGCTGCGAAAAATCCTTCTCCCATGCTTGAGAAAGTGAAAAAGAAAGTGAGTCGCGGACATTCATGGGGTAGCCTAACTATACATTTATAGGCTGTATTATGAGAAGGATTGTATTTTAGGGGGATGACTTAATTAAATATTATGACAGATATTCAAAGCTTAATTGTAATACCTCAATAGAAGCTTTGAATGTAAATATAATGTGACAATATGACGTCTTGTATGAGAACTGTCAGAATGACCGCTATGGTAATTCTAGTAGTTACAGAATTCTGGTAATTCCAGTGTTAAGAGCACGCCAAACCAGCAGAGGGCGATGAAAGCATTTTATGCTAGGTTCACACCAAACGCGGAATTAAGTATTTGTGTGAGTACATTGCATACAAGTCAACACAAACTTGAGAAGAGAGGCGGATTACCGTCCCACGGTACGAGCGTTCAGTGTTTTGTGTGAACCCAGCCACATTGGTCAATCAGAAAGGAGAAAACAGCGCTCATGCTGATGTCATGATGCAAAAACTCTGGTTATATTATCCACACGACCACACTGTCCCCAGAGTTTCAGAAAATCTTCACCCTGGCCAGAGTTTTCCAAAAGTTTCTGAAGATTTTCAAATGCTGCGTTTTTGTGTGGACAAAAGCTTTAATCTACTTTTGCCATGTGAAGGATGGAAAAATGCGGTCTGACAGGGTTGTGCTTATTCTCTTAATGAGTTATGAATGTGTTTTGAGCATAACATGCATTAAACCAATCAGAGTCTCATCTCACAATCCCTTTAATAGTCAGTTGCGTCCCACCATGGCACACTTGCATTTTACATGGCGGACATGGAAAAACTGAACGCTTCACTAGCATGAAAACAGTTAAACAGACCATCTGCGCGAGGATAAAGAACGAGCCCCCTCCATTCGGCCTCTTTACTTTTTGTTTACTTTACTTTTACTATTTGCTTTACTTTCGTTGAGTAAGGAAACGGTGGAAACTCATTCCACTGAAGACATACATTAGCCAACATAATTAATTTCGTTTTTTAAGCGCAGAGATTTGTTTCAAAACTATTTCTAAATTCAGTTCTAATTTCCAGCAAATGAATAAATGAATAATAATAATGAAATGGGGTAAAATTGGAGTTATATACAAACACACTTCCTATTCTTATGCCCCATATGGTGATGCATACGTCCCCAAAACCCGACAGGTGGACAAATCTAAACTTATTAAAACAAATATAAATATGCATATAATAAATAATAGTAATAATAACATTATACAAATGCAAATTGTCTTGAATAAACTGAGAAAAGCCCCCCGAGGTGAAGAAAGCATGGGAGGAGGTAGTGGCTTTTATATTTATGTAGAAAATAATAATTTTTGTAACATTTTAATTCTTAATGTAAAGATATTTGTGTATTGCTGTACATCCTTTTTGTGCATTAAGCAATGTGTAAGCGTTCGGACCGCATAGGCGCTGGACTTTAGACCAGCTTTTAGTTTGTTAATGTCGCGGTCTTTTTCAGTTCCTCAAAATAGCAACGCACCAACAATGCGCCTTACCACACCTTCTTTTTTGCCCGCCTAAAATTGCCTCATTGTCGACCATGAGTCCACAAAGTGGCGCAAATGGATTTGCTATTTAAGCACCATGGCACAAAACATGAAAATTACAAGTTGCCCTGGTCTGAAAATACCAACAAATCATGCCATACACATCTTGCGCCTTATTGCGACAGGGGTATGATAGGGCCAATGGAGTGTTCTGTGGGCTCTGTTAATTTCATCTCTGAAAATGTAAAACACCGACTCATCGCCTTGCTATGCTGCAGCCGCTCAAAAAACGTGGCGCTACTATTGACAACAACAGAAAATAAATGCTCAGCTCGAGGGGAAAAAAAACACTTCAGTGAACAAACAGCCTAAGAGTTTTAGGTGAACGGACTTTCAACTGAGAGACATAAAATTCTTAGACTTATTTAAAATATTCTTCATTTGTGTTTCAAAGTTGAATAAATTTTGTAATGGTTTTGGAAAAACATTTTTCATTTTAGCATGAACGTAAGACCATTTACATACAAAATCCTAATGTAAACATCTAATTAAACAACATAAACCAAAAAATCTATCGTTTAAATTAAAAGTATGATGTCCAGCTGCCTTTCAAAACCATGCCATTTAAGTTTGTGTATCCAAAGGCCTGACCATAGCACTCTATTTTGAGTTGTTTTGTTTGGCGTTTATTCTCAGGAATTGCCTCCATTTTTAGACCCTTTCCCACATCAAACATGGGAACTCTTGTTTTTTGATTTTGTAACTGAAGCGACGTACCTTTCTGTGTTCTGATGTAGGTGAGTTTAGCATACGCGTACGAGACGAAAGACGCCCTGTGTTTGGTGTTGACACTCATGAACGGAGGAGACCTGAAGTTCCATATCTACCACATGGGGGAGGCAGGGTTTGATGAGAAGAGAGCCGTGTTTTATGCTGCTGAGATCTGCTGCGGGTTAGAAGACCTCCATCGGGAGAGGATAGTATACAGGTAAAAAGGTTTGTAGGGAATTGTTAGTATTTACGCGAAAATAACTTGTTACTAAATTGTGACCGTTTGTTCATCTTTTGACAGGGATTTGAAACCAGAAAATATTCTATTGGATGATCATGGTAAGTTACAGGGTGACGGAAATCCTTGAAAATGCTTGAATTTTAATCTAGTGTTCAAGGTATGAAAAGTGCTACGATTTTGGATAAAGTGAAACTTGAGACTTGAAACTTGAAAACAAACTCACTTCATGAGTATTACAATCAGTGCATGAAATTACAAACAATTTAAATTTAGGATGAAAAATAAAACATTTAAGATGTGTTAAGAGAGTAAATGACATTAATTCAATGTCGGGCTTGGGGCTAACATGCCTTTAAAAATGTGTTTTGTTTTAGAATACTATATTTAAACAAGAAGCATCTGATACAATATGTAAGAAACGTTCTTTGTTCCTCCTTACTGGTCTGTATCGTGCCAAGACAGACCAAAAAAGTATGTAAAAATGTATTTTTTCTCACTTTTAAAGTGATGGAAATGTCTGAAAATACACTTGGAATGTGTTTGAAGGGTGCTTAAATTTCACTTTGGAAAAAGTGTAAGAACCCTGAAGTTAGCACTGGAAAATCTAATTTACTGATTAATGTAATGGTGACTGGTGTGATGACAGTAAAACAAATATATTGAAGAAAAGTAATGGCACAACGCAGTCACATTCCAAACTGCAGCACTTTTTTTGCCACAAGAGGGAGTACAGTTTGTAGTATTGCTTTTGAGCTGTAAAATCCAACGTCTACTTTTATCACATTCTGTCAGCTATATCTGTGTCAATTTGTTGAACAAGGCCTGTTAATGAATGAAAAATATAATAAATTAATGTCATGATAACAAATTACAGAGTTCACACACTGATGAAACCTAAAAATAGCAGCTAATTACAACCATTCAGTTAATCAAATCAATAAAATCAGCCCGGCAAAAATTAAATGAGTGAATGAATAAATATTGTCTTATACACTGTCATTCAAATAAAAAAGGAAGAAATTAAAACAATAAGATGCATTCAGATTTCACAAAATAATGAAAATATATTTACCCTTTTCATCTCCCTTTTCATCAAAAATATTGTTAAAAATATTGTTAGTAATAAATGTTTTATTGAGCAAGAAAAAACATTTATTATAGCTTATAATTCAGAAAGATAGAAATAAATAATATTTTTAAATAATAATAATTCCTTACATTTATATAGCTCATTCCTGAACACTCAAAGCACTTTACACATTTTTGGGTGGAATCTCCTCATCCACCACCAGTGTGCAGCAACCACCATATTGCGCCACACCACACACCAGCTGATTGGTGGAGAGGAGACAGAGTAATGAAGCCAATTATGATATGGGGATGGTTAGGAGGCCATGATAGACAGAGGCCAGTGGGCAAACTTGGGACTTTTAATGACCACAGTGAGTCAGGACCTCGGTTTAAAGTCTCATCCGAAAGACGGCGCTCACTGAGGAATATAGAGTCCCCATCAATATACTGGGGTGTTAGGACCCACACAGACTGCAGGTTGAGCGCCCCCTGCTGGCCTCACTAACACTACTTCCGGCAGCAATCTAGCTTTCCCATGTGGTCTCCCATCCAGATACTGACCGGACACATCCCTGCTTAGCTTCAGTGGGCGACCATGTGAGAGTTGTAAACTGTAAAGCAGAACGTAGTTATTCTAAATCATTATAATAATCCTCACAATGTAAATAATTGTGGTTATGAGCTTGTTTTCATTAGCATGATGAAACTGTCATAATAAAAGAATCTTATTAATTAATCCAAATGGCAGATCCAACATGTGTGATTTGAAATCTCAGTCAAAAGCAGATCATTCAAATGTATTCAATTATTTTGCTATATTAAATATTTTTTTTGTTTCTATATATCTATTTATATTAAGTTTATAATAAAAATAAAAAAAAATTGCTGTGATGTGATGTTTGTCCTCAGGTCATATACGTATATCAGACCTGGGCTTGGCTGTGCATGTACCAGAAGGTCAGACAATCAAAGGCCGGGTGGGCACTGTGGGATACATGGGTATGTATGGCATTTATGAACCACTCCACAATATCGGTATCAGCTGGCGTAATCGATGTAACCTGCATATTTGTGTGTGTGCGCAGCCCCAGAGGTGGTTAAGAACGAGCGTTACACATTCAGTCCAGACTGGTGGGCTCTCGGCTGTCTCCTCTATGAGATGATTGAGGGTCAGTCGCCCTTTCAGCAGCGCAAGAAGAAAATCAAGCGGGAGGAAGTGGAGCGGCTGGTCAAAGAGGTGGAGGAGGAATATTCCAGCAAGTTCTCAGAGGATGCCAAATCACTCTGTAAAATGGTTAGTGGACGGTTAAAAGCATAGTTTCATCCAAAACTGACATTTCTACAATCATTTGCTCATCTTCTACTTTTTGGGGGGTTTTCTTCTGATGAACACAAAGGAACAGGGTTCTCATGGGTCATGGAATGTCTGAAATATCATAAAATTTTAATTCCAGACATCGAAAGTCAGGGAATTACATTTTTTTTGGAATAGATAATCAGAATATAGAATAAACAGTCAAAAGTCATGGAATATGAAGGATTTTTGTGTGTCATTTTACTTTCCGTTTGTCAAAATGTAATTTTTCTATAATGTTTTTTAGTGCAATTGTAAGATTCCATTCTATCGGCCCAACGACAGAATCCGATGAATGGTCGATGGTTAAATGCGTGTAAGCCTTTTCTAGCGCTTCTCAAAAGAATTTGGTTATTTATTAGAATTTATTTAAATTTGTTTTCAGCTCCGAGTCGATCTGACTCCAATTTTGATTATTCTAATTTTAAGTTTTTAGCTGATCACGTTATTAGTTGTCATACAATTTAGATTTTGATATTTTCTTGACTCCGATATTCTTATTGTGCGTTTATTAAGGACCAAACACCGCTTAGAGTTCCACATCTCAGGAAACACATCTCTTGTGTTTCTTCTCACGGACACTATCTCGACACTCTAGAGTTAGTCAGAGGATGTAGGGTTAACTAATAGCCAATTAGTCCGGTTGCCTCCTGCTCACTCGTACTAAAAGAGTAGTTAATTTAGTCATTTCCGTATAACTTGCTAATATCAGGGATTAAATAATTAAAAGGTCTTCATACTGGCAATGTCTTCTGCTCCATACAGTCAAATGTGCCTTAGAAATCTATAAAATCATGTCACAACATAGACTCCGCATATTATACTGGATGCAATGAATTCGGGAGACTCCAGAATTAATGAAAAGGTTAACATTTATTTTCCACATAAAAGTGTATCATGCCAATTACAGAATCAAACAATAAAAGCCAATTCAGAAGTAAATGTACAACATTAATTACTCAAAGATAAATCTAAGAGTATAGATGGAAGTCCAAATTATACATATACTATACATACTATATATAATTATAGTGTTGAGCTTGAAAGCTCTTCACTATGGGCCAGTCTGGATACAGACTTGCGACCCCGAGATGTCCATTTCGTCCATCTCTTTAAATACTCTATGAGAGCAATGAATGGTTATTTTGTTAAAGTTAACCAGTAACTTAAAGATTTACTATGTTGGGATTTAATCAAAAGGTATCAAAAATATATTGAACAAAACCTTGTTACCAGTCACACCTGAATATTTATCAATACCAGAGGGGAAGGAAAGTTCAGGTAAGCAGGCAAGAATGTGTCAAAGTCTATCCTTGGGCTTATTTCTTTAAGTTTTGTTGTTTTATTACATGGCACATTTAAGTCTGAGTAAAATCTATCCCTTTTCATATGATTTGCCTATTGTTAGGCTATTTTTGCAAGATACAGCATGGTGACTATATTGGACTTACCCAAAAATGCTACGTTTCTTGTTAATTTACTCACCCACAGCTCATCCAACATGTAGGCGCCTTCTTTCTTTCTCTAAACAAGATTTTTAGTTGAATCCGTGGTCCTTGGTGATTTTTCTAATGGCAGTCAATGGGCAAAGTCTCTTGATATTAAAAATAAACACATGCAAATATGTCCAAATCAATAGTCGTGTCTCCTGATGACACACTGAGGTCTTGTGAATCGAAACAAAGGGTCCGTGTAAGAAATTGAACAATATTTACAATATTATTAGCTTTAATCCACAGCCGGATCAAACAGTTCTTGGCACATGTGCGAATGTAGTCCCATTGGAGTCCTGATGCTTTAATAACGAAAACAATGACACAATCTCTATTTAAATTTTTCATCTTGATTTTTCATGGTGTTTAGTCATGTATTTTGTGTAAATGAATCATTGTTTAATGTTTTAATAATGTTGTATTAATTTTATAGTTTAGCTTTTTTTTTTTTACTTTATCACCATGTCCGAAACAAAAGCAATGAAACAAAGTGATAAAGGATACGTTTTCCTGTTTGTCTGCCCAGTGCTAATTATAGGCTCTTTAGTCAGTGAAAATCATGGAATATTCTCGGAATTTAACATTTGGCTTAGAGTGGGAACCAGGAAGGAAGATCTACTAAAGAATGTTGGAAAAGAAAACAGCCATTGACTTCTATAGTATTTTTAGTTCCTACTATGGTTGCCAGTGGCTCATTTTTTCAACATTCTTCAGAATATTTTGTTTTGTGTTCAACAGAAGAAAGAAATTCGTAAAAGTTTGGAACCACCTGAGTGTGACTAAGTGATGAGGAAAGTGCATCTTTTGCATGAATTAGCTCCCTTTAATTATTGATTATCTAAATGATTAATTAATTAATGATTAATTAATGCTTAGCTAGAAGTTACTGATTAAAATAATAGTAATTAAATGTATATAGTAGTGTCTAAAGGTATTGAAAATCTAATATTTGTGCGTTATCTTTAAACATGATTATCTAGATTTTCTAAGCATATTGTATAGTTGTGCATGAAGCTTTTGTATGGGTGCGGGGTTTCAGTTTTTATCATTTTTCCAAAGAAATGTTGATTATTGAGGAATGCTCGAAAGGACTGCACACTCTTCACATTATAGAGAGAGAACAAAATGTATGTTTTAGTATTCTTTATTTCCTGTCAGGTGGCTCAGTGATTAGCGCTGTCGCCTCACAGCAAGTAGGTCGCTGGTTCAAGTCCCGACTGAACCAATTGCTGTTTCTGTGTGGAGTTTGCATGTTCTTCCCATGTTGATGTGGGTTTACTCCAGGTGCTCTGCTTTCCCCCACAGTCCAAAGACATAAACATAGACATGCTATAAGTAAATTGGGTAAACAAAATTGGCCGTAGTGTATAAGTGTATGAGAATAAGTGTAGAATAAAGAAGGGCATCCGCTGCAAAAAACATATGCGAGAATAGCTGGCGGTTCATTCCGCAGTGGCGACCCCTTCATAAATAAGAGACTAAGCCAATGGAAAATGAATGATAGAATGAATACATTTCCTGTGAGTTTCATGTGTTATAAAACAAAAGCCATATTCTGTGATAAACTGTAGCAAGCTTTTTTTGACAAATAATTTTGTTTGTTAAGTTTGTTTTAATATATCTGATGTTTATCATACGTTGACCGTAAAATAAATGTGAGTGTCTTTATTGTTTAGTGTCTAACTATTGTTCAAATGCTTGCACAAAACTTGTAGCCATTTTTGTATATCACTATTACTAATACAGGTTTTATACACAAAAATCAAAGAGTGAAAGGCAATACCTTTTAAGACCTTTATTAAGACTCTTTCCATGCATTTTAAGACCTCATCGCCACTTTAGGTTTCAACCAGTAACACTAACGACATTTTAACTTGCAGTGTATTTACTAAATACTGATTGTAGGAAATCCTAAACTAAAACGTTATTCATGTAGTGAATAAAAATGCTACTCCAGTAGGTGGCGCCTATAGATCTTTTTCATAGAACGCAAAATGACCCATTATGCTTTGCTTGTATGCGTAAGCAGGATGTTTCGAACTTCCGGTCGCCAGCTTGATGCGTATAAAGAGTCACATTTGGACAGCGTTGAAAAGATCTATTTAATTTATTTTACTTGCTTTTAACGTCTAATACTGCTGTCGATCAGCGCCACCTCCTAGACTGATTATTCAATAAACGCTCTAATGGGAATGAAAAACAACTGCTGCGAGGCATTTACTCTTACCGTCAGACGGCATCTTGTGCCATTTAAATGGAGCATCGTCATCGCTAAAGTCAACATTTTCTCTTTTTTTCAACTATATAACCAACCCAACGAATTTTCAAAAAAATTCAACAATTTTTTTTAAACACACACATACTGCCCCACTAACACATTGATTAAAAGAGTGGCACAAAGTGAAAATAAAGTGGCATTTTGAAATGACAGAAAAACACATGGTAAATACTACACAATACAAACTAAATGAAACATAAACGGCTCGTGATTAGAATCAACATGCAAATCAGCCAGCAGTGTCCAGTAACGTCCTATTATTGGTCATTTTTGGAAATTGCATGGCTTACATACCTGTTAAGTTTCATGCCAGTAATATGGTTTGCTCTATAATGCAGGGATGCATTGTGTGTGTTTGATGTGTGTGTGCATTGAAGAGCCGCTGAGCACAATATATCAGCTGACTGCTGACACTGTATTTCAACATCTTATCTGACAGCAGACACTGAATTGTTTGGAGAAAGTTTTATCTCTTGAATAGCATCTAACAGAAGTATAACGGCTTTAACACACATCTTTCAAAATAAAGTTGCGCATCACAAAAACACTCCATAAGCCATTCAAAACGTTACTTTTGAATCAATAATTCTAGTTGAGAAACTCTGTAAATGGAAGTTCTAAGCATCCCACCGGAAGACGCTGGTCACTATGGCGCCCTCCATGCAGGAACGAAGAAAAAGGTCTATAGAACTGCAGAAATAACGGTGTTGCCTTGGTTACTGCAGTAAACAAAGCAGCTTGATGTCAAATCTAGCAGGATTTGATCGATTTTATGAACTATGCAGCATCTCAATATTAAATTCAGGCAAACTTTAGCATACTGATACAAAATTGAATACCATGTAAAATAGCATTTAAGACTTTTAAATACTTTTTAAGGGTCTTCTCTAAAATGACTTATCAGTTTGTAATACTTGAAGACCCCTCGGACAGCATGTGATATAATAATAAAAGAATAAAATTCAGTTTCATTAACTTCATTTAAAATTACTAACATCTGTAATTCAAAAGTCTGGAATATTACAATATTTGTTGACTACACTACTAGTTTGGAAACATTAAGTTATTTTAGTGTCTTTGAAAGGAGTCTCTTCTGCTCAACAGGACTTCATTCATTTGAATAAAATGCTGATAATTATAATAACATTTTATTTAAACTGAATGTGATTGTTTTCTATGTGAATACATTTTCTAATAAAATTATAATTAATTTATTCCTGCAATTCAAAGCTGAATTCAAAAGTCACATGATGCTTCATAAATAATTCTAACATGCAATTTGTTTGTTGTTTTTTTGCTTAGCTGCTAGCCAAAGACCCCAGTGAGAGGCTTGGCTGTCAGGGGGGTGGGGCCTCAGAAGTGAAAGCCCACCTTATTTTCCGTTCCATCAACTTCAAGAGGCTTGCAGCAGGAATGCTCGAAGCCCCCTTTATTCCAGATGTAAGTGTTTTCTGAGACCGCCACTCTTATTGGAGCTCATTTTATTGTGAAGATTCATTAGAACTACTATTGTTTATATTAGTTAAAGTATGTTTCACTGTTTAGGTGTAATATTTCAGAATTCAGAAAATGTCTCCTTTTGTTTTTAGTCATGTTTATTATTCCAAACCAGTTTAAATAGATTTTTTTTGAAACACAAAAGGAGACATTTTGACTTATTTGCACGTCACTGTCTTTGTACAGTATATTTTGTTTCGGTAACACTTTAGTTTACATCGCACTTCATGCTGTTAACTACTGACTTATTACCTACCTATTATTGAGATAATAACTGTTCATTAAGTATGATCTTATTCTGCATCCCTAATCCTACCCAAAACCTGACTTCTATTTTTCTAACTATTAATAAACAGCTAATTTGTAGTTTAATAAGCTAATAGTGTTAGTTAATAGTTTGTTAATACTGTGAAGGGCGACACAGTGGCTCAGTGGTTAGCACTGTCGCCTCAAAGCAAAAAGGTCGCTGGTTCAAGTCCCGGCTAGGCCAGTTGGCGTTTCTGTGTGGTGTTTGCATGTTCTCCCCGTGTTCGTGTGGGTTTCCTCCGGGTGCTCCGGTTTCCCCCACAGTCCAAAGACATGCGGTATAGGTGAATTGAATAAACTAAATTGGCCGTAGTGTATGAGTGTGTATGGGTGTTTCCCAGTACTAGGTTGCAGCTGCCAGTTCAATCCGCTGTGGCGACCCCTGATGAATAAAGGGACTAAGCCGAAGGAAAATGAATGAATAATACCGTGAATTGTGACCTAAACTAAAATGTGAACTTTTTTTCTTTTATAAGATGTATTCAGCAAATATTTAGCTGGATATGGGGGTATTTTATTATTCTAAAACTATAAAATGATGCTGACCAATGTTAAAAATGTAATATGATTTGCATAAATTATATATAAAAAAAAAAGAGTATTATATTTTTTAGCATGGGAAATATGCATATGGAAATGATATGCAGATTAAATATGCATAGTAAAACATAAGTGTTGCAAGTTCCAAATATGATTATTTCCTGGAGACAACTGGGTAGCAATGCATAAACATATGACTTTCTGCTGTCTTGCAATTTTAAAGGGAATTCGGCAGAGGTTCTCATATGCAAACTCTGCATTTTTTGCATTTAGGATGAAATATTCCCACCATTTATCTGTTATTGTGTGTATTTCAGCCTCAGGCCATCTACTGTAAGGATGTATTGGACATTGAGCAGTTCTCCACAGTCAAGGGTGTGGAGCTGGAGCCCAAAGATGACTCCTTCTACAGCAAAGTATCCACTGGAAGTGTTCCCATCCCATGGCAAAATGAGGTCAGGTCACTTACCCAGAATAACCTCAATACGTGTTTACTCTGGACCTTTGATTGGCGGTTTATGATTAGAGTGCAGTAAAGAGGAAATTAGCGTTGACTGATAATGTGTACAAACAGACTTTATTCAATGAACAAAAAACACTGGGATATTTTCCCTTGAGAATAAACAGGACATCTATGCTATGCTGTCATTATGACATTAGCTTAATTAAACCCTGCATTCATGTGAGCATGATGTCATGGGTTTTGCAAAATGGCGCGTTTGTAGGTTAAACAGATATGTAGACTATAAAGCTGGAACAACCAAAACAAATTTTTATAGATCTACAGTAGGGTTGCAGTGTTTTAAATGGTTTCGGCACTTGTGTACTGGTCAAATTGACTACCCTTTCGTTATGTTCAGGACTGTTTTTGCCTCATTGACTTCCATTATAATTACATTTTTTGATTGCAAAGCCAAGACACCAAATAATCATGCATTCTTAATTGTGTTTTTTTCCCTAATGGGAAGAGGTAAAACTTTTGATTTTTTACTGTCGATCATCAGATGGCACCATTAACCCTTTAGATAGGCCTGTGCAAAAAAGTTTCCAACTTTTATAAGGAGTTCTATAGAGTAAAACAACAAATTATAGTGTGCGTGCATAAATGCACTTACTATGTTTACTGTGTTCCGAGAGCTAAGCTGCTTATTTTTTATTTTCTCAAACATATCAAGGTAGGTGCACAAAGGTCTTTCTCTCACACACACACACACACACACACACACACACACACACACACACACAC